>CAHIKZ030004942.1:1002500-1130000 GCA_903632075.3 Acanthosepion pharaonis | reverse complement strand
GGCATGTTGTAGAGTCTTCCAGCAGTCACCCTCTTGACCCAGAGCAGCACTACCTCCTCAAGGCACTTGATGTAGGCCTCTGTGTAGCATCTGAGGCCCTGTGTGAAGATGAATGGAGGCATAATTTCACCATCATTAGTGGTCACTCCAAACACTTTCGTAATCAAAATTATACTCAGTTAACTTTTTCCGAATTCTCTGCTCTGTTCTAAGATTGACACCCAAACACTCTGAAATGTTTGTATTGGAGCTTCCAGTGTGAATGCCTAGCAGTACAGCATGGCGTTTACAAATTTCTTGCAGAGTGGATTGCACCATGGTGCTCTATTTTTACAGATGGTACCCAACTCTACTCTGCAGTTGACAGAACCAAAAAAAAAATAATAATAAATAATCTGGGGTCATAAGTTCTGTTATGGTCCGGTTCCTTGTACCACGTTGATAGTCCAAGGTAGAACCAATAAAGAAGAACTCGAACACAGGTATGGAATAACACAGATATATTACACACAGGAATATATACGGAGAAGTAGAAGTGTTAGTACAAACAATCAGGTTTAGTAGAGAGAACAATGTAGTCTCGACCAGTATCACTATTCCAATGTCTTGCAGTAATTGTATGAACGGGACTCTGTTTCAGACTGCCTCTGACTTGACTCTTGACTCGACTTGAACTACTGACTGACGATATTGAGTCTCCCCCCCCACTGGGGCAACATGTGACACAAGGTCGGTTGTTTATTGTGGGTATTCCCAAGCCCATGGGCTCGGCCCAAAAATATGCCCGTTTGAACCCGTATAAACGGGTTCAGGGCCAGTTTTACCTCCCCGAAGGAGACTCCGCCCTTCGGCGTAGCCTCCTTCGGGTTCCTCTTCGTCCGGAGACAGAGAGTTGAACCGATCAGTCGCTCAGAAAGTGAACTACTGACTGACTCCTTGCCTACTCCTGAGGCACAGTATTTATTAGGTATGGAATAGTCTATTATTATTATTATTATGGGTAGGATCCCATAACAAAGTCCAAAGTGACAGGGACCTAAATCAAAAGGGGCCAAAAGTCTGTATTCAAAACTCGCAATGCACAACTCTGTTCTTTATCTAAGAGAGTCACAAAATCCTGTCATCCAAAGTAGAGTTCTTCTATTGCAGTAAAAATGGTTGTTATCGGTCAAAATTGCTAGGGAAGTGCAATTACCATATTTCAAGGCTTACTAAAGTCAACCCAATCTTTTTTTCTGATTCTCTTAAACAACAGATAGAACAGAGAACATTAATTCATTTTCAAGGTAAGTTTTATAAAGTGATATTTTTATCGTATTTTATCAGTCCAATGGTAGTCGTTAATCTCGTATACCAAGAGCTGCTTGGGCATTTATATAGTCTCTATGCCTTAGCTATGCTAATTAGGCAGCCGTTTACATATCATTACAGTTAAAATTTGTTTTCTCCTTCATTAATACACAGTAAATATAAAATTATATGAAATATGTTTCTCAGAGAATGTAGAAAATCCAGCTGTTATGATTTAGTCTCAATGAATTTCAGATTAAAACATGAAAATCTCAGCTTTGAAACATGAAACATTGCAAATGTCAAAGACATATAAATGCCACTTGACATCAGGATATGAAAAGTTCACTTATCTGATTGCCTCCTCTAAGTAAATATGAAGTGGTACTAGAAAACATTTGAAACTGTCAATATCATATTTATTATGCATCTAATTTACAATTATCTATAAACAATAGCAGAAAATATTGGGCCCATCAATAAATATGTATTACCCATAAACATCGCAGATAATAAGGATTTAATTTATGAGGTGCGTGCAAAAGTTTTCAATGTCTTAAAAAATAAAACACAACAGTTTTTTACTATGTATTCAATGTTTTGTTATAAAAGCAAGCTTTGAAAAACTCTGCACATGACCAATATTCATATCACTTAACCCTATCAGCCCTGAAAAGATTTCAATTATTAAATCCTTAGAGTCTTGACCAAATGGTTGAAAAATGTGAATATTAGCATGATTAGACTGGTATCCATGTATTTCAAAACCTGTTTTAAAATGAAACAAATACAAGAACACAAATACAAGTATTACAAGTGGATTCTATCTGATATTCAACTTGATATCATTTTTACATGATATCAAATTTATATATGATATCAAATTTTATGTGATACCAAATTGAGCCACCTTGGGATGAGTTATGGTTTTAGAAATCTACATATTGTAGATTTAAAAATATTTGTCAATTTCTGGCACCTCTCATGCTGCAGAATCAGAAACTAAGAACAGTATCAATTAACAGAAACCACATCACTTGAGGACTTCCTACAGCAGCAACAACTAAAATGGATAGCACATGTAACTCAAAGAGAAAATAATGACAATGAAAAAGTTGATATTACACACTATGTCAAATAAAAAGTTAGGAAGGAAAACCTCATCAATAATGGAAACATATTGGATTTGACAAACCTATTTTCCTGAAAAATCTTCAGAGAAAGATTTTATAAATTTCAACCAAAATTAGTTCAAGTTGCTTAGTCAATGCATGCTGAATATTTCCTTATAAAAAAATATTACCTTTATCATGAGTTGATCCTATGACGGTGTTAAGGTGAAATCCAGTGTTACATTGTGAGTGCAATTAAGCACAGCCAGGTTGTAAGTGTGTGAAATTTGTGGGTGTATTTCGGGCCTTCCAGCCTCAAAGGCTTAATATTAGATTATTTGAAAATACATCTACTTTCAAGAAATAGTTTATAAGATGTTACATGATATAATAAACACAATGGCTTTTTGTGGGAAACTCTTCTTCTTCTTCTTCTTCTTCTTCTATGTTCCATGTCCCTTCAGAACGTGGACAATCATGGCTGTCCACAATTTCCTGTACTTTGTTTTGTTCTTAACAAAATTAGTCATCTTGCTATCTTCTAAAAGCCCTGTTCTTTGATTTTCCAATTCAAATTGTGGTTATTATATTCACTTATGCACAAATAACCTTGTGAAGAGTATGAATTAACTCCTTTCCCTAGAGTTATGGGTTAATTAGTAAGACATGGATTACTAAAACAATAATTATCCCCCACCACCAAATAAAATAAAATTACATGCAAAAGATTTTGGCCTTAAATAACCTACAGAGGTCGATATGCAGCTAACCAATAACAACCAACCAAATAAACCCTTTCCTTCCATCCAATTACACAAGCTGATTAGCTTATGAGCTGTTTTTCTCTATCATTTTTGCTTTTACTATGTCCTGTGAGTGTCAAATTTCAAAGCCCTCTTTCCTCCTTATGTGCTCGAGAAATTTCAACTATTTCTTTCTGATATATATAAGTGTCCATTTTGTTTTCATTTTATTTAAAACCTCCTCATTGCCCACATGTTCAGTCCATGGTATTCTTCTGTAGAACCACATTTCTGTTGCTTAAAATCTCTCAATGATGCCACACTATTGTGGCCTTATGCCAGACTTAGTGAAACTCATCTACAGACATTGTTTAGCAAGCTAATCTTGTGACTCTTTTCCTGGTGTCATGAGTTTGATCTTAACACAATTCTTCTTAAAGTGATGTGTATAAAATAGTTGGCCTTGTGCCTGACTAAGTTCAATTTAGTAATGAAAAATTTAAGATTTGTGTACAGAACAGTTAGCATTGTATCAGAACTGCTACTTTGTGGAAAAGACTCCTGAGTATGGTCTTGGGTATGACAATAAATGACATTCGGCAGCAAGGCCTCTGATCGGAAGATTGGAGCTTTTGATGAACATTAAATAACCCCCTATATATTAAATTTGTTCAGAGTCACAAATTAAGTTTATATATAATCAGTGAAGGTGGTGAGAGGAAGGCACACCAACATTTGTGAAATGAGGTCAAAATAAGAAGTTGAGAGAAAATTTTCCTGTTTCTTAATACTTTGCTTTACTTTTGGAAAACATCTTTCCCTATGCCAATGTGTCTTTGGATTTTGGTATTGCACTTTCTGTCCTCTGTTAAAATACTTCCCAGATATTTAAATTGTTTCTTTCTGAAATTCTGAGATTAAGAGTTATCATGTACACTATTTATATTCAAACAGTTATCCTCATTTTTGTTGTTGCTATCACTATATTTTGGCTATTGTGCCCTCCAGCTTTCCTCATTGATTTGACTAACCCTTAAAGGGAATTTTGAAAATTGAAAGAAACAGACTTGAATAAGAACACTGAAGGAACCTACTCATATTCTGTGCTCAGAAAACTCAAAAAGCAAGGGGAGTATGGTTTTTTAATCATTTCACTTCAAGCAGCTGGACAGTTTGGCATGTCTAGATACGGGCCTCTCTGCAAATCATCAAAATCCAGGTCTTTGTAAGATGCCTTATGCCAATAAAAGTCAGGGGAAAACCAGTAGTCTCTGCAAAACTGTCTTGTGAAATTGTTCCAATGGGCATTTTTGTCTCTCCATTTGCTGTGGTTTCTGAAGCAGTGTTATTTTTGTCATCGCCCATCTCTTTCCTCACTCTGACTAGTTGTCGTGAGAGCAATCGGCTAGATGCCCCCCCCTCCCAACCTCAGCACACGCTTGCCTTACCTTACAAAGCAGGTAATGAATTTGAGACTCTGTAGACATGGGGATTCATAGGTAGGTTATACACTGTTTTCCCCTCTATCCCTTTTGCCTTTAATCTGTCCTGTGAGTGTCAAGTTTTCCAAGCTCCATTTCCTGATTATGTGCCTTAGAAATTTGATGTTAAGTATACTTCCCCTTTTTGTTTCCATTTTCTCTGAAACCTTGCTGTTTCTCACAAATTCAGTTGATGATATTTTCTACAACCTTCTGTAGAACCACGTTTCTGTTGCTTTAATTCTCTTCTTCCTTTGCAATGAAATTTTCCTATAATGTTTCAATATTCACCAACATCTTTTGGTTGATAAAATCAACAGAATGAAAAGTATATTTGCAAAAGTATAAAATGCCATATTTAAATAATAATAAATTGAATATTTGTTAAAATGCATGCAATCCCAAAATAGCATTTTCAGTATCCGTGAGAAACAAATGATGACAAATTGTAAAGAAACTATAATGAAGTCATATCCTGTTGGGACAGTTGAATATTTAGTTAAAGAATTGTGGTTGCATTGAAGGTTCCTCAAATAAAAGTAAGAATTAAATTACAAGAAATTACATACAAACAACATATTTTACTTGAAACTGAATAGAAAAAATAGATGAGTAAAAAAAAACTTCATATGTAGATATGTCCTTTTTGTGCACACATATGTGTGAGGTTCATATGAAAGTATTTTGAGAAAAGTACATTATTGATTGGTTTGGTAAAATAATTTTTAATATGCCTATGTGGGGTCAAATAGGCTTAGAGCATTCTATGCTGCTTAGAATTCTGTGATGTGTTCAATGTGATATGAAGTTCTCTGGAGACTGAAAGATTCATCATAGGGGAATGAGATTACATCTTTTGTCTAAAGGATTATATGAGTCAAGAAAAAAGGTTGAACCTTTTGCACCCTTTTTTTATATACTGCTTTGGCAATGTCATCCAGTGATCATCAACAAAAGTTCTTTTGCAGACAAGTGAGGTCATGACCATACTTGAATGAAATTTATAAAAAAATAACATCTCAAAAAGGATACATAAGATTATAGAAGCATAATTTCACCAATGTCACTCTCTTACAAACTTGACATGGTTGAGTTAAAAATGAGAACTGAATACATTGGGTGTATATTTTATTTACAGCACAGAATGTAGAGTAAATGCATGTTTTTAGAAATTTTGCATTAAGAATGCAATTATGCAATTTGCTGCTCTTTTATGGGCTTACAGTAAAGCCAACATTTATTATTTTAATTTTCATGTTGTTAGTTTCATTGCTCAGAATACAGAAGAAATTATATAAAATGTTATTTTAAGTCACAAGACTCTTGCTAATGTAATAAGTTTAAACCTGTTTTAATACCCCAGTTATGTCCCTTTGTATCAAACTAGACTAAAGCTGAAGAAACATCTTTTCTTTTAAATGTCAGCCATGGAGTAGTGTGTCTTGAAGTTGTTTTAAACTATTTTTACAAGAGAAATTCTTAGTGAACAAATAAGAACAAAATTTCAGTTTATTAAATTCTTCAACTGAAAGTTCCGTGAAGCAAACAAAAACAAAAGTTGTTCTACTTTTACCATAAGTTTGACAAGAATATTTAACTTTCTAATTAAATTCAGATGGATATTTTCTCCATAAATACTTAAATAATATGTAGAGGGGGGTACAAAATTTTATTATGATTTTATGCTTACTCACTTTTGGAGTTCAAAGTCTAGTTTAAACTCAAGTTCAACATGCTTTCATTGATGATGACATTCACAAATAAGTTGCTCATAGTGACTAGAGACATTTTGTTGATTATTTATTGTAATGTTTTGTGATTTGTCCTTTAAATGTTTTTTTTTTCTTATCCATGGCCATTTTCCACTCCACCTTTGGTTTAATAAATTTGTATATATTATATGAATATTTACTTTTAAAATAGCTGTTTTTAAAGCCATAACAAAATGTGTACCCACACAAGACTATTTAAGTATTTATGGGCAAGGTATGATCTGGACTTAATGAGAAAATTAAGTGTTTATGTCAATTTTTTTAATCATTTCATCCCAAGCAAGGCGATAATGCCACTAGGGTTTTCTGGGAGTGAAAGAGAAAGAGAAGACTTTAATGAAGAGAAAGGACAATAAAAGAAAGAGATTCAGGAAGACAGAAGATGGCAATAAACATTTATTAAGAAATATAAACACTGAGGCTATGTATGTGGACACTATACTCCTTTCAATAAATAGGAACTTAGCCTTGGAATAGCAAATTCAATGGTAGAGATTAAAGAATTTAGGTTAGTTTTACAGACAGCTAGTAAATTGGGAGAATGTTCCAAGTGAAATGATTCTACATTTGTAGAAATTTGTACAGATACAATGAATGTTGAAGAAAGAAATAGTGAGGAGTTTAGGTGTCATTTTTGTAAACTGGTTTAGTTCTGATTTTTATTGTCGTCATAAGATAAACTTTTAAGGTGGAAGAGACCAATAATAACAGTCACTGCCAATTGTCTAAGGCAGTGCTTCCCAAATGTTTTTTTTTTCAGCTGCATTTTTGGAATTAAAATTTGCTCACATGTCACCAAATTTTATGTGATAAAAAGTACATTTAGAAATAAAAAAACAAAGAGAGGCTTAAAGGGAGACAACCGTGGATTTGAAATCAGAACATTATCATTGATAACTCTCTCCTCCAATTTGCAGACCCTAATTACTATATTCTTAATACTTGATATAAAGCAAAAATATCACAGTCAATACTTATTTATAACTATTTATGCTGGGACTCATGCATGCAATTACAAGTAATCCATAATAATATTTTAAATACTGAAAGCATATTAATTTTTGCTCAATGAATTTTTTGAAACTGTTTCTAAATCTTCTGCTACACTTATGAGACATGCTGCATTGTTTGGGAACCATTGGTCTAAGGCAGTACAACTTAGGTATAAAATTAGAAGAGCCCTTTTCAATAGATTATTATTAAGAACAAAAGTGAAACACTGACAAATAATTCTGTCACAACTTCTTTACTGAGGAAAGCAGCAGGAAACAGCCTGAGTTACTCTTGAACATCGGACTTGCAAGATGCTTTCTTAAAGATACACTTTTTCCCCCTCACTATCTCCCATCTCTCATTGACTATGAATATTATATATCGATTCAATTCTTAAAATTCTAGGTCAGGGAACATCAGACAGATAAAATTATTGAGAGCTGCACATTTCTCCCTTTTAATAAACCAACTTTTGTCAATCCATGTGTGATACTTTTATTCATATGCTTTCTTAATTTCTAAGAATTTATTCTACAGAATCTCTGACTCCCAATTATCTAACCATTTCCAAATTTTTCACTTATCACCAAAATTTACACTGAATGGCTGCATCAATAATTGATTGATCTGGACACCACCGATACCTTAACAGCACATTTAAAGAATTTGGCATTTTGGAACATTTCCCAAGTGGTAATCTGAAAGTATACAGTCTCAGGATCTTAGAAGGTTTTTCTTTTACCTACAAGCAAGGCAATAAAGCCACTAAGATACATGGAGTTACTGAGTATTAAAGAATATGAAAAGAAAAAATACTATTAAAAATAGAGAACAATTAAAAAACAGGAATTAAGAAACAAAAGATAACAATTGATATTGCATTTAGATTTTTGAAGACCAAACTTGAGTGGGAAGCAAGAAGTTGAAAGAAAATTCCACAAACAAAAGTTGTGATAGAAGAAACTATTAGAATAGAATTTATGATTACTTTTAGACATTTCAACTGTAAAAGTATGAGACCTAACAGCCAATCTTGTACTACACTTAAATTCATAGAGTCTAGGTACCATAGAGGAAAGTAATATTTATTCTGGAAATACAAAAAGTTGGCACAAGGTCAAAAGTGGTGACAGGGAAAGGCTGGTCTTCAATCTTTCTTATCTTAAAAATAATGACTTCAACATACCACAGTTTTCCTTACACCAAAACAGCACATTCTTACATACCATTCTTACTACAGCCACCATAATACCTCAGAGTCTCTATGTGGTCCTAACTAGTTCCTATATGTACAATAGAGGAAATTTCATTAGAACAATTACCATGAAAGTATTTATAGAAACCACACAGATAAGTTATTTTATGGCAGTGGGAATGTGACTGAAGCTAAGATACCAGGTCAGAACCAATAAAATTGCAGATTCTTCTTTGGATTTTTATAGAATTTCTAAATACATAGCAGAAGCACCAGACCAGAGACTGGTAGCAATATTCAAAGCAAGGACAAATGAACTGATTTATCTTTGAAAGAACTGGTTTAATTTTGTCTGAACACAAACTATTTGTTAAATTCTTATCATTTAAAGTTAAACAAAACTCATGCAATTTTAATAATTTAATTTTAGGTGATCAGTATTAGATTAGCTTTTCTGCAACTTTTTAAGATAGGATTAAATTAATCAGATCTCAAACATGTTTAATCTGTTGTGTTTAGATGATCAGTTCCGGATACTTGCTTCTTCTTCTTTTTTTGTTAGGAAAATCATTCGAATCTCATTGAAAGAAACGTTATAAGACAGACAGGTTTAACTTGTTTACATGGTACTATTAGCACTATTATTACTATTTGTACTATTATCCACATCATTTTGTTGTTATCATGTTTCAGCCATTGTACCTTCTGGGTCTCATCAGGTATATGTTGATCTGGGTAACTGTTGTGATGTGTTCCCTCTAATAAGGCTATTGTGGACTCTTCCACTTACTATAAAGTAATAGGAAAAGTAAGCCTGGGGGGGGGACTAAACAGTAATATAGTTTGAACGCTGGTCAACCGATACTCCCTTCCAAGTCGTGTAACTCACTTCTGTTGTATTTACTGTTCAATAAACTATTTATCTGCAACCTCTTGTTTTGTTATTTCTTATCCAATTATTTGGTCACAATATTAACCTACAAGGAATTTGAAATTGAGCCCTTTATTTAATCTATGGGGGTAGAGTGTTATCATTCCACTGCCCATATCTCAGGATATTTCATTTAGTTCTTATTTTTAGTGCTGTTCAGTTATTGCTTGGGCTGTTTCTATCACTTCCAAGTTGACACTGCCCATCTTACTCAAAATTACTAAGTCAACAAATTTTCAAACCAATGCTTTAATCTCCTTCATCAGTGTCTCATGGGACAATTCAATGTGGAGAATTTGAAGCGTTAATCTTTACTTGCCTGTTGATTAGTGCTGCTGCTTATCATGCTTGATTCATTGAATGCTGTCATTGGTCTTTTTTTCTTTATTAGTGGCTCTTCCTTTATTTATCCATTTCACTCCAAGCAAGGCAGTAAAGGCACTAAGGTGTGCAAGAATTAAGAACAGAAACATTATTTATGAGCAGGAAGAGAAAAGAGTAATCAGGAGGACAGTATATATTGATTGACACTGAATTTAAAATTTTGAAGATTAAAATTGGCTGGAAAGCATGGAGCCAGGAGGGAATTTCACAAGTGAGAAGTGCGAGAAAATAAACTGTTAGCATAGAATTTATGGCTAAATCTAACCAGCTCAACTCTAAATTGATGAAATCTTGATGCCATTCTACTAATGTACTTAAATTCACAAAGTCTAGGTACCATAGTGAAATTCAGTCTTATTTTGTATTCATTTCTATGCCTACTAAGGTCCTCATAGGCGAGCAAATATGCTGATTATTTCTGATGTCTAATTCTCCAGTTTTCTTCTTTGTCCAATATTTTCACTTCATCACACAGGGGCTAATGACAACCCTTTATTTCCAAGGTTTAATTTGACACTTTTTTGAAAAAATGACCTATTGATTTTGGAGCCCAATATTTTACAATATGTTGCTTACTTTTTTTGTTTTTGACCCCCAAATATGGATAACCCTAACACAAATGCTTGACACTTTTTCTCTTTTTTAGTGTCACATCCCAGATATTAAAATAATTTAAATCTGCAAAATGTAAGAAAATTATGAGAAGATATTTAAAACATCCTCAGTTCTTTTGATATGTTGTATTAATCATTATCTGCATTTGCTACTATATGCTGAGCACTTGTATTTATCAGAAAATCATGATCTAAACCTCTATTCTACTTTTTGGAATCTACTTTTGGTTCTAAAAATCCACCACAACTAAAAGAATGTCTAAATGGATTAAATGCAATATTTAAACTCTTCAAGAATTTTGATTGTTCACTGCAGACCAATTTACCAAAACCCCTTTGTTTAATTAGAAATATGAAAGTAAAATTTTAAATTTCTTAAGTACAAATAACATGAATCTTCTTTTATTTGCTGTGTCCATCTCAGACATAGGCGATCAAGGCCCTCCACATCTTCCTGTCTCTTGTAGCTTTGATGTTTTGTTATTTCTCTCAAACCCTGTTCTATAATCCATTTATTCAAGCTCATCAGATATGCCACACGCTGCTTTCCTCTGTCCCACTTTCTCACACTGTTCTGTGTGTACCAGGTTTTCCAAGCCCGCCTTCCTCATTATGTGCCCCAGAAATTTCAACAGCCTCTTCCTGATATTAAGTATAAGTTTCCTTTTCATTTTCCATTTTCTCCAAAAACTTGTTGTTGCTCACTTATGTGGTCTGTAACATCCTCAGCATCTTTTTGTAGAACCACATCTCCATTGCAAGTCTCTTCTTCATCTATGAAGAGATTGTCCAGCTTTTGCTGCCATATAGGACAGGTATGACATAACAGTTCAATACTCTTTTTTGTTTGTTTCTAATAACACGAATACAGTTTCATAACTGAGCTGATAATTATTCAGGAAGTTCAAAAACCACAAATGTCCACAGTTCTAATCTGCCAACCCAACTGTGCTACATTAATTGTGAGGAGAAGGTCAAATCAGAAAATCTCTCCATCTACTAACAAAATATCAACCTGAACTGAATTCCCATGCACCCAGGTTGATACTTTTGATTCTATAACACTTCAGAGATTTCATGTTAATAGTCCACACATCCATATCTTTCTTTCTTCATAACAAACAGACTTTGATGGAACACCGTGCACAGAATTACTTGAGTCTGAACTCTAATTGCTGGGAAAATTGCATTTAGATTTCACCTTTTCCCTCATTTCATTTATCAAAGAGAATCCAATATCCTCTTTCCTTTGATCCTCATCCATAAATGTTTCTCATTCTTCATCATTCAATTTCTGACCATATGATCAGAGGTGCAAAATAACTAAAGCAAAACAAACATAAATTCTACTCTTTCTTGGTTTTTTGCTGGCGTTCGTTCTAACATTTTGTTCATTTAGCTGCAGCATCTTCTACAATATTGTGAAAAATGAAGAGGCATTAACATCAATAAGCTTTTTTTTACTTTTAGTTTTCCCAATGCAAGGTCCAAGAGCCACTCAAAGTAGAGGGAAGGACGAAGTAAGAAATGCATATTATGAGGAGGTTTAGGGCATATCCCTGTTGACATTGGACTTGAAGAAACCAAGATTGCAGCTGTCAAGAAAGCATACTCTCAGGAGTCTGTTGCACAAAGTAACAGCACTCTGGAAGAATCTCTCTGAGTGTAACATGAAGCAAATGGGAAAAGTTTATCATAGTGAAAGGCCTGAGTCTGGAATAATAAGGGAATAAGTAACTCATCTTAACATGTGTCATAGAAATAGACTAGTGATAGGCTAGTAATGTTTTAGCTGTCGGATAAGGGTTGCAGAGTGCAGAATAATTCATTACCCACAAGGATGTGTCAGCATTTTTGAACTCTGTTGGACAGTGAGGTAGCTGCAGCTCAGAAAATGAAAGCAATCCTCCATTTGTGAGTTGACCTGATTATTGTAAAGAGAAAACAATGATTGGATGAGTTGAGTTTACTTCTTATTTCCCATTAATCTATAAATGGACAGATATTTTGCTAAACAACAAAGACAATCTGTTTAATTCTGCTAAAATTTCATCAACAGAGTCACCTGGGCATATCTGCCATGCTATGAATTATTCAAAGGCTACAAATAAGCCAAGCACAAATGTTACACAGAAAGATTCTTTTACTGCTGATATGTCTACTTCTTTAACAGAATTAATTGTTGGTAGATTGGCAAACATTCCACTCAATAAACAAAACTACATGACTACCTCAATTTCTTTTTAGATTGCATAGTTTTTTCATTCACTCAGACAAGATCTGGCTTGCATTTGAGCAGATGAAATCAGATATCTATTTTAAATCAAAAAACATCTTTTTTGATCATATCCTCTTGAGGTCAGTTTAATCTGACACCTTTTTTCCATGTATCTAAACTATAGTTATAGACTATAATTTGGGGAAATAAAAATTACACCAAAATATGATCGGAAATTTTAAAGTTTTCATCTGAAATCAAGAAAATATGAACTGGTCAAAATATATAGAAAAAAGAAAGCATCAGTTTAAATTGACATCAGGAAGATATGATAATATGTGTGCCCCCCCCTACTTAGACACGATAACATGCATGCCCCCCCACTCCATCCAGTGGAGGAGCTTGCCTTGAAGATCACTAAAATGAGCTAAGATGGAAAGTGAAACAAGCAGAAGAAAAGTCCAAGCTGTCCAAATCACAAGGAAGAAAAGTTGGCAATCAAGACCTTACACAGTGACACTACTACCATCATAATGCCAGTCGATAAAGGCAATACTTCAGTGATGATGGACAAGCTGGAATACGCTAATAAATTGGGAAGCAGAATTGGGGATGACAACTTCCATAAGGTGAAAAAGAATCTGGCTGATGAAAAAGATACAAATGGTTCAGGTAGATGAGCTAAGATAAAAAGTGAGATGAATACTAGAAAAGGCTAAACTGTGGAAATCAAATATCATAAGGGAAGAAAGATTGACAATGAAAAGCTTAAAGACTTGATATTAGTATCATCATACTGCCAGATAGTAAATGCAATGCTACAATGGTGATGGACAAGTTGAAATACTCCAAGAAACTGTCAAGCCTCTTTTGGGATGGTAGCTATAGCAAGGTGAAAAAGGATCTGAGCCTAAAAACCAAGAGGAGGCTATCACAAATCCTCAATAAGAACAAGGACTACTTCAAACTGAATAAGTATAGACAGCCAACTCATTGTTACACAATGTTGCTACAGTACAGTCTCCTCAATATTCACTTAGACTAATTTGCACTTAATAAATAAAGACAGTTGACTTAATATGACACCAAGCTATCATGTATGTATGGTCTTACCAAAATTCACAAAGATTTCACATGTTGCCAGATCACATGGAAAACATTTCACCAGCTACTGCCTATCATCACAACTTGCTGCTTTCCAACAAAGACCAAAGGTCATGTATACAACATCTGTGTTCATGGCACCATGCTTCATGCTCGCAAATCATGGGGCTTCTCAATGATGGATTTCAATCATCTGTGGTGGAATGACAGGGCCATGATACACTGGATGTGTGGCAAGTCTGCTGAAGACGAGGTTAGACTTGTTTCTTAAGAAACTTGAACTTGAGTCTCTAACCATGTTGAGTGCAGTGAGGGTCCTATCACACTTGTCCATGAGGTGATGTTTGACAACAGCAGGGGAAGAGGATAGTCCAACATGATATCAGAGGAGGTATTTTCAAAAAACTGGGCCTACAATTAACTAATGCTAGTGACAGACATACGTGGAGTGATAAACTGAGATGGTTATGATAATAAGGATGATGATGACTGTCACTAGCGATGGCAAATATATACATGGAATACTTTGAGGAAATGGCTTCAGTGATAATGACTTTAAGAAAACCATCATGAAGCCAACAGTATGGCTGAAATACATATATAACACCTTCATATATTAAATGCTGTTGGATCACATCAACTCAATCAAACCTTCAATCCGGTTCACAATAGAAGTAAAAAGAATAATGAGTGAGCCTTCCTGGATGGACTAAGAACTTACACAGAGAATGGGTTCAAAACATCCATTTATCGTAAGCCAACCTTCATTGTATAGAGAATGGGAAATGAAGTTGATAAAACATCAACTTCATTTCCCATTCTCTATATAGTGTAAATACAGGGATTGTCCAATGCCGACAATATTGTGCAAAAATTATAAGTGGTGACCCAGACGCATACCAACAAGAAATAACAGCTACCCTGCAAACATAACATCAGCATCAACAGATGGGAACAGAAGAGTAAACTTTTGTCATTTCATTACCTCTGTCTTATAATAGTTTGCTTACAAATTACTTTACACATAACATAACATGTATTATGTGACAATGGTTGTAGTATTTCATTACTACTGTTCCATCAATTTTTTTTACATTAGCTTATGTATTTCATACGCCTAGCACTTCAACTATTACAGGACTGAGGATGTACTATTGCATTATTTGCTTACAGTCGTATCATGTTGAAACTACCACTTCTGATACAATCACTGAAGTTAAGCAATGTTGAGCCTGGTCATTACCTAGATGGGTGACTACTTGGGAATACCAGGTACTGTAAGCTTGAATGTACAGGTGGTATAATGGATAATGGCTCAAAATTTTTAATCAGAAAGCTATTCCAATTCTAGTTGGGTTCATTATATTCACTTACATACAAATACCCTTAGGAAAGGCATGAATCCATGTCTTCTCCCACCCATCTGTGCATTAATTAGTAAAATTTGTATCATTAAAACATTATTATCTCCAAAAAATTCTTACACTCTAAAAATATTTTCAGGCTTTAAATAACCTACAAAAGGGTTGATAAGCCATAAAAAATGAATCAGTCATATTTCATTATTTCTGACCTATAACAGTTGTTATATTATGAAATGTTGCTATTCTCTCACCGTTGTACCACTATTTTCCCAGTAGATGTTTGTATGGACTACATTCCTTGGTTCCACCACTTTGGACATTCACAGCTAGGACCTGCCATGCCATGTACTTTGTTTCAAATCCTCCTCATTCCTTTCATATTCCATTTGTAAGGAGTAAGTTCCACTCAGGATTGTTGCAAAGAGGAAAGTACACCTGAGAAGATGCTTCCGTGAAGACTACAATGTTAATCTTTCCAAGTCAACTATTATCTATCCTACATATCCTAAGAATAGGCCACCCTTATTCCTTCCCTATATGCCCTTACAACATTCTCATTCAATAACCCTCTACCATGAGTGGCACTTGAGCCTTGTATTGGGTGAACAATAGGACAAAAATTGCTTACAATAAATGTAACAACTATTACTAAACAGAAATAGTTTGTCTTTTTTTTTTTTATCTCCAGGGGTAGTATTTGTTTGACTGCGAATGTTTCATTTCACCCCAGATCCAAATCCAGAGTCTTTTCAGTCCAGTTGGAGGAATCCCTGTCTGACTGACCATGTCTTCAGGAGTGAAGCAGTACTCACCAAATATGGCCAATTCCTATTTGCTGAAACTATTTTATACATAATTGGAGGTTTTGAATTTAAAGTTTCCTTCAAGACCATTTGGTACCCCCCCAGGGCTACAGGACTCAGTCTGTCTTATTATTTATCCAGAGTTGGAGCAAAGAAGAGATGGATTCATACCATTCCCAAAGGTATTTACACATAAATGAATGTAATGAACTTGAATTTGAACTCAATTCTCCAATTCCTCAATCCAAGCTGCTATCCATTACTCCACTGTGCCTTGAATATTTGAATTACATGATTAATTTTTCCCTTTTCAGGTAAGAGCATTCACAAAGAATAGAAATAGCAGTGTCTGCTTTTTATATAAATGCTTTTTTTATCATTTGGTTGGCAAAATTATTGATTTATCTATATATTTTATTATTTTTACCATGTTTTAACCATTTTATTCTTTGCCTGTTATAGAGCAGGACTTGAATTTACATCTCCCGCCTGAGCAATTCATCTTTCATAGATGTTCCTTTAACCATATTTAACATTAAGAATTTCTGAATAACTAGCTGCCACTGTTATCCTGATTATTACAAGCTCCATATTTAGACACGTCTGTGCCAATCAATGTTTTCAGAAATTTTAATTTTTTTTTTGAATTCTCTAATTTCAAATGTCCCCAAAATTTAATTCTCTCAAACATGAACAAAGAAAATATAAAAAGACATAAATCTTCAAAAAGGGTAACTTTTTTTTTATTCTTTAATGATTCCTATTGGCTTGCTTCTTTTCAGAGTTGCAAATTAGAAACAGTATTTTTACCTCCATCTTTTAGAGTGCTTTGAGAATATGAAGATCCTTTCTTCCTTTGTCTCCTGATGGTTTGAATTTTGCTATAGTTAATTTTATTTATTTTATAACAGTAGTTTCTTAATCTTCACTAACTGAATATTTAGATTTTAAATTTGGCTATTTTCGAATTGCTAAAATTCTCATATATTTATATCTGAGAATAATTTGTTTATTTTTAGTTCCATTTGTGACCTTAGAGGAGACCAAATCAGAATGAAAAAGCAGAAAAAAATATTTATTAAGTCCAAATCAGTCTGGCACTTAGTGAAGTCCAAACTCACTATGTTTGTCATACTTTGCAAAACTAGCTTTGTTATTATAGGTATTCTCCCTGACAGAGGCAGTCTAATCAAGAGAAGATAACTCTCCACAACTTTAATAACTTCAGGCCAAACTGAATACAAGTTGACTAATATCAAAAATAGTTCTATACCTTTAATGTAGGCATGATCCAGAAGTACTTGTGACCTCACTCCATTTCCTTTGGCCAAGAATATATTTTAGTTTGCCTAAATTTTTTATTTCTGCACACTTTGGGAATTTTTCAATACACTGTTCCATGTCTCTCAAATAGTCAGGCAACTATGCTTGCAACTTTAACCTCATTTGTGTAGCCAATATACCTCCATGTATATCATCATGCATAGCTTTAATTACTTTTTTCAGAGACTGTGAAGGTACTGTGATATCTTCATTACATATAATTCCTTTTTCCATTGTTAATTTATGTCTTCATTCGTAATCATCATCATCATCATTCGACCACCCTATGGTTGTTCAGAACTCCAATGACAATCCCTTCCCACACTGTCTGGTCATGCATTACTGTCCCCAGATTCCCAATGTCAAACTCTGAGTCCTGAACTGTGGTGTCTGGAAAAGTCAATTTTTGTGATAAGATACTTCCAGTGAGGTGCTCTATGGGAGTAAAAGGATGAGAGATGATTTCCCTGTCCACTATATTTCTCTTTATTCTAGCCATAATTCTATTCAACACTGGATCCTGCCTAGTTCCCAACCTAAGCCAATTTAAAAGTAATATGTTCATTTCTATCCAGTGCAAAATCCTATCCTCATAATTTTCATTTGCTTCAACATTTTCACTCTCAAAATTTAGCCAAGATAATGCATCCACAAGCAGAAAAGTATTTCCTTTAATATATACAATGTCAAAGTCAAATGTCATAAGCTTAATCACTCATCTTAATATCCTGGCAGATGTGACCTTTGGAAACTTTTTACTGAGGGTGAATACAAATTCAAAAGATTTTTGATCAGATTTTAATGAAAATTTCCTTCCCAGCAAAAAAATTTCTAACTCTTTCTGTGCTCTACACAATCACCAATGCCTACTTCTCAATATTTGAGTAATTCACTTTAGCCAATGTTAGTTTTCTGGATAAATACATTGCAGAGTGATCCAATATTGTGGCTATAGCACAAGCATCAGTAGTTAACGTCAGTTCATTTGTCAGGTTGAAAATTTTAACAACTGGTTTGTTTATGAGTGACTTTTTAAATTTCTTGAAAGTTACCACCTGTCTTTTTGTCCATTGAAACTTATTATTCTTTTTCCTTATTTTGTTAAATGGTTCCACAAGGTCAGATATCTGTTATAGAAATTGGTTAATACTAAAAAAGGTTCTAACTTTTTATTTCTGGATGCTGATTATATGCTGACTTAAGGTCAACTTTAGCAAAGTATTTCATACCAGCAAACTCATGTCATGCTGTTTCAATATTTGGCAATGAGAATGAATCCAAACAGATCTGGTGATTCATGCCCACCTTATAATCGCCACATATTCTTAAAATTCTCTTGGGCTTGCATATCGCCACAATGGGTGAAGTCCAATTGCTACCACCCTGGCTAACTTTATCTAATATTCCTTGTTCTACCATTTTGTTCAGCTTAACAACCCCAAAGAGTAGCATGTGAACAGGAACTTTTTTTGAGCTTGAAAATACAACTGCATACAAGTAAGATTTTAGTAGCTTTGTAAGTCTCCATGCTGCCTTCAAAGGCATTAAATTTTACAATCAATTACAGTTGTTCTAAGAACTCCACACATGCTTCAAGATTCATTGAAGCTGCTCTAGAATTTTATGCTTGTATGAGATGTCAATCATTCCTTCAATCAGTCTTAGCAAAATTAGCCCTTCTTCAATAGACATTTGTTCCAAACTCATTCTTTCAAACTTACAATGTCTTGATGCTTCTTTCAATCGCTGTCCAAATTGCATGATAGTTTTGTCCAGTCTCTGTCTACTTTTGAGAAATTTAGTTCTTTCTGCTATGACCAATCTTTTTTTGGTCATATATTTGCTTTTAATAATGGCAGCAATTTGTTCCTACACTAAATCATCCAACATTTTGGGATAGACCATGATTTTTATGGCCTCACACCTGGCTGAGGCCAAAAACAAATCTCTAACTTTGTTTTCTCCTCCATTAGCTTTGGCGTCCTTTAACTTCTTTATTTTCACCAATGTTGCGAAACACCAAAGACAGGTTTCTACATACTCAGGATCATCCATCATGGTTAAGTAACAGATTGGGGATGTCATATTGTTATGAGTAGATTATTTCCACTATATGTATAGCGATACTGCCTTTTATACAGTACCTCATTTACATATGATTACAAGCTTGTTAGCCATTACTTTATGATGAGAACTCAAGATAGAACAAGGACTTGTAAAAGGAACTAAAGAAGCAAAAATTGGCTTATACAATGAAAATTTAGTCATAATTATTAATTTTATTCTCAGATCCTTTTAGAGCTTCTGCTGTATTGACATCATTCTACTGGAATATAACAGATATCTGAAGAAGGCAGGAAAATGCAACAATTGAAATGTTGTGAGTATTACATTGTTCGATTACTACTACTGTATGATAATCACTAGCAGAAAGATATTTGAAAGGTTCTTCCTCTTTCCCCTTTGACATTTCAAGACATTTCCTTTCGCTCGAATAGACACAAGGCATGTAAGTACTTCAGAGACAGACTGAAGATTACTTTGAACTGTTGATAACCTCAAACTTCATTTCTTTCTTTAATCTTCTGTAAACTGACTTGTTAATACATTTATGAATTACTAGCTTGAAAGCTGTACTCCATGTGGACTTTTAAACTAGCCCCTGTGCAGAGCTAATTTGACCTTCAGCCCCAAATTAAATGAACCTGTGGTTCAGCTTAGAAAAGAGCAATGATAATTTTTTTAAAAATAACTTTGAATTCCCCAGTTTACTCCATGGAACTTCATAATCTTACTTTAACTCTGATTCAAGCTATAAGTCCAATTCTGGCCCCAAAACGATTTGGGCAGAAATTCCAATTCAGGATGAAAACTGAATTCTTCAAATCACAAACTCTGTGGAACTCATTTCACAAAACCTCTCACTTTAATTCTGATTCCTTGGCATTTTGAAGAAATAAAACTGATTTCCTCAATTCACAAAGTTTTGGAGATATTTTAAACTGAATTTAAAACAAAAATGCTTAAATTCAGAATGTTCTTTTGTTACTTTAAACTCAATATAAATTAAAAACTTTTAAAATCACAAATTTTTTGGGGTTATTTTAAAATTTGAATTTTTAACTGTTCCTTCCTCATCCAGACACAAGTCCCGATATTGTAGGTTCAAGCACCAAATGAAGGACAGATTTTCAATCATGAGATCATCCTGATTCCAAAAAGGTATAATATGTCTAAGTAAAGCAAGTGTGGCATGAGTTAGAGGTGGGGCTTCAGACACATGGACAAACCGACAGAATTTGCTGTTCATTTATTTAGAAGAAGATTGTTTGTTTGAATTTCATGTTTTTGTTTCATTTTTTTTACCCAAACTCATATTGTTTATGGGAGTAGGGTAGGTAGGGGGAGACATAAAATGTTAATACTTTTCATTCATACAACAACATCATGATGAATATTCTGGTTCAAACAGAAAAATATATAATTATGATAATCATTTCAGAAATACTGAAAAAAGAAAAAAAATAATTTCTAATTCTTATTTTTCTATCTTCATTATTCTTGCTTTGAATTAATGGTTAAGCATTGGAATTGAGTGAAATAAGAATCTATGATTTGTTTCACCTTTGCTTTTCATAACACTGTTTCTCTGTCCAATAACATGAATGAAATTTGAAGATTGCTATCACATATGGTCCAGTGCTTCTGATATATATTTAGAGATTCTTGATAAAATCCAAAGAAGAATCTGCAATCTTATCAGTCCTGTCTTGCATCTCAGCTTCAGTCACTTTCCCACTGCCATAACGTAGATTCCTTGTGCCTTTTCTATAAATACTTTCATGTTAATTGTTCCAATGAACTTTCTGCTTTGGTACGTAAACTTTACAAATTTAAGCACAAGACTAGATTGGCAGCAAGGTCTTGTTATTTGACAATTGAAATGGCTGCTAGATGGAACCGTAAGTTCTATGCTAACAATTTCTTCTATTGCACTTCTTGTTTGAGGAACATTCTTCCAGCTTCATGCTTTCTGGCCAACATTAATTTTCTAAAATTTAAATGCAATGTTAATTGTTATCTAATCTCTTCTTCATTCCTCTTTTATTGTACTCACTTATTAATATTTCTTTTCCTTTTCTTATTCTTTCACACTCAATAAACCTTTGTGTCTTAGTGGCTTTTCTGCCTTGATGGGGTGAAATGAATAAAAAAAGAATTTAGAACTTGTTTGCAATTACCAAAAATAGCAAAGACTCCTTTAAGGGGAAAAGGACTGAGCGCAAGATAAAAGGACGTTTATTACTCTGGTTTTATTATTATTCCATGTTGCATAATGTATAATACCATGCAATGGATTTGTTTAGCTACAAATGCAGTTCTTAATAGTTGTATTATTGATAGAGACAAATGATTTTATTTTGTTAAAAATGTGGCTTTTTTGGAGGATAAGGTGAAATCAGGTGTTTGAGCAAAGATTAAAATAATGATTTTCATGCTGATATTCAATTTTTAAATTTAAAATAATTGACATCAGTCCTGTTGACTTTGCAAATCGCAGCTCTATAACAATTTGATTTTTACTGTTTCTCTCAAAGTCTAAAAGTTTCAATATTATTTTTTGTATTTAAATTTTGTTATTTGCCTTCTGAAAGTTTTATATATTTTCAAAAAAACTTTTTCCAATCAAAAACTGAAATTTTGATGAGAATTATAATAATTGTTAGGCAATTCTTTGTCATTTTGATTCTGTCTTTTTGCTATAATTTTTTAAATACCTTTTCACACATTTTAAGGGGATCAATCCATTGAAGGTATTTTACAATCTTGCCATTTGTGAAACAAGATGGAATTGAAATGTGTGAAGAGTTAAAAATACTAATCTGGGATTTCATCAGATGTTAATTGACCTCAGAATTCACTTAGGCTTGACATTCACTGAGGATTTGAAACAAAAAAAGAAAAATATATTCTGTGTTTTTTCTTTTAGGTAATTTTTCATACTTCACGTTATCTCTGAGATTTAGTGAGAAAAACAAAAGTGAATGAAAAGGAGAAGAAAAAGACTAATGAATAAAATGGGAAGAAAAACAAACATACATAAAATATGAATGAAAATGGTTGGTTGATTGAAATTTTTTGTATGGGCCACCCAGTGAGGATCAAACTCATTACTTAGTAGTAATGATTAACCAGAACTGTATGCCACATATTATTGAACTCTGAGGAACAGAATGAAAATGGAAATAAAATGGAAAATAAAATGAATGAAAACAGAAAGAAATAAGGAGATAAGATGAATGAAAATGAAAAGAAATTAAAAGATAAAGTGAATGAAAATGGTAAAAAAGATTAAATGAATGAAAATTGAAAGAAAAAGGAAAATAAAATGAATGAAAATTGAAAGTAAAAGGAAAATAAAATGAATTAAAATGAGAGAAAATAGAAAATAAAATAAATGAAAATGTAAACAAATAGGAAAATAAAGTAAATTAAAATGGAGAAAAGAGATAAAATGAATGAAAATTGGAAGAAAAAGAAAATGAAAGTGATGAAAATGGGAAGAAAAAGCAAATGAATGTGATGAAAATGGGAAGAAAAAGAAAATGAAAGTGATGAAAATGGGAAGAAAAATGAAGATAAAGTGAATGTAAATGGAAATAATTTTAAAATAGATGTTAGTATTTTTTCAAAATGTTTTGTTATTAATTTGATGCAAAGTTTTGTAGCCATAATATTTATACAAAATTCTATCGTTTCCTCTGTCCGTTACTGTTTGTGCGATCAGCTAACGTCATTAACTAGCAAGTGGTAAAATTATTCAAGTTAAGAAAATTGGATCCATTTGAATTTACAGATGTACTAATTAGCATTTAAACAGTTTTTCTCTACTTGCATGACAGAAAACACTATTTTTTGGCAATATACACTGCATTTCAAACTATTAATGAGGTCTCCATCCTATCCAAAAATATTAGTTGGAATTTAACAAAATCATCAGAGAATGATGACATCATATATATATATATATATATATATATATATATATATATATATACACCTACTCTGTAAAAAAGAGTGTAAGGTTCTAGAAAAAGGAACAGAAGTGCTGGTCATTAACCTAATTTACTTAAATTATTAGTGTGTCAAATTATTATTAGCTAAATTGGTGTCCATTCTCATAAACATGTCACTTCTGAATGCTCCACAAGTTTTCAATTCGGTTTAAGTCTGGAGAATTGACTGGCCAGTTCAGCTTCTGAGGTCCACATCAGCTTAATTTCTGCAGGTACGATGTCATCCATTTATGACTCAAACTTTGCTCCAACCATTAGGGCCATCAAGTGTTGCATGACTTTCATCTGTGAACAGAATTTTCGAGAGATTGGCCTTCATGTTTTACTTTTCCCATGTCAAACACATTTGTATGTGTACTTTTGTCAATTAAGGCTTCATCACTGGTCTCACTGATACCCTGACCTTTTTCAGAAGATGATAACAAGTACTTCTGGACACTGTTGCCTCTCCAATACTCCTGAAAATTGTTCCAATGGTCAAGCCTGGGTTATTTACAGCTTCACATTTCATTTATGACAAAGAACATCAAGAAACAACCCACAAGTGACTCTTATCAGCCCTCTTATGTACCCTCATAGGAGCTGCAAAAAATCTGTCCAATTTGGAGATATCTTCCAATTATTTTGGATATTTCTAATGTAGATTTGCCTTTGGAAAGTTCAGATGTTATAATATCTTTTTCAGAAGGGGTCAAGTCACATTTGAAACCCATAAATGCACAATTATAATGATATTTGTTTATGGTCTGGGACACTTCTATATTGTGTTAATATTGCAAATGGCCACCATTTATTTCCTGTTGTGCAGAACAATACAGTTTTTATAGAGCCTGCATATATATCTATTCCTATTATACTGTAAACTTCAGACTATTGACCTACTTCCCACCTGTCACCTTCAGACTATTGACATATTTCTCACCTGTCACCTTCAGACTATTGACGTACTTCTCACCTGTCACCTTCAGACTATTGACATATTTCCCACCTGTCACCTTCAGACTATTGACATACTTCCCACCTGTCACCTTCAGACTATTGACCTACTTCCCACCTGTCACCTTCAGACAATTGACATACTTCCCACCTGTCACCTTTAGACAATCAATATTCTCCAGATCTCTCACTTTCTGCCAATTACTTGTTCGGATTCATGCAACACTTTGATGCCACTGGTTCTATTAATGAATATATTGAAAAATACATAAAAGAATTCACTGAATTGAAACTGTAATTGTCATTTTATAATGGAAGATAAAATTCACCTGAAAGTAAGCGTAATATAATAGAAAATTTCTGAAATTCTTTTGATGATGATTTTCATTTATTTCAGAATCTCTGTAAAATCTTGCATGGAACTCACTGATGAAAATCATAAAATATTTATGATTTTTATCCGCATTTTACTTTTCAAGAAAACAAATTTGAAAATATCTTGGGTTCTGGATCTACTTGGTCTTTCAACTTCCATTGCCAATAGTATTGTAAGAATCAAAACCTGGACATGTCTCAAACCTGTACTGTTTGCTATTTTTATCCATAAATATAAGGAGGACTGGATTTCACTTCTGGTATTTAATTCATAATTGTCTTTCTTCTAGACTGGTTGCCAACCAAGGCTAGTGACTATTATGCAATGTCCTTTAACTTATAACTGGGGTGGGGCATGAGAAAAAGAGATGGATTCATGCCTTTCTCATTGAGTGAAGACAATGTCTCAATTAGAAAAGCATCAATCTATTTCTTCTCCTCCTGGTGAAAGATGAAATAGCAGGGTAGACTGGACTCTCTAGCATTAAGTAGTATTTAATCTAGAAGGAAAACTATAAAATTAAACCTTGGAGAAGGTATCGGAAAAAAAACACTCCTCTATTTTTCCTAAGAAATTGTAGTTATTCATAGATAATAAAGAAAAAGAAACCGTGGAGAGCCATGACTGCTTATGTTCTGGTGGTTCATGGCATTTAAAGAAAAAATGGTTCTTAAGAGTGAAAGTTCTCTGGTTGATTCAAAGTCTCTTTTATTCCCAGGCAACCAGATGAAACATCACTTCACCTAGAGCTTAGAATTCAGTCTTTTAAAATAATTTCAAAGAAATCTTTTATATCTTCAATACTTCAATGCTGTTAATTATTTCTTTAAACCCTTCACTTTCAGTTCAGTTTATTTTGTTTAACTAGAAACAAGGAAAAGGGCACTAAACAATTATATGATATCTATCCTTCTGCATGACAGTGAGCACTGGATAATCTCCTCAGAGATGAAGAAGAGACTTGAAGCAGCAGAAATGTGGTTATATAGAAGTACGCTGAGGATATCATGGATCGAACATGTTAGCAATGACAAAGTTTTAGAGAAAATGCAAAAAGAAAAGGAAACTAATACTTAACATCAGAAAGAGACAGTTGAAATTTCTACTGCACATAATGAGGAAAAAGGGCTTGGAAAATCTGATACCCACAGGACAGATTTAAGGCAAGGGGGAGAGAAAAAACAATGCATAACATACTTAGTGAATTTGAGTAACTGGATGGCAGAACAGGGTTTAGGAGAATAACAGAAAAAGAAAATTTATGAAGAAATACAAGGATCAGGAAGTTGTAGAGAGTCATGATCGCCTATGTCTTGAGGGGAAACAGCACATAAAGAAGAAGATATTTCTAATTGCATACGATCTCTGCAGTTTAGTTTTAAATAAAATATATTCACAATATGATTCTTGGAGAGATATTTAGAAAAAATAAAAATAAAAATACAACAATTAAGAATCAAATAAATTTGGGAAGTGGTTCAAGCATGAAAGTTGTGAAGCAGCCTGTGAATTCTTTGACCACTGAAAGAAATCTTTACAGATGTTTGATATTTACCATTTTTCTATCTTCCAAATGGAATGTAAAAACAATAGAAGCACCAAAGAGTTAGAAGCAATTATTGATATTTACTGTCTGTATTTCTTTTATCCAGGATTCTTCAAAGATTGTCTTCTGACTGAATGGTAACTATTGTTAAATAACAAAAGACATTATTTAAGAAAATCTGTTCCATGTATGATTATTGGTTTGGATAATGGAAATGCCAGAGGTGCCAAAATGATACATTTTCATATTTCAGAAATGATATTAAAAATATACTGGTGCTCTACTCTTACAAATTACATATATATATATATATATATATATATATATATATATATATATATATATATATGTGTGTGTGTGTGTGTGTGTGTGTGTGTGTGTGTGTGTGTGTGTGTGTGTGTGTGTGTCTGTGAGAGAGAGTATTTGAATTTGAATGGACAAGAAAATTTTCATCAATTTTTTGTTCATTTTTGCTTTTAGTGTTCTTCAGTTTTTGTGAGGACTAAAAACTGAAAAAAATTAAAATTGAAAAACTGCAAAGAATAAAAAAAATTCTCTATTCATCACATTAAATACAACATCTAAAACTAAGATTATTGCTCAACTATACAATGTATATATATATATATATATATATATATATATGTGTGTGTGTGTGCATGTGTTTTTATTATATATAAGCAAGGTGATAATGTCACTAAGATAGAAGGGGCTACTGGGGGTGAAAGAGAATGGAAAGATTTTGAAAGGAACCAGAAACCCAAGCTTAAACAGGGAACAAGGGATAAAAATCTACTCCTGTTCAAAAGACTGGTGAGGAGTGTGATATATATATATATATATATATATATATATATATATATATATATGTGTGTGTGTGTGTGTAGGGTGAACCAAATGTAGGTGGACAGTAGGTTGTAGGTTGAATTATAACTATAATAGTAGTCTATAAGTCTCTTGGTGAAACATTTCTCAAGAAATGAATTGGCTGAGGCATTGGTGATTTAAAAAATTACATCAGAGATGCATTTCAAGAAATTAATACACAAAGGTTTGTGAAAGCATGGAAGGTAGACGTCAAAGTTGTATAAATTGTGATAGACATTAGTTTGTGTACCTGCGTTGATAAAATTTACAGTGATTTTGTATTGTATTATTGTATAGAATAAAATTTTATTCAATATGTAATAATTGTTTATCAAAATTTAATTGTATTACTATATAATCTCAAAATAAATGTTATCATTTACTGTCCACATACTTTTGGTTCATCCCATATATGTCTAAGGTGTATTTAGGCAGCAAGAATTCTTTCAAATATATTTTGTGTATGTTTATGAGCCAAAAATAAAAAAAAGCTACATAAACATACATTAAACACAGTACATGAAAATGAATGTAGCAACATTTGAAAGTTCTCAGGGGGGGAGATGAACTTGGGTAAATTTACTGATTAAATAAAACAACTAATTTGAAATAATGAAAAAAAATGTAAGTCAACATACATATATATATATATATATATATATATATATATATATATATATATATATATATATATATATATATACAGATATATAGATGGAAGTGGCAAACCTACATTTTATAAAAAAACAACTCCTACCAAAACAGCAAATCAACTTTCAGCTACAAAAGAAGTTCACAGAAATAAATGAGATAAAATAATTATAAATATATCAGATCGAAATAATAGAAGAGGAGACAAAATTAAATAATTTATGGATAAATAAAAATGGATCCTGATTATAACAAGAGAAAATATGAAAGAGATGAAAGAACACAAGATCTAGAATATAATGTTCAAAAGAAAAAAAAGGAAGAATCTACTTTGAATAGTTCTTGGAAGACTAACAATGTTTCCTCTGAAGACTTCAAACAATGCCTCACTTTCTTTACTTAGTTTTATCCTTGCGATGTCTGCAGATGACAAGAACATTGTCAAGATAGAGAGAAAAAAAGATTAATATATTTCTTTCTCACAGGTATTTGAAAGTTGGATGAGATTTAAAAGTTGAATCTGATCTGTTGACAGCTTTTTCTTATCAATCATTTGCATTGAGATCACTTTGAAAATGTGAAAAGAGTACAATTTAGCAAATAAGATTCAATTTTCTTTTCTTTACAATGTTGTTCATCTTGGACAAGGCTCAAGAGCTATACGATGTAGAGGGTTACATAACAAGAGGCACAATTTAAGTGGATATGTGTGAAAAATAAAATTTGATTAAAATTGTAGTGATCGGAAAGAATCTTTTTAGAGTTGGTTCCACAAAGCAGCAGTTTGTGGAAAAGAAGTTGCATGGGTGAGACTTACGTGTCTCCCTAATGGAATACAAAGGGAATAACAGTGAGATTCAGTACAGCATGTATAGCATGGCAAGTCTTAGCTGCAAAGCTTAGAACTTGTGAAACTAAGGAATGTAGTTCCTCTGCACACTTTCCATGGAAATAACGATAGAACAGCGAGATGCTTGCCACATCCCATCTGTGGGTGAGGAGTTCTAGGATGGAAAATAATTCATCACCCACAAGGAAGTGGAGTTGCTTTTGAACACTATCAAGACTGGGCAGCTCCTGTTCATATATGACAGCAGTACTTATTTTTCAACTTGATCTGGTTTTTGTAAATGTAGAAAATCGCAGGAGGAGTTATATACTTGCTGGAGCGATACAAGGAACTGACAATTTTTCCAGAATCTCTAACAATGGGTCATGTGTACAAGTTCTGCTTGGGATCTGGGGTGAGTTTAAGTTCCAATGGGTGCTCAAGTTACAGGTTCTCCTTGAGGGAACACCTGTTTATTGTGTTCAGTTAAATTTCTAAGCCTACTCTGTGATGATTAAATATCACCAGTTTTTCCCCCACTGAGCTGTTAGAGCTAGGTCAGAGAAGAGATCAGCTTCCAAGCTTATGAAGGAGAGATATCATGATCAACAATGTAAGAAACATGAGATAATAATAATAATAATAATAACAACAACAATGCAGAAAAGCATATTAATTAAAATTTAAACAACAAAGATGAAAAGAAGAGGAATAATACATTTAATAGTGAAAAGAATTTCATGTCTAAAATCTTCAGAACATTAAAGAAAGTAGAATAATGCTACAAACAAAACTTAAAGAAATAGTGTGGAAAATATATTTAATCATGAAAAGATTTTCATTCCAAAACCCCAAGTAATAAAGGAAGTCAGTAAATTACATAAATTAATTTATACACAAACACTCTCAAGAAAAGGTATGACACCCCAGTTATGGATTAAATAGTAGGACTTATATCTGGGAAAATTAAAAAAAGTATTCTTACAATTCAAAAAATGTTTTGCCTTTAAATAATATACAAAGGGTTGATAAGCTGTAAAAAACAAATCAGTCAATCAACCCCTAACCTCAGCTATGGGTTAAATAGTATGACATATCTGGGAAAATCATTGTTATTCTTAAAAATTGTTAATAGTCATTTGAAAAAAATTAATTATTCTTAAAATCCCCCCAAAATATGTTTCAGCTTTAAATAGCCCTCAAGGAGTTGATAAGCCATAAAAGAAAACAAATCAATCAACCTCCCTCCAGCTATGGGTTAAATAGAAGGATGAGTATCTCAAAAAAAATCTTTATCCTCAAAAGTAATTGTTTATACCAATGTTTTACAACCTTATTCTGGTTGTGGCCCTCTTCAATCCAATGCGAGCTCTTTTTGGCCCCTCATGCCAACTTGAGTTCTTATCCTCCCGTCTGCTCCTCTCTTAATACATCAAGAGAATTAGGAATATTAAAGTTTGTAGTTGGGATTGTTCTATGGCATCAAAACTCCAGTTGTAAATCAAAGAATAATATTATTTGAATAAACTCATTTATTTAGAAAACAAAAAATGCATGTACCATCAGTTCTATCTTGTATGGTTTCAATGGAATACCTGTAACTGGTGCTGGGCTGCCAAATTGTCAATGTTTGGCTTGAAAGCCATCAGAGAGAGAAGTAAATCACCTCTTTCTTTCTACACCAAGGTGATTTTGAGTTTTTGAAAGCTGATGTATCATCCAACTGAAACCAGACTCAACCAAGTAAGATGTGGGAAAAGCAAATATGAGCAACTTCACATCTTTCCAGTGTAGTGGCATGTCTTCATTCGTCCACAGCTTCTGATATTCTCCACACTTGAACCTCGCTTGAGCTGCTATGTTATTTTGAAGTTCAATGAAACTTTCTTGTAGGGTGATATCAACTTCAAATGCATCAGTAATGAAGGGATCCACAAACCAGTATGGCACTATCATTTGGAATCAATCATTATATAACTGCTTCAAATGATCACAATACTCTGCTAGGTCATCATTAAGCAGCTTGCTGGATATATTTGCTAAGGAAGGTTCAACCAGAACAGCTTTAGTTTCACATTAAATGCGGACCATCTGTTACACAAGCCACAATGTTCTTGAATAGAATGTTGCTCTCCTCAAAATAGGCTTCAAGTTTTTTGAAGATGGATTCACCTTTAGTGTCAGTCGTTAGTTTCAAAGTGAAAAATAATTCTTGACATATATCATCAACATCGAGAAACCTCACAAATGCAATCAAAAAAGCAGAATTATCAGGTAAAGTAGATTTGTTGAGTGAAGTGTGAACTTTTTCACCTGCAGTTTTGAGATTAATTGGTTTTCAACATCAGCTGCTGTTTCATCAAGGCATTGTGATGAATTGCTCAGAGGAATAACACTAGTTACCTTTTCTTGACTCTGATTCACGACTATTGCAAGTACTACAGCTACAGAAAGCATGATCAGGAGAGTCAGAGATTTTTAAAAACAAAATTTAAAATTTGAAGTAACTTTTTCAGGGTCTTTATATTGTAAATTATTATTAGTAGTAGTATATGTGCTCTTTTCATTTTGATCTTTCTAGAAATGTAAAATTAGAAATTGGAAAAAAGATTTTTTTCAAATCACCACACTTTAAAATCCCCCTCACACACTGTTAAGGGAAAGAAAATTAATTTCTCAATTGTTTATAAATAAAACCTATTCATGATAAAAATTAATTTCTTAATGGATAAAATGCTGAAAATTTCATTAAAATTGGATGATTCCCTGATTTTTGGTAATTGTTTATAATCAAGACATCTGAAAAAAGAGTCATTTGATTATCTCCCTTTGTATTACTGTGTATATACCTATGATTAACTGAATCAAAGGCTTTTGAGTAGTCAAGAAAATTAGCCAGAGAAGAATTTTGTTTATAAAGAGTCAAAAACATCAGAACAAAATTGAATTATTTTAGCAAAACTTAAGAAAATCAGGGAATTTGCCTAATGAAAGATTTATTAGCAAACAAGTGAATTACAATTAAATGTGTCAATTACAGAAAATTAACAATTACAAAAAGAAAAGAAAAATTGAAAGACAAGTTGGTGAAAACATACTTTAATTTAAACTTTAAATTATGAGTTTTAAATTTTAAGAAATTGAAAACTAAAAGCCATATTGCATAGATAAAATGAAAAAATTACAATAAATAAATATTTATGCTAGCAAAATAGCTTAGATTAATATTTAACTTAACAACAAATTTAATATTTTATTTTAAATAATAATTATTAATTGCAAACTACTCTCTCTATATATTTTGTGGGTCCTAAATTATCTGTGCCCTTTTGTAGCCCTCTCCCCCATTTTCCAAACTTGGCCTTGTGGCCCTTGAAAATATCTCATGACTCCTGAAAAATCTTCTGTTATACAATATTCATGCACAAAAAAAAGTTATTCTTACAATCCATGTTTTGGCTTTAAATATTCTGAAAAGTGGTTGATAAATCATCAAAAACAAATTAAATCCAACAGTAATTTATTTTGCCCTAAAAAAATAACAGATGCAAGCACAAGGTGAACTCATGGTGCAAAAGAGGCCCCTGATTGCATGTGGAAATGTCTGTCAACACCAATTACACATTAACAGTGGAACAGCTTGGTATATTTAGATACAGGCCTCTCTTCAACTGGTCAAGATCTGGGTCTTTGTAAAAAGCAATACGAAAACCAGTGGTCAGTAGTTGGTTCCATGGGCATTTTGTTCTTAAAGTTGCTGTGATTTCCAAGGCAGCGTTATTTTTGTTACCTCCCCTCTTTCTTTTCCCTCTCTACATCAGTTAAGTGTTTCCCCCAATCTCGACACACTCTTGCCATATATCACAACAAGGTGCAATGTTTGAAAATGAGGAGATTCATATGAGACAAATGAAGACATTTGAAAATGTTCAAATTGAAGTAGAACAATAAATTAAGCATTTTGATAATGGCTAGAGAAAGTGAAAAGTACTAACACACTCAACAATTTATACCCAAATATGTACCAGGAACCAAGAAAATAGTCCAAAATATAAAAAAAATAAATAAAAAAAGATTATACAATAAAAGGAGGATGAGTAATACATTTGGCAAACTTTTATTTTAAAAAGGAAAGATAAAGAAATAGATAAAAAATATATGATAATGAAAGTTAAAATTTCTGATAAGAGAGGAAGGAAAACAATATATTTGTAGGGTTTTAGATAGAACTCTCCTCACTTAGAGAGCAAAGGTGTGTTAATGCACTTGATACAGTAAAGACAATTGAGATAAATTGCTACAATTACAGTCAGTGTGGTCAGTCCTGGGAAGAGGTTGTACGTGTGTTGTGACCAGCATCTCGATTCACATCATTGGGAATTAAGATATATACTGGGAGTTGATGACTTCACTTTGCTTTTGCTCAAAAGTAGTAAATTTTCTGAATGTAAACCTCATCTATTGTAAGTACCATGTTTAGGTTTATTTCATGTTGTATTGTTTTTTTTACATTGTTGTCTGGAATAAAAAATGTTAAAATAGTATTTTGGTACCATTCTTTAATACCTAATATTTATTCCTGTTTGGGTGCTGCTTGCAGTAAGGGAGCCATTATAAAATACACCCCATCCACCAACACATTTGTTCAAATCTGTTTGAAGTAAAAAAGATGAATAAATCAATCAAAGATTAAGAAAATAGTCTGAAAAATATATTGATGATAATGAAAATATTTAATCCCAAAAATTCAGACAATAGAAGGCAGAGGAAAACAGCTCAAAAAAATATTACAAATGAAACATGAAAAAAAAAAATCTGTGAAAAAATATTTAATAAGGAAAAATGTTTCATCTCCAAATTTTAGATCATAGTGGAAGTTAGATGAATATATTTCTTAAAACTTATGTCAAAAAAAAATATGAACAAAAGCAATATGTAATAATGAAAAACGTTTCATCCCACATCCTCAAGCAACCATAGCAGAAGCAGAAAATACCCTGGCATAGAACTTGTGTTGAAAACAAAATGGAAGAAAATGTTGGGAAACCTTTTCTCATAATGATAGGATTTCATATTAAAAGTTCAGACTCATGTGTTTAAAAATAGATGAAGAAATACTAAGAAAATATGTGTAATAATGAAAATATTTTATAAAATGGTGTAAAAATATATGTAAAAAGGAAAATATGCCATCTCCAAACTTCTGACAAAGAATTCATCAACCCAAACTGGATGTTATAGACAAAAACAAAATATTAGACACAAGGTGAAAATACAGTATGGAAAATAAATATTGTAGTGGACCGTGGCTGTAATGTTGTTGAGTAGAAGTAGAAGAAACACATGTGGGTTCAGATTTTCCTGCTAGCCGATCCAACTACATGAAAAGGTTGGACTATTAATTAAGACCAAAGAAAAACAAACACAAGACCAATAATATATGTATACAAATATATATATATTAATAACAAGTTACATGGAAACAGTTACAAAGGACAAAGTGTGTGTGTGTGTATGTGCGTGTGTGTGTATTGTGCTTACTGTGTTCCCAGCATTTTGGGAAATGCTATCTCTGTGAGCATTCACATCTTCGAGGTAATAAGGCTGAAAACCTGAGGAAAAAGAGAGATTTACCTGCAGGTGTTGGCCAAAAGGCCTGAGGGAAAAAGAGGAAGAAGCGAAGGGTCAGCGACTATTTATAGCCAGGGAAGAGAGACCCCTGGTGAAAGGGTGAACGAACTAAAGTAGAAGTTAACTCCGACAATATAAAACAACATTAAAATGTCAAAAGGACGTTTTTTTCCCTCATTACTGCTTTTTTTTAACTCCCTTCACTCTTCAGCAATGTTTATCATTTTAAAAAGCAATGATTAGAATTGGAATAATACTTAAATGTATGAAAGTGATTTTATACATTTTCCTTTCTTCTTAAGAATTGACAACAAACATAATAAACACTACTCTCATTCATAAATTATTAAAACTTTTTTGATTATTTCATAAAATTTGCCATATGAACAAATTGCACCATGTGTTAAATTACTTAGCTTTTTAAATAACTATTTTCTTTTTTGTTACATCACAATCTGAGTTTTTCAAATGAATGGATTATGAATATTTAAAATAAAAGGTAGATTTATAAAATTTGTGTGTGATATTTTAGTGAGACTCTTGTAATTTCTATCACAGCTGACATCATCTCCCCCCCATTAGCAAATGTGATGGAAATAATAACCAGATTTTTTATAAGGAAAGATTCAGAATGCATTTTAACTAAACAGATGATGTTACTTTCAGTTGAAATTTATAAAATCTTTCTCTTAAAACATTTTTTGAGGAAAATAGATTTCTCAAGTTCACTATTATTGCTCTTTCCAATCCTGATGGGGGATTTCTTTCCTAACATTTTGTTTGTAGAAGGTCAATATATTGATTATTTTTGTTTAGAGTTACATGTGCTATTCATTTTAGTTGTTACTACATTTGAAAGTCCTTAAGTGATGTGGTTTCTGTTATCTGATAAAGTTCTTTGTGATTCTGTAGCAACAGTGCATGTGGTTTGGAAAAAGATGGTCTCCACAAAGATCTATTGGCTTCATTTGCTTGAAGCCATTTTTAATCATTGATCTGAGAAAGAGGTTGTATACAGCTGGTAGTTTGAAATATTTCCAAACATGTTTTGTGCCTTGCATGCCATTTATATGAAAGTCTTGATCTGATGTAGTTATTTGTTTAATGATTCACTTATTTTTCATAGTTTATCAACACACTGCAGGTTATTTAAATCCAGAAAATATTTTTTTTAGATAGTAAGAATTTTTGTGAGATAATAATAGTTTAGAGATAGAGATCTTCTTAATTAACCCATAGCCTGGGTGTGAAAAGATGGATTTGATGAGGCTATTTAAGAACATCAGTGTAGCCTATTTTCTGCTCAATTTCCCTATCTCTTTGTTATATAGGAGTAAAGTGTCACTGCTGACACTTGAGTTTGAACATAGATTGCCAATGAGCAAACACAATAATCCCATTATTGAATTTAGTAGACCACGTGACACATAGCGGAAATGCATATATGGGAGGTATTATGTGTCTAATTAATCATTCTTCCTAGTTTATCCTCCATTACTATTCAGATCGCTATTCCTAGTCTATCCTCTATAATATACAGATTGCTATTTCTAATCTATCCTTCTATTCTATACAGACCATTATTCTCTACTCTATTCACTATATTATTTCTCTATTTGGATCACTATACGGATTAATCTTCAAGCGAGTATTATTTAGCAAGTACTATTAATGTGAGTGCTATTCAAAGGCGTCTAACACCAGTATTGTTCAATAGCATACAATAGATGTATCTGCAATTACAAAGTCTCTACTATAACGAGCATTATGAAAGTGACAATGAGTATTCATTGACAATCCAAAACTTCTGTACTAAATTTTTTTTAACTGATTCCTATAAGGAGGCATTTGAAGTGTTTGGTATTTACTAATTCCACATCTTGAATTTTTATGATGGATTCATGGTAGGTGCCATCATTGCTTTCATTCCAATTCCAGATCATAGTTTCTGTTTTGTAAAGGTTTATTTTGAATTCAATTGCTTGGAATACTTGGTAGAGGATGTAGATATTTTGTTCAAGATCAATTCTTATCCCAACACTGAATAACTAAGTCATTGACTAACATCATCATCAGTACACCAGCCTCAGGGTGTGGGAAAAGCAGGATTACTGTCTTCTATTTTAGATTATTTTGGGATGTAGTATATTCTTCTTTATGTTCTATGTCCCATCAGGACATGGGTGATCATTGCTCTCCACATCTTCCTGTCACTTATAACTCTTCATAAATTTTGTCTTTCTCTTATTTCTCCTGAGCCCTGTTCTGCCATCCATTTACTTAAGCTCACCAAGTATGCTATGCATTGTTTTCCTCTGTCTCTCTGGCCTTTAATCTGTCCCATGGGTATCAGATTTTCCAAGCCCTCCTTCCTCATTATGTGCTCCAGAAACTCCAGCTGTCTCTTCCAGATATTAAGTATTAGTTTCATTTTTTTCCATTTTCTCCAAAACTTCGTTGTTGCTCACATGTTTGGTCCATGGTATCCTCAGCATCCTTCTGTAGAACCACATTTCTTCTCCTTCTTTATGCTTGAAGAGATCATCCAGCATTCATTGCCATACAGTAGTATAGATATCACATAGCAATTTAGTACTCTTTTCCTTGTTTCTAGTGAAATCTTTTTTTCTGCGCTCATCTCTTCACATCTGTGCTTGTATATATGCAGAGTATAATCTAGAAAAAGATTAACTAGATTGGAACTAACATTCTCTTCTTCTTGTACTCCTGATAAGGTATGGAATATTTTGATAATTGATTCCTTGCCAGAAATGTACAACTCTGTGGACTCATATAGCTAATATATAAAATCTTGTTATTCATTGGAATTAGAGACTGCAATGTGGTATGCTAAAATATAAAAATGTGTAACGTGTTTCCAAGAGTTGTACATGATGTCCTATAAGAATTAGCATATATTTCCACATATAAGAGGACCTTTAAAACTCAAAAATATTTCTTAAAATTGGAAGATGTCTTATACTTCAATTTTAAAAGAGAAACCTTAAACTCTGAATGATGTTTGTCAGTAGGCCTCGGTGTGATAACCAATAATGTACATGAAAAGATTCACATTATCAAATAAACTGATAATAAAAGTAATAAAACCATTTCTACCTGATATATTACTGGCATAACTTTATAATAAATTGTCTATTTGAAGAATAATTCCATATCAATGAAATCAACTTGTATCCATGAAAGCTCAGCTGAGAAAATGTAAACATCATGTTATGATTGCTTTCACAGCAATGAAATGTACTATTATTGTACATTATTAGTATAAGTTTGTGATTGTCAGTGAAGTATAAGTAAATTGTCATTAGTACACCAGGCTGTTTGTAACTGTTTAGATATAGGAGAGGAAGAAGAAGAAGAATAATTAGTATTTGCAAGGCATCATGTGATGAAATGTAAACAAAACAATGGTTTCCTTTTAGGGCATGTGTGTAGGAAAAACATGATATGGATTTGGTTTTGTTATTTTGTTTATTTTGAATAAGCAAGTTGTCTTATACTACAGATATATGATAAATTTGCTATATTTTTTAGCCTTGTCTTATCTAAAGGTCACCTTATACATAGAAACATATGTTATATATCTTGTAAAGTTGTATAAGATATGCAAGTCAGCCAGTGAAAATTGCAACATAAGGACAAATGCCTAACAAGTGAAGAACTAAATAATTCTGCTGAACTCTAATCATAATATCCTGAACATTTATTGGTTGCAACGAATTAACTTTCCTCACCCAAAGGTATCATAATGCTGGAAACATAAAAAAATGATAACATGATATCTGGCTACTGATCTAATAAACAAACACTGGATTTATTGCTATGTTATCTGCTATGAAAGTTGGTTCACCATATTGTGTCAGACAATTTTCCGCATCAGAATTCATATTGCATTCTACCATTTGTCCATGCATTGAATATTGCTGGTATATTTTGTCTGATGCTCCTACTAGATATTCAGGACAAAATTCAAAAAAGGGTCTCTTGATGATTGTCTCACTTGAAAGGAGAACTCTCCTTCCCTTAGATAAGCGGTTTCACAGTTCCTCCCCATTTAAGTTCAATAAAGCTTTCTTGCCTTATCATACCTTGGAGTTGTTATTTCAGATCTATAATGTCATTGATCCTGACCTGGCATCTTGACTTTAGTCTCTTTCTCACTGATGTAACATGGCTTCCCTCTATCTTTTCTATAAATATTTTCATGACAATTTTTCTGATGGCTTGACTGAATGAATTTAAATGTCCTACTAAATCTGACCGTTTTATTGCTGAACTAGCAAGATGTGACTGTAAGTTTTATTCTAAAAGTTTCTTTTCTTGAATTTCTCACTTGTGAAACTATCTTCTTGTTTTCATGCCAACTTCAATCTTCTAAAATTTAATCACCATCTTCTGTCTTCCTGAATTCTTTTATTGTCCTTTCTTTGCACTAAAGTTTTCTCATTGTCTTTTACCCCCAGTAATCCCTTGCATTTTAGTGGCATTATCACCTTGCATGGGGTAAAATGATTGAAAAAAAATCTATTGTCAAAAATATATGAGTGGTTCCGCCTAACGGTAGATGAGCAAAATTTGTTGATGTAATAAAAAAAAACTAAAAATATAATAGAAAAGTTGTCAGAATTTCAAAAAGGTACCATTGTTATGAATTATTTCAATTTTATTTTATGTAGCATGTCTCTTCAAGATGTGGATAACTTTCACAATTTCTTATCTTATTACATGCATACAACAACCTCATTCAGTAATCCTCTACTTTAAGTGGCTCTTGAGCCTTCTTGTAGGTGAATATTTAGTAAAAAATAGTAAAAAATACAAAAAGAAATCAGTACAGAAATAATAGTTGCCGAACTAAGCCAATTAAATATCTCTACTTCTATATGAAGTGTCTCTTCAGAATGTAGATAATCATGGCTCTCTCCAATTTCTTATTTTTTCTAACTCTTAATAAGTTTTATCTTGGAGCAATGTTTTTCCCTCATATTCCCCTTTATGTCAGCTATTTCTACAGGAATGTTAGATTACTCACTGGTTCTTTTTGTTCCTCTTGCCTCTCAATATATCCTTGTGAGTTTAAAATTTTCCAAGCCTTTTTTCCTTGTTCTATGTCATAGAAGTTTCAAGTATCTCTCTCTGATTCTAAATATGAATGCCATCTTTTTTCTATTTTCCTTGAAACCTTTTTGTTGCCTACCTTCTATTCTTATTATTAATTTAAGAGGAGATTATCCAACATTCATTGCTGTATAGGAGGACAGATATTACATAGCAATTGACCACTGCTTTTTTTTTTGCTTATAATGAAATTTTCTTCTTTCTTATTTGAATGAATATCATTGTAATTCTAACCAAAATCAGTTAACCAATGTTTTCTTGGGTTTTCAAAGTCTACATTAAATCTGATTATTTTAAAAGGTAGCTTAATGTATGGGTAGATATATTCAGATGTAAAAGATGAGGCAAAAATTGTGCACTATAGCCGTTAATTAATCATATTTTAAAGGTTTAATTTGTTTTGATAGGTCCAGTTAAGTGACGACCGAGGTCACCAGAACCCTCACTACTGGATTTTTTTTCTTTGGGGACATTTGAAATCAGTTGTTTATCAAATGGACCCAAGAAATTATTATTAAGGAAGTTAAAGAAAGAAGTAAAATGACAGACAAAATTATCTGATATCTTAATGCAGTGATTCTCAATCGCCATGCCACAAAATATTGTCACAGCATACATATTTATATATATATGCATGTGTGAGTAGTAATGGTACAGCATTAGTATTTTACTAAATAAGCTGCACAAATAGTTGAATAGAAACATTGAAATAAAGTAAGTTCATATCTGTGTGGGTATCTTTTTAAAATCTATGGTTTTATTTCATAATATTTAAATGTATACCCTTTAAAAATCTTGCTGAATGTGCTGTGATATTTTCATTTGCTCTGAGGTGTGCTGTGGCTTTAAAATGCTTGAGAAACATCGTGTTAATGAATCACACATGTATAGAACTGGAATGGCTTCTAAAAAAAGAAGGACATTTTAAACAGTACATATAGAAATTATATAACTAGTAAGTAAAATTTGCATGGGTAATTAAAATTTTAATACATTATTCCTGTGGTGCACATCTTTAGCCTCACTCTGTATAATATATATATATATATATATATATATAAGCTGAATAAATCACTGAAGATTTTTATGCTCTATTTTTTTTATATATGCATATATACACTGACACTGCTTTAGAGAGTACTCTCTGTCTGATCAAAATGGCTGATAGAGAAATGACCTGATATTTTTACTGTGATATCTGACAGAGTGCAGGAAAAAGTCAATTTGTGCTTTTTCCCAAGAGCAACCTTTTGTGTCTGCTCAAAACTTTCACTCTTGGATTTGCAAAATTTTATGAATATAAAATGGGATGAATATATATATATATATATATATATATATATATATATATGTTATTGATAAAGAAATAAAATTATTCTTACAAAGAACACATGACACCAGAAATAAAAATATCACACAAAAAAAATGCAGCATATTTTACTGCAACCAGATGCACACTAATTTATAAGCAAGACAAATTCACTAGACAAAGAATCATTAAACACAATATTTCTGCTGGAATTCCTGAAAATATGTAAAACTTATAAAATAAAAACAGCAAACCTTGTTCTTACTAATCAAAATAACCCCATCATGTCTAAACTAGTGATGACCAATATAGTGTAAAAATTTCACTGCCCAGTACAAGACTATTTTTCTTGTCATAAATCAATTACCTATATTAGACATACTACCACCTCCATGAGTATATGCCTCACATGTTATTTATCAGATCAAAGTTCTATAAATAACATCTATCTACACACTATTTGCAAGAACCCTTAAGTAAAATTATTGTCAAAAACACTAAAATTTTATATAAATCATATTACTGGAAACATCTTGCTATAGGAGAGGCTGTGTGTATTAAACATCTCCCACTATCAACCTCTGGACATGATGTGTTGAAAGTTTTTTCAAAAATAGAAAGATACTCACTTGAATTCCAGCAGTGCTCAACATGTGAAGGCTCAGTATAAATGCTCTTACTAGTATTCAAAATAACACACAAAAAATACATGTTAAACAGTCAAAACATGAAGATGAATTAACAACACTTAAAAAAAAAAACCCTTAAAAATGTCTAAAAAGTGGCTGAAAGCACTTGTGACAATGGACAATGTTTGCACTTCCTCATTACTACCAAACAGAAAAATGTAAGAACTCTGGGAAAAGTAAATAAAAAAAAAAAAAAAAAAAATTTCCCTGTTATATTTAATAAAAGATATTTAAAAGAAATGTTGCTGGCCACACAGAGACACACATTTTATATATATATATATATATATATATATAATTATTTATTTAAATGATTCCAATGCTTACCTATTTTACCTAATTATTTATTTAAATGATTCCAACGCTTACCTATTTACCTAATGAGTTCTTTCCTATTTTCTATATATTTTTACACACGCACACACACACACACACATATATATATATATATATATATATATTCAGTTGTAGAGATATTAGTTTGTAATCCTGGGTTTCATGCTTATGCGATTGTCAGACAAATATTTGTGTGTGGTCGAGAGGGGAATTTTTTTCTGTGTTTGTTTCAGATGACACTCTCACATACATAGACACATATACATACAGGTGTATGTATTTTAGTTCATACAAACACACCCATATAGATAATCTGAGGTAAGGTGCAGATACACATCCATGCATTTGAGCATACATGTATACGCAATTGTCATACACACACACATGCATACATACATATTGGTCTATCAAAATAATAAGAATATATTATTAATATTTTAGATATACAAAAAGTTTATCAATTCTATACAGTGCTACTTTTTCTTTCAGACAACTTAAATATCAACGACTCACGACATTTGAGCAGGAGACAGATGTAAGGAGCCATGATATGAAGAAGAAGAATGGTGAACACAAGTATTGAACTTCTGGCAATTTTGAGACATTTTTTTTAAAGAGATGAAATAATGTGTATTCGTGTCATCCACAATTGGTTTAAGTGTAATGACTTGTTCCTTGAAACAAAGACCATAAGTGGATGACAATCAATTTTTTAACATGTTATTTTAAAAAGCAAGGTAGAAGAGAACCTGACCAATAGAACTCAGAAATGAAATCAAAAATGCCATCTTTTTTCTCTGCTTGCCTATTGAAGAGATAATGGATGATGGTGGGACATAATCTCAGAGAAACTATTCAATTTTTTAACAACAAAATGTTTGACTTAGTGCACCTGCTAAAGATGACAATTTCTCCTCTTTTCATTTTTCTCTTCTCTCTCTCCTTCTATCTTTATTGATTGAGTTTTTTTTTTTACAGCTTATCAACCTTTTGCAGGTTATTTAAAACCAGAAAATATTTTTAGATTGTAAGAATTTTTGGGAGATCATGATGATTTTTACTAATAGCTGATGAGAGGAGAGAAGAGGTGTATTCAAACCTTTCCTAAGGTTATTTGCATGTAAGTGAGTATAACAAACCTGATTGGAATTGGAACACAGCTCTTTGATTTCCACTTGAAAGAGGCAAGGTGGAGTAATGGATAGCAGTTCGGATTGAGAAATCAACGAGCTGAGTTTGAATTCCACTTGAGTTCATTGCCTTCACTTACCCTTGGGAAAGGTATGAATCTGTCTCTTCCCTTTAGCCTAGCTATGGATAAATAGCAGGAAAGACTGGGTTCTATAGCCTTTCAAGACCAGTCTCTGACCAATTATGGGTAAATAAGTGAACAGACTGGACCATATAGCCTTGTTTGGCAACCAATCTAGAAGAAGGTAAACTTTGAATTCAAACAAGCCTGGAGAGTATTGGCTTTCATCAAACTATTTTGGCCAGGAAACACGCCTGCTTCTGTGGCTGCAGTGAATGTGGTTCTCTCATTACCCCAAAGGGTTATGAGACTCGTGATTGTGTATGTGTGTGATTTCCAATTCCAAGACATTATCTGTTACATTACCCACACATCCAAGCGTTCATCACCTGGTATCCCCAAGCTGTTACCCATCTAGGTACTGACCAGGCTCAATGTTGCTCAGTGATTGGACACATGGCCCAGTGGATAAAGAAGTTGGTTAGATCCAGTGACCAGACCCAAAGAGTTGTGAGTTCAATACCAGGCCACAGCAGTGGTGAACCAAAAACTTAGAGAGTTGAGTTAAAGGGAAATAACTGAGACATCCAGAAGAGGCATGGCACATGGAACTAGGACAATCTACCCCAGTGGATGAAATAAAGAGTTTGGTTTGAAATTTCAATCACCTGAAGAAGGCCAGAGCATATAACAGCTGAAACATTGTGAATATAGCAATGAAGATGAGGATAACAGTCTGAATAATGTTAATAATGCAAATAATCATAATACCTCATCTTAGAGATATAGAGAGAGGTTGTTGTATAAATGTAAAAGAAGGAAGCAAGTATGTAGGATAGAAAACAATTGACCCAAGATTTGCAAAGTTTAAGGCTTTGGGGATCATAGAAGCAACTGCTTGGCAGTCTTTTTTGCAATGTAGCAATTCTGACATAAGGCTAACTATTCTGCACATATATCTTTGTTAAACCAATTCACTCTAGCCTGTGGATAGGTTTCACTAAGTCTGACACAAGGCCACAATAGTCATGCAGAAATAAATTATATTCAAGTATAATCATCAATATAAGTATCTGACTAAAAACATAAGCAGTATTGGCTAAATTTAGTGTGGCACAAAGACAATATTTTGAGATATCTAGTACGAATTATACAATAAAAAACACTCTGTCAACAAGAAAAGCTTGTTAGCCATTATTCTATTACTGACAAGTCTGTAAGTACAACACAGACATTTTAGTCTCTTATGGTGTTATACTAGTTTTGTACTAAGTCATGAGGGAATTTATAATATGGCACTCAAGTTCAGCTTGCTAACTAAGATGGTACTAATATCATCAGATCATGTTGAGTAAGTCACCAGATAATAGGTTAGCGATGGAAGAAAGGAATAGTCTTCCAGTTTGCATTTTCTCCATTATTGGCATCAATGCAGCCATGAAATAATAATGCCTTAATACACTGATGGAACAAAATAACTGTAAGAAAAGAAATGAAAAACATGCTTTGTTGTCAGAGAGAGTTTTATACTGTTAAGTTATACACAAAATTATACAAACATATATACATTTGCCTCATGTAGAGAAACTATAACACATGTATGCAACAACAAACAACAATTTGAGCTGCTGGAGTTCTTTTTTGTTTCTGGAGAAGCCATATTTAGGATTCCCAACTTAGATCTGAGTGGGTCAGATTTATCTTTTATATTGCTCGTGAGAACATCTTGTTCAAACTGGAAACAGTGTGTCATGAGTTTTTCCTAATATGAGGACTCCAAGCCATAGTTTCTATATCTAGTGAAGATATATTTCCAAAGGAAGATGGTGCTATGAACTTGTGAGATGACCCTTTTGGCAACTCCCCAAGGTGAGGCAGATTCAGTCTGGACTGAGGTAACTCCTCATTTTGATTCCTGTTAGCTGACTGATTGGCAGTGTGTACTTAGACTAAATGGAAACAGAGTAAGCAATAATAGAGCAGTAAAAATAAGAATTAGATGAGATATCCCTAGACATGAGAAGTGGAACAAGAATAGTCTACCCTATAGATTAAATAAAGAGTTTTTTTTCAGAATTCCCTCTAGGTTACCCAAATTGATATACACCTGATAAAGGCCAGAGAGTAGAATGGCCAAAATAAAAAAAAATGAGGACAATTGTCCAAATGTAAATAAAGTTTTAAAAAATCAGACTTTTATTTTTATTTCTTTCTTATGCTGATAAGCTGTTCTAATGACCAGGTGACTGACAAGCAAATTTAATCATGGCCGATTGACTGGAAACTATTTTTGTGATTTATCCTAACATTTCTATCAGATCACTGCCTCTTAATTTGATTGAGTTGATAAAAATCCCAGAGAAAAATTCAGAAAGCAAAAGATATATCTATCTATGATTTATAGAAAAGGAACAGAGAGGCAAGATATTTACCAATATTGTAAACTTTATGAATTTAAGTACAGTACTAGACTGTCGCCAGGATCTCATCAATTTACAGTTGAACTGATTAGATGTTAACCATAAGTTCTATGCTAATAGTTTCTTTTCTTGCACTTCTCACATGTAGAACTCCCTTCTGGCTCCATGCTTTCCAGACAACTTTAATCTGCAAAAATTTCTATGCAATATCAATCACTATCTGCTGTCCTCCTGATTACTCTTTTCTCTCCTTGCCTATAAATGTTTCTGTGCCGAATTCTTTCACACCCTGCACTCGTATTAGTGGCTTTACTGCCTTGCATGGGGTGATAATGATTAAAAAAATATTTCAACCCACACACATATAATGTTTATGTCCTGAGATTGAACTATGTTCATTCAAGTGAAATGTCGTAAGACTTCTCATCAACATCATCATTGTAAAACTATCATACGTATTAACATTTTTATCAGAGATGAAATTTCCCAAAGGATATTTACATTGATATACAATGTTGGTCTTTTGTAAGATGCTACTTAACAGAGAAGAATTGATTTGGACAACTTGGTTGTATAAAATTTAAGGTGAGTTCAATTCCTGGTTAAGGCAGTGGAGAACTTTCAGAGGGAAAATTAGCAGGAGATAATTTTGGTTCTTTTACCGTTGAGCAGCCGGAGTTTGCACGATGCACAGATTTGTTGGCGTTTCCGAGGTAGGCCATTTTCACAATCTTCCCAAATGGCAATTGTTCAGATAAGTTTTTTTTTTTTTGAGAGTCCTGACTACATGAACCATGCTACTAGATTGGCAATTAGGTCTCACCATTTTACTGTTGAATTAGCTAGATGCAACCACCACTCCTACTATTGCAGTTTCTTTTCTCTCACTCTCCACTTGTGGATTTCCCTTCCAATTTCTTGCTTCCCTGATAACTACAATCTTCAAAAATTTAACTGTAATTGACATCTTCTATTTTCTTTAACCATATTCCTCAATTTTCTCATTTTCTTTCACTTTCATTTCTGCTTGTTGTCTCTTGCATTCTAGTGGCATTATCACACTGATTGGGATGAAATGATTAAAACAAAAAAAAAAAAAATAGTCCAGAGGAAATCTTTAATACATAAAAATATGGGGGAGGCTTCTTGATAATAAGGAAGAGAAATAAAACAGCAGGACAAGCCTGAGATGACTTTGGGAGTAATAAGGTTTTTGAAGATTTAAATAAAATATACAATAGTGGTGAAATACTGGAACAAATAAGAAGCCCTGTCAAAATAACTAGGGGTGTAAATGAATATGATGTTCACTGAACAATCAGCTTTATGAAACACATAAAATTATTAATTAGCATTCTGCTGGAAAAAATAAATAAGAAAAGGAAATTTTCTTCAAAATGATGAAACAAGAAATGCAATATTCAGTACGAAGATGCTGCTAGAAATGCAGATAAACCAAAACCCCTGCTTCACAGATTATGACAAGGCATTCAATGAAGTGTGACACAAAGAATTTATGAAAAGTTAGAAAAGCTGGATCTACTTGGAAAGAATCTGCTTATAATCTACAACCTGTATTCATAACAAATGGCATTTATAGAAATAAATAATAAATTGAGTACACCAAAACAGAAGTGATGTGCAACATAGATGTGCTTTCAGAATAGATCTATTTTACTTGTACTGAAATAACTCTTAAAGAAGTAATGATCTAGCATGATTTATTACAGATAAACATATTCTTATCTGTATATGGTATGCAAGTGACAAAGCTTTCAAAGGAAAACTGAAAAACTAAATAAGGCAGTTGAGAAGAAAGGTCCAACCATTAATTATAAGAAAATTGAATGTGCAGTGGTGAACAAAAGGGGCAGGCCAAAATGTGAATTACACATGGGGAATGTCAAGATTAAACAAGTAGTGAAATTCAACTTTTTAGTCATTGTAATAACAAATAATGAAAAATGTGTCATAGAAATTAAAAAATAAATAGTATAATATACATCCCAGAAAAGGAGCAAAGTACTAAAGGATAAAAAAAATAACATTAGAAATTAAGAAAATAAGAAGCTTGACTCTTATGTGATGTCTCCCATCATTTATGGCAGTGAATGCTGGACAATTTCATCACAAATGAAAAAAAAACAAAAAAACAATAAAGATAAGGTCACCAAGAGGAAACATTAAGAAGAATAAAAACTACAAAGTTCAGCTGACAATCAGAAAACAAGAGAAACAATTTAATGCTTACAGTGCAATGGATAGTGAAAATGGATAGAGGAACAACTATCACAAAGAGAAAGTACTGCTGAGAGTAACAAAAAGCAGGAAGCTGTGGAGAGCCATGATCATCTGTCCTGACAGGACATAACACATAAAGAGTTATTTGCTTTATTCTTTGTCTTTTATTTATACTACTTAGAAGGTCTGATAAAAAAAAGTTTCAGGGGGACTGGTGCTATAAAAAGAAAACTACAGTACATATCAATTCCACATTTAATCTCCTTTGAAGTAGTCCTCTTCAGAAGCTACAGATTTTATCCAGTATTGTTTCCATTGATGTAGACACTTCTGGAACCTTTTTTTTAAAGGTTAGTGATCAGCTGCCTCATTGCATTCTTTTGGATTTCCTCAACATCTTGAAATCTCGTTCCCTTAAAGTTGGATTTGATTTTTGGAAAGAGGGAAAAGTCACAAGCAATGAGATTTGAAGAATATGGTGGTTGTTGAACCTGGAGAATGTTTTTCTTGACCAAAAACTACTGCACAAACCATGGTCACTGGTTGATCAGATTGACTCTGTGTACTTTAGTTTCTTTACCATAGCGATAGTCCTGATAATTTTTTATCAGACTTTCTACAAAGGTTTGTAGACTGAATGTATTAGAGTAGTGACAAAAACCAATAGAAATAAAATTATTAGGACCTAGAATAAGTTCTTTTTGTATTCCAGCAGATGGCATTCTCAGAATTGCAGATAGTTTCAGATAGTAACAGATCTATAAGGAAGTACTAAAAGCAAGCTTGAAATTCAGTGTATGTCATTTTGATGAAGTATAAACAACTTTATTTTTCATAGTATTAAACATGTCAGATTTCATGCCAAAGAAAGTGTATTTGCAGGGAATTTTACTGCACTACTGAAATCTGCTGCTTAAATACACAGAATTCTTGTTGAGACTTACAGCAATCGTGCTCTGTCAGAAACAACATTCAGAGATTGGTTTAGACATTTCAAAAGTAATGATTTTGATGTTGAAGTTAAAGGACACTCTAGTGCACCAAAAAAGTTTGAAGACAAAGAATTGGAAGCATTACTTCATAAAGACTCATATTAGGTGCAAGATGAACTTTCAGAATCATTAGGAGTTGATCATGCAACAGTTTTGAAACATTTGAAAGTATTAGGAATGATTCAAAAGCAAGGATATTGCGTGCTGTACAAATTGAAGCCAAGACACATTGAATGGCATCTTGTCATGTGAGAACAGTTGCTTCAACAGCAGAAAAGGAAAGGTTTTTGACTGGCAATGAAAAGTGGATACACTACAACAACCCTAAGCATAGAAGATCATGGCATAAGCCTGGCCATGCATCAACATTGGTGGCAAAGCTGAATATCCATAGTTCAAAGCTTCTGATCTGCATTTGGTCGGATCAGCTGGGTGTTGTTTATTATGAGCCTCTCAAACTAACTGAAACCATCACGAGAGATTGCTATCAACTACAATTGATGTATTTGAGCTGAAGAAAGAATGGCTGCTATACAAGCAGAGACATGACAAAGTGATGTTGCAACATGACAATGCTAGGCCACATGTTGCAAAATGGGTGAAAACTTACTTGGAAATGCTTTAATGAAAAGTCCTAAACCACCTGTTGTATTGACCAGACATTACCCCATCTTATTATTACTTGTTCCAATCGATGATATGTGACCTGGTTGAGCAGCACTTTCATTCTTATGAAGATGCCAAAAAATGGGTCGACTTGTGGTTAGCCTCAAAAGATGTGTCATTTTTCCAACATGGAATTCAAATGCTGCTAGAAAGATCGGAAAAAGTAGTGGCTAGCAATAGACAATACTTTCAGTGACATATTTTACTAATTTTTGTAAATAAAACATTACTTTTCAAGAAAAATCTGTGAGAATTTATTCAAGGTCCCAATAAAATCAAAAAAATTATTAATAATGTTTAATGTATTTTTTTTCTCAATTTCCATAATTTATTAAAAGTTTTATTTTTAAATGTTTAAAGATTGAAGTTATTTCATGGCTCCAAGTAACAACAATCCTCGAGGTTATTTGTTATTTTTTTTTAATGAATTAAATTGCCTGACATATATCAGCAGTTGTAATTCATGATAAGTTGATTATTTGAACCTAATTTAGGTTCATTAAATGATCTCCTCTACAATTGTTTACCTTAAGATATGTCAAGGACATTTCTTAAACATTAATTTACCCTCTGACATGTGAACCAGTTAGAGAAGGTACTAGAGAAAGAATTAGAGCATGGATTTGACATTGGCGAATGCCAATGAATAATTTTCTGCTAATCTTCTCTTGTTCTGAGGTCAGAATTTTATGTTTTTAATGCGTGAAACGGGCATCAAATAAAAAGTCAACTGTAACTACTGAGTAATTTGAAGCCATTTTTAATCATTGATCTAAGAAAATGGTTATATATAGATGATAGATATTTCTGAACATGTTGAATGTTATGCATAACATCCTTATGAAAGCCTAAATGTGACAACAATATTTAAGATCTTGACAAGTTGTCAGGTTAATATTTTGGTTCTGAAGTATCTTAGGGTATTCAATAGAAGAACCTGGAGCACAATCTTTTGTGTTCAATTTCCTTTCCTTATCTCCTATACTAAATTCGTAATCTTTGTCACTGATGACTGTGTCCTCAAGGCTCATGAGGGAATCCAAACTGCAGCTGATCCTTGATTGATTCTCCATAGCTTCAAAATTGTTTGGCCTGACAATCAGTTTTGGCAAGACTGAAGTGATTCATCAATCAGCATCAAACAACAATCCCCCTGCACCTGCTATTGCCATAAATGGCACCCAGTTTGAAAATGTTGGTACCTTCAAAGACTTGGTAAGTACAATCTCCGAGGATGGTTCTCTGGACAAAGAAATCGATAATCGAATCAGCAAAACAACAGAGGAAAATATATAAACAAAAAGGATGCATATATGTAGGATCAGAAAGAGACAGTTGAAATATGTGATATATAATGAGAAAAGAGGGCTCAACAAATTTGATACTCAGGAGGCATATTTAAAGCTGGAAGAAGAAAGCAAGAAGAAAGGACTAACCGTCAATTGTAAAAAGACGGAATGTATGGTTGTTCGCACAAGGAACAGCCTAAGACACAAGCTACCGGTTGGAGGTGTTAAAATCTAGCGGGTTGAGAAATTTAACTGGGAAGAGTTTTAACAGAAAATGTGACACAGAAATCCAAATGTGCCAAAAATGTCTTTCAAAAGCTAAACAAAGTATTAAGAAATAGGAAAATTTTGTTAGAAACAAAGAATAGCATGCGGAACTGTTTCCTATTTGGCAGTGAATGCTGGACAATTTCCTCACAGATGAAGAGCATACATGAAGGAACAAAGATGTGGTTCTACAGAAGGATACTGAGAATGTCATGGATGGAGAATGTGAGTAACAAGAACGTTTAATGGAAACGGAAACAAAAAGAACACGTATATTTAAAATCAGGAGGCACGGTGGGGTAATGGATAGCGGCTGGGATTGCAAAATCGGAAAGCCGAGTTCAAATTCCAGTCAAATCCATTACATTCACTTATGTGCTAATACCCTTGGGAAAGGTATGAATCCTCCTCTTCTCCCCCCAGCTATGGGTAAATAGCAGGACAGACAGGGTTCTATAGCCTTGGATGGCAACTGGTACACAGTAGAAAGAAATGACAACCTACTGTGGGAAAAAATCGGCCTCGTCAGTCATGTATCGAATGATACATGATTGCTTAAGCGTATATCACACATGGCACATAACTGACTGATACTCAAATCAGAAAGAGATAGTTGAAATTTTTCAGGCACAGAATGAGGAAAAAGCTTTTAGATAATTTGATTCTCAAAAGATATACTGACAGGAAGAGGAAAACTGTGAGTAACAAAGTTTTCTAAATAAATGACAGAACAGGTTCTAAGGGAGATAATAAAGGGACAAACATAGTTTAGCACTTCAAAAGTTGTGACGGTCTCAAATGCAATGATCACTCACAACATAATATATACAATTAGTTCCACTTGGAATTGCATTTTTCAGTGAAGAACTTTCAACCATACATCAACTATATATGCCCATTATCCAGTCTCTTGTGCAATTATATTGTGAATGAAAAGCCGTGATGGTAAACAAAACAAAGGCTGATGACAAGGCAACATTTTTATTTTATTTATACCTACTCTTTCATCCCTAAAACAATGAAGACTGAAAAGGAACGACCCGACATATGATAACATTTGCTGCTAAAATACAACTTACACTTTGCTGTTTTCCTCAGGGACAAAAGCAAGCAGCAAGTTTTTAAAACACTATGTTCTCCTCTTGAGAGCCTTTCATGTATTTGCTCAGGTCACCCTGAACTGTGATAACAATTAATGAAGAAAAGATATCATTTACTTGTACTATTTACAAAGCTGTTCACAAAAATGTTTGAAAATACATTTCTGTTCTAATTTTTTCCTCCTTTTACATCTGTTGATACACAAATGTCTGCACTGACTGATTTTGGGCTATACCTGAACATTGTTTTATTTGTCTGGCCTACCTGCACTGGACATCTCCATATCCGGTGAAAATTACCTGATAAAATGCCAAGTATTGGCTGTTCTAAGATGAAATATTTTTCTCATTTAACTATAATACTATAATTACCATTTACACAGTTGTAGTAGGTGCTTCATTTATTAGAAACTAGTTTCAAAGCTGCACTCTGGCCCAAAACTAAAAGGACCTCTGGTTCAGTTTAGAAAACAACAATAATTCTGAAGAAATGACTATGAATTCTTCAATTCACTCCATCGAACTTCAAAACCTCACTTTGACTCTGATTTTGGCTATGAGCCTAATTCCAGCCAAAAGACTGATTTGTGGCAAAATTCCAATTTAGGCCCAAAATTTAGTTCTTCAAATCACAAACTTGGCGTAATTTCAAAATAAAACCTCTGTATTTAACTCTGATTCCTTGGAATTTTGAAGAAATAAAATTGATTTCCTCAATTCACAAAGTATCAGAGATATTTTAAACTGAATTTGGAACAAACTTTTTTAAATTCATAAAGTTTTTGTTACTTTAAACTCAATATAAATGAAAAACTTTTCAAATCACTCATTTTTTTCAGTTATTTTAAAATTTGAATTTGTAATTGTTCCTTCCTCAGCTGGACACAAATCTCAATGCTGAATGCTCAAGCCCCCAGATGAAGTGCAGATTTTCAATCTCGGGATCATTCTGATGATGTAGAGCAAATGAGGCTTGAGTTAGATGGACGCACAGACACACCGAATTTACCATTTATTTAGATAGAAGATAGATGAAATCAAATGAATGCATATACAAATACAGTTATTAATTTAATCAAGTGGACCCTAAATTTTTACCTATTTTGATGAACGGGTGTCTTCTCAGGTAGGCCCTATGCCTTGAGCATCTCTTGTTACTTAGTCTCAACCCAGATCTCAAGTGGAACTCCTACATAAGATCCATCATTAAAGATACGGGAAAAATGGTCAGTTCCCTGTACCGCTGCAGTAAGTACTTAACTCTTCATGCTACCCTCTAGTTTTACAATAGCCAGATCAGGCCTAAAATGGTGTTCTGCTTTACAAAACTGACTCCAAAAGGATACTTCCCAATCACTATAATCTTAAACTGTTAAAGTCTAGGGTTTTCTTCCCCACAGATCTCCCAAAATTGGGCCTCTTACTCTGTAACCCTCTACCTTGAGTGGCTCTTAGATCTTGTACAGGGTGGCCATTATTGTAAAAGAAAGTGTTCAGAAAAATTAATTTTAGCACCCAAGTGCTCTTACATGAAATGAACATCAGGTTATTTGAAGAATATTTGCAATAAGATATAGCAAGAAATCAATAAAAATGGTTAATTTTTTTATGTAAGAAATTATACTTCCCAATTCACAGCCAATTCTTCTCAACACTAATGCAAAAGTTTGACAGTGAATTCTGTGACAGGTTAAAATCTTTTATAACTAATGTTTACCCAATGCAAAGCCCAAGAGCCACTCTAGGTAGTGGGTTATTGAAAGAGTTTGCTGAAAGTAAATAACATGAAACTTGTAGAGATTAAGGTTGTCATGGAAACATCCCCTCAAGAGTCATTTCCAGACAGAGGCAGCTCTTGAGAAGAAACTGTCTGAATGGAACTTGCTTTTTACCAATGGAATACAAGGGGAATGAGGATGATTTGACACTGTGTACGTGGCATAGCAGGTCTTAGTTGTACTTGCAGAATTAAGGAATATTGCTTGTCTGAACATTTGCTATGGAAATAGAGTCTGTGAGGAAGACGTTGTTGAGTGAAAAAAGTTAATCATCCTCAAGACCACATAGACACTTTTGAACTGTCAAGGCTGGAAATGGAGAACTGAGAAACTCCAATGAAAATAAAGGATATTTATATTAAAATATTTGAATGGTAAGGATTCCAGTTAGAGAACAGAGACATTGAAGAGTGATAAGAACTATATCTATATAGTCAGAATGTACAGCCATAACTGTATACTTCATTATGACATCAAGAGGCTCACTGGAAACTACTGCATAGTCCAGATCCCATTCACAAAACACCAATACAGTAGCCCCCAATAGGATACACCTGGTGATAAAATAGCCTCTTTAGGTATTACTCTCAGATTTTGATCACTATCTGTCAGGTACTTAATGTCAACCCAGTAAAACTTTTACCCATCATGTAAAACAAACAATATAGCTGAGAAAGTACAGGTTGGTTGATTGATTCATTTTCTATGGCTTTTAAAACCTTTGGAGGTTATTTAGAGCCAGAAAATATTTTAAGATTGTAAGAAGTTTTTTTTTTTTTAGATAATAATGGTTTATTGATACAAGTCTAACTAATTTACTCACAGCTGGGTGTAGAGAGATGGGTTCATGCCTTTCCCAAAAGTATTTGCACAGAAGTAAATATAACAAACCCAACAGGAATTTGAACATGGCTCTCCGATTTCTAATTCCGAGCCATTATCAATTATATCACCTGCATATCCAAACTTACAGCACCTGTTGTTCATAAGCAGTCACCTATCTAGGTACTGACCAGGCTTGATGTTGCTTAAATTTGGTTATCATATGGGAACCAATGTTTTAACATGATGTAGTCGTAAGCATGAAGTACATGAGGAATGATTTGTTGACCGATTTTTGATAAAGGAAACAGAATTCTAACAATATTAATTTGTAGTAAACACATTTTATAAAACAATTGAGAATTCAAGAAAAGTAATGTCATTTTATTTTGTTTGTCATGAAGGATGCGTGCATTTGATTCATGTAGAATTTTGAAGTGACTTACTGTTTAAATCAAAAGTTCTTTCATTCAGCATGTTGTGTTTGATTCATTGAACAGTGTGTGATGATTTATTGAGTAATGTGTGTTTGAACTCTGACTGGCTGGTTTGAAACTGCTGTCTAGATAGGATATAGCTGACTGTCTGTCTAGACAGGATGTTTCTGTGTGAGGGTGATTGCTGTCTGCATGTAGGCGGGGTCTGTGTGGGTGGTTGCTGTTTCTATGCATTGTTGTACATTCATCATAGCTTCAAAAATGTTATGATTATTGCCTCTTCTATTCAGTTAAATTTAACTTTGTTAAATAAGGGATAACATCCCTACACACACACACACACACACACACACACACACACACATACATATATATATATATATATATATATATATATATATATATATATATATATATATATATATCTACCCATAAAGCAAGACAGTAGAAAAATTCTGTTTACAATGTAGTCTTCTTTATTCATCAAGTCACCTGTCACAGTCAGGTGGTTAGGTAAGTGGCACTTGGGACATCTTCACTGTTACTTATGTCTTCTCTGGTAACCAATTAACAGACCAAATCTTCCCCTCAGCCATAACTCTGTCTGCCTCTGTCCATTTCTGACTGAAAGTCTCTAGATCTCAAAAGATTTTTGACTAGCTTCTGACAGCCAACTCATACCTCCTGTCATGACAGATGGCTTGCTATTTTGGTTCTTCTGATCTTTCTATGTCTGGCTATTCTAGAATAGAGCCTGACTATATAAGCTCATAATCGGAATTCCCTAGCTCTTGACTGTCAACTCACACCTACCACTACTCTGCCAACCTGTACATCATGACGGATGGCTTGCAGTTCTGGTTCTTCTGATCTTTCTAATGTTTTCTGGCTATTCTAGAAAGGATCCTGACTATATAAACACATTGGAATTCCTTAACTTCTGGATGAGTAGCACTTGACCTCAAAAATTTTTATTTATTTACTCTATTTCCTTCTATCGCTATTTGTGCACTGGGTAGTTGCTTTACCATCTTTATTTCTCCATTTTATTGATAGTGAAATAACATCAGTTGCTTCAGGCTCAGATAAGAAAATTTAAATCCTACCAGACTTCATTGATGTCCTAACATTTCATTCCAGTACCATTTGTAAACTGTTTTAATCTTCATATTCAGAAAATTTTATCCCTGAAATAATTTTAAGACCATTGGGATGAGATTTTGTATAAAACTACTTGTATCTTGTGAACGAAATGTTTATTAATAGCACATATTTTTGGAAGTGATTTCTATTCTTCATCTTTTGTCTGCTAATCTTTCCAAAACTCAACTCTCTGAATCATTACTTCTGATTCAATGTATTCATATCATCATAAATCATGAACACAGTCATAATTTAAACTTGTCTTGCACTGATTAATCAGCTGATGATAGATAATTGGTTATATTGTCATTTGACATTTTTTTAGTTAATTGCTTTTCACACTCAATTATTCTGTATTGTTACTCCATCATAAAAAATTCAGGATTTAGATTTTGTAAATACTAAACATTTCAAATATTTCTCTCTATGGATTAGTTGTAATTTGTAGTATCGGAAATAAGGAAATTGAATATAGAATCAGCTGTGCTTGGGATAGTTTTGCCCAACATTGCAAGTTGCTACAAAGCTAAAAACATTAATTTGAAAAATTGTGTATGTGAGGCAAAGCAATTCTCACTTGTTAAAAATGTAACATGAATCATTCTAAATAATCTCTGATTTATTCAAACATGTATTATTCTTTTTCTGGTAATTATTTTGCTTTGATTTTTTTTTTACCTTTTCTCACAAGAAAAATTCTTCAAGTAGGATATCTCCTTTACAAAATGAAAGAATCTGCATGAGTTTCATAAATGGTAATTAACTAGTAATGACTTAATTAGGTGACACTGATTCTGGGAAGCCATAATGAAACACCTATTTTTTTTTTACTTTGCTGAGATTAGATGTCAGTGTCTGGCTGTATGAATCCAGACATGAAGATGAAATAGAAGTGTGTATTATTCATCTAAAGAAAATTGCCCATCTCCTATATTTGCATGTTATTCCTAGTAGTTAAAGGGGAAACCCTGATTTAGGCTTTTTGTAAATTCCATTTGTAATGAAGAAGTACAGACTCTTATTTTGCCTTCACATAAATCATAGAACTTCACAAAAAGAGAGAAACAATTGCTACAAACATCTTCATTGTATGAGAACAGGTGTTTCAATGTGATGTGGTTGGAAGGCAAAATATACTTGTGTCTATGTTGACATTACTGTATCTATAGAGAATAATCCAAGCAAGTGTAAAATGATTTTGGTTATCAATCAATGTTAACATCTTTGGATTGCATCTGTTTTCAAATTTTCATTACTTTGTGATAACTAACAAATAAATAAATAAATAAAAATGGAACAAGAAAGTCCTTAATGTCATAAAGGTACTGATCCCAGAATTCCAAAATGAAACTCCTTTTTTTTGACTCTCTATCTTTGCTAGCACATGACCCCAGTGAATGACCCTGGGAACCAAGACATAAAGATAGACATGAGTACAGACCCCCCCCCCCTTACTGTACCTTCACTTGAATCATAGCACTTATTTTACTCTCATGTTATTCCAAGTAGTAGTCCTGAATATGATGATAAACTACATCTGGCAGCAAGGCCTCTGGTCAGAAGATCAATGGTTTTGAGGAGCATCAGACCACCTTTTAATTGATGTTCTTCCCAGGCCCACTTTGACCCAGGGTCGTAACACCTGTTAGGATCTCAACTGTGGGCAAATAGGGAATCCCCAAACTGGGGTCAAAATGCGATTAAAGTAAAAAAAAAAAAATACATTTTTATAGCAAAAATAACAGCAATACATTTTCATAGTAAAAAAATTACCAACAATACCTTTTTGTAAAAATTAAAAATAATCAGCAATATAGTTTTGAAAAAGAAATTCCAGCAATACATTTAAAAAAAAAAAAAAAAAAAAAAAATTAGCAGCAATATTTTCCCAAGAAAATTAAATTTTGACATTAAATGACCTGTAAGAATTTGAAATGCTGCTAAACAAACAATATTCCTAGTAGCCAAAGGAGAAAATTTGACTTAGCCTTTTTATAAATACCTGCTCTTATGAAAAAGAGTACAGATTCTTATCTTGCTTTCACAGAAACCATAAAACTTCATCAAAAGAGTGAAACAATTGCTATGAAGACATTGATAAAGCCTTATAATGCATACAAGAAAAACAAGGAAAAAATTTACAGTTAGATGAAGCATGTTCATTTGTAAAGCAACTTATGGAGGGGAATTGAATGACAAAATGGAAAAACATTCCTACATTCTTCAAAGGCGCAATGAAATACAAATGCTGCTTACAATTTGATTTTGAAAAATAAGATACATGATGATTATATTTTTTTTTTCAAATCTTTGGTGCCTAATGTATCTAGATGAATCACCTAGAAGGCCTCATTTGGTTTTCTACTGCTTTTATTTTTATCTTAACTGTTTTTGTGAGGAAAGGCAATATATTTTTTGTTTGTAGACACAAATTTAACATGGAAAACACTGTCATTTACTTTCTACTCATTTTCACCTCAATTGCTTTCTTGCTTAATTAAAATTGCATTCTTTAAGTCAAAATTAGAATCAGCCCTATTACAATGAATGGCTAATGTACTGAACATAATATTTTGTAAAAGACCCCCTTTTTGTGTTCATATCATCCATTATTTAAATTGATTACAGTGAAAGTATGCTGAAAACACTGGATCTTGTTCAATCAGCAAAGTTAATCAGTGTTGGGCCAAGTCAGGACGTAAATGGGGTACAATAAGCAAAACCCCCTACAATCCCAAATATATTTTTTCTTTAAATAACCCACAAATGTTTAATACTCAATAAAAAACAAATCAATCAATAAATTATTTAAATTATTAGATGCTCCCCACCTCTGTATTTCTGAGGAGGTGCTTCCACCAATGTATTTCTTTGAGGATGCTTCCCCACTCCTTATATCTCTAGAGGTGTTCTCCCCACCTCTGTTTCTCGGGAGGCATCTCCCCCACTGTATTTCTCAGGAGGTGTTTCCTCCATCCGTATTTGCCAGGAGGTGTCTTCCCCCTCTGTACTTGTCAGGACGGGTTTCCCTGCTCTGTATTTCTCAGGATGCCTTTCCTCTTCTGTATTTCTCACATATGTTTTAGTCTGCTTCATGTTTTAGCTTGTAATTATTTGGTTTTGTTTTAACAGTTAGTTTAGATAAGAAAAAAAAAAAGGAGTATTACTGCCATATCTAGACTGGAGCTGCACAATCCTAACTTTTCAGTCTTGACAGAGTTTAAAATCATTTTGCATAGTCATGGATGAGAAGCCTCTCACTGCTCAATTGCTATTTCCATGGCAAATATTCAGATGAGTTCCATTCAACCAGTTCAGACCTTCACAGTTAGAACACGCTATGCCACTTCTATGGAGTTGAATCATCCGCATTTCCTTTGTGTTCCTGATGTACGTAGGAAGTAACAATCAGCTTTTTCCAAGGACTTTCACTTTATGGAACAGACTCCTGAGCAATTCAAGATATGGCTCAATTGTTATCTATCCTCTTTATCCTTGTAACTTTCACTTCCTACCACTTTTATTTATCATTTATATCACACACATCATTCATTATTACCCTGACACTAACCTTCAACCCTGAGTGGCTCTCATGTCTTGTATTAGATGAAATATAGGATCAAAAATATTTTATGAATTGTTCAATCAAATGTGTTGCAAAGACAAAACAAAATATAACATAATAACTGAGCAGAATGAAAATGATGGAGGCCAAACCAACAGAGAGATATAATAATATGCAAGGGTAAAGTAAAAGTTACACAATATCAAGAATAATATTCAGTTGTAGATGAAGGTCATGTGGGTAAAAAATCTTCATTTGATGTTTGCCTAGCAAAATGTTAACAAGAAAACAGTACAAGTTTTCTTCTATATTTTGTACAAGCTTCCCCACCTAGCAAAGGTCAATACTGTATTCCTCTTTTTCTTTCTCTATCTCAATGTTTTTTCAACCTTTTTAATCACATGGCACACTTGAACCTATTGTTAAACTTCCACGGCACACTAAAATTATCATGATCAATAGTGATGTCTTCTAATTTTCTTTTCTTAATTAAAACCATATCCATTTTAATTCAATACTATGTAATAAAACTAAAAAATATGTTCAGTATAAGCTAGACATCCTCATTACTTCTTGAAGTGATAACAGCTGTTAGGGTCCTAGCTATGGACAAATAGTGAACACCCCCTCCAAATAAAACACTATGGATGTATAAAAATATATTTTTATACTAAGAATACCAGCAATACATTTTTATATAAAAAATTACCAACAATATATTTTTATAGTAAAATGACTACCAATCTGTAGTTGAAGACATACAATTGAATTCAAAATATATCTAGTTGAAACCATAAAATTGTTCAAAACATATTTCAGCATAAAGTAACTTATAGAGATGTTGATATGCTTCTAAAATCAACCAATCAACCAAATCCTAACTCTAATTTGGGCACAATTTCCATGTCATTCCCAAAAACAACTTTGGATGATTTCAACATATGTCAACGTTTCTCAGCAAATCCTTGTCATATTGCACCATCTACAGGGTGCGATGGATAAATTGTCATGCAAATTATGCAAAAATGAAAATAACAATGACATCTCATTGTAACAGATATATTTACCAAAATTACACAAAAATATCTTGAAATACTAAAGAGTAAATTTATTCAATAAAGTTGCCATTGGCTTCAACTGTGGTCTCCAGACAACTTCAGAATCTCATCCAACTCTTCTGGACAGTTTCCTCATTTAAGTGGGTGAATGCTGCCATAATCTTTGCCTTCAGTACATCTTTGGTGTTACATGGAATTCTGTTGATTGCTCTCTCAACTGCGTCCCACACATAATAATCAAGTGGGCTGCTGTCTGGGGAGTCAGGTGGCCAGATGTAATGTGTGATGTGGTTGTAAAAATTGTCTGACAGCCATGACTGGGTTCTCCTGATTGTGTGGCATTGTGCAGACTTAAGGTCTTCCAGCAGCCACCCTCTTGACCCAGGGCAGCACTACCTCCTTGATGTAGACCTCCATGTTGAGTCTGAAGATCTCAACAACTAATTTGGGAATTCTTTTTTTTATCAGAATGATCAAAGTGAGTTTTCCGAGCTGCTGTACCTTTGTAATCACCGTTAGACTCATCTAACTCTTTCCAAATCCTCTGCACTGTCCACATATTGACAGTCACTCTGAAATGTTTGTATTGGAGTTTCTGGTTTGAATGCCAAGCAGTAGAGCATGTCGTTTCCAAATTTCTGGCAGAGTGAATTATGTCATGGTACTCTTTTTCTCACAGACGGTACCCAGTGTAATCGACAAAATCAAAAACAATGCGCATACATGAAATTAAAAATATAAAATGGCAACAATTTGCCCATTGCACCTTGTATATAAGTGTCGCACAACCTCATTTCACACACTCCATAAACTGTATATATTATAGACATTTATTTATTATAACAATAATATACTTGTATCATCAACTTAAAGGGGCTTTAATTTTGATATGTACAATTATTGTGCTTTGGAATTCTTTTGAAAATAATTAATGACCTTTAAAAATTTTCATGGCATACCGGCAATCCTCACACAACACACCACTGTGACATGGCACAACAGTTGAAAATCAGGGCTCTATCCCATAAACATAGGTATAGCCGAGTAGAATCCAACCATTTTCAAACCAGTTTCCCAGCCTTGAAGTAACTTAACAACAAATCAGATAAGACTTTACTGCACGAGCATGAACGATACTCTCTTGTGAGGTTACGCAGTTGGATGTAAGATGCCACTGTATGATTTTATGTACTGTTTGACTGCTGCATTGACAACAACTGAACAACTAGATTCTTCATGTCTTATGTAGGGTTTTGGGCAAACAATCGATCTCCCAGGTTTGTCAGTGCCTTGCTACAATCCAGATTTATTTCCTTGTGACTGCTGACTTTCTACAAATTTAAAATCCCTCAGAAGATTTAAGGCCATGAATGAGATGAAGGAGAATGTAAAGATGCAGCTGATGTTGGTCACTGAAGAGAACTTGGCAAATTATATTTTGAAAAGTCAAAATATTAAGATGGAAATATTTTGAAGGGGACTAAAGTGTCACTGCCTGAAGAAGAGTGGTTTTTTTTATTATTCATGATAAAGTTTCAGAAAATGATTTAATAAAAAAATAAATGAAGTAAAATGCTGTTTAAATTACTTATTCCATTATATTAGACAGACTCATTTCTACAATGTTCTTCTATTTATCATGACACTTCCTTTGTAGTGGCGAGCTACAATGTTACTTACAACAAATATGCAGGGTGAACCTGGTCAATACCTAGATGAGTGACCACTTGGAAATAGCAACGGCTCTAAGTTTGGATGCCTGGGTGGTGTAATGGATAATTGCTTGGAATATGAAATGAGACATCTGTTCACATTGAGGTTGGGTTTGTTACATGCAAATACTCTTGAGAAAGGTAAGAATTAACCTATTCTCCTCCCAGATATGGGTTAAATAGTAAAATTTGTATCAGAAAATTATTATTATCTCCAAAAAAGTTTTATAATCCAAAAATGTGCTTTGGCTTTAAATAACCTTAAAAAGGTTGATAAGCCATAAAAAAACAAATCAATCAAACAAATGTGCAGAGTGAACTGACTGAACTGCAGACATTAAGGAATCTCTTAATTTAATGAAAATATGGAAGTATAGTCTCATAGTCAGGTCCTCAGTCCCAAATTTGATTATAGACACAAGATATTTAGTCCTTATTTTTAAATCAAATACAAAAGTGTAAAAAAAAATTCTTTATTTACTCTTGTACATAAAACATACAAGTAGAGAAAGTTTTATATAAAATAAACTTTAAAATAAAATGCATTAAGGAAGAAATCTTCCTTTCAGCACTCAGCACAGACAGAGTAAAAGAAGAAAAATGTCAACATTTACAACAATATTAACGCAAAACACTGGAATTATAAAAAAAAATGGCAGGTGTGTTTTTGTCAGTTTTTCAACTGTTTTCAGTGCTCTCTTCTTGTTGTAAATGACTGGCTACAAAAGGACAGTCAATCTATCACAATTAGTTTATGGTATCCAGTTGAAAACTTGACAGCCAAAATTGCCTTGTTACATCCACAGTGTTGAATCATCCTCATCTCCTATGTATTTATTTGACAAAAAAACGCATTCCACTTCAAAAGCTTCTTCCCAAGAATTGGTACTTTCAGTAATAAATTCACACATAGATACTCTTCCCCAAACACGACAATTTTAACGCCTTCACTTCTAGAGTCAATTGCTATCTACTGTATCCTCATCATTTTTACTTGCTCCTTTTACATTTTATATCACATCTCATTGTGTAACATTAGTAAAAAAAAAGAAGATATTCATACTCCATTTATTATGTGCTGTATCCCTTCATAACATAGGCGATTGTAGCTCTCCACGACATCCTATTCTTTGTAGCACTTAACAATGTTTTCTTTTCATGATCCTTCCCATTCCCTCGTCAACCATCCATCCACACAAGTTTCTTATGTTGACTACTTGCTGATTCCCTCTGTTCCTTTTGCCTTTGGTATGTCTTGTGAGTGTTAAACTTTCCAAGCCTCCTTTCCTCATTATGGGCCCTAGAAATTTCAACTTTTTCTTTCTTATTCTAAGTGTCCTTTTATGTTCTATTTTCCTAAAAAATTCCTAATTATTTGTATTGTCAAAAATAAATACATCCTTCTGACAAAAATTTATTTTCTTCAATTTTTTTTTAATGATTTCATTCTAAGCAAGGCAATAAAGCCACTAAGATGCAATGGATTACTGAGTATGAGAAAATATGATAAAAAAAATGTTAAGGAAGGAGAACAATAAAAGGACAAGAATTAAGAAGACAGAAGATAATGACTGACATTGCATTTAAATTTTTGAAGATCAAAGTTGACTGGGAAAAAAGAGGACAGAAGAGAGTTCTACAAATGAGAAATGCAAGGGAAGAAACTCTTAGCATAGAAATTATGGTTACATTTAACCATTTCAACTGTAAAATGATGAGAGCTTGTTGCTAATCTTGTAGTGCGCTTAAATTTATAAAGTCTAGGTACCATAGAAGAAAGTTCATCAGAACAATTACCATGAAACTATTTATAGAAAACGCACAGGGAAGCTATGTTATGGTAGTGGGAAAGTAACTGAAGCCAAAATGCCAGGTTGGGATCAATAACATTGCAGATTCCTTATTTACAATATTTACATTGTTTGGACTGTTGTCCTCATCTTCGTTGCCATATTCACTATGTTTTGTCTGCTGTACACAGCTGATAAATATAAGAATGGATAAAGGGAAAGTAAATTCAGACACTAAAGAATAAACTGTACTTGTAGGTATCGATCAGGTGGGAAAAATCTCTTGATGTATTCTTGGTTAAATGCTTCTTTTCAGCAAACTCATCCTACAATTCTCATGTAATTTATTTCTTTATCAAAGTTAAAAAGTGTGAAAATATGATGGAGATAGCAGCAGTAACAATTAGCAAGCTACTGCTGGAGTTCTATGAGCAGAGATTTATTTCTGGATCAGTGGTGAAATGCCTTTCTAGACTTCAAACTTTCATTATGTGAAATCGTTATTAATTTGTTCAAAAAATTTCACTAATAAAATTATTTGTCCTGTTTTGAAATTATTTTGATGATTGAGAAATCAGAGAACTGAGTTTGAAATTATTTTTTCTGTTAAAATGAGATTAAGCTCATAAATAAAACTCAATTTATGCTTAAAGGAAAAGAATTGTAGTGCTTATGAGGGTAAATATAACATTCTAGATTTGTTTGTAGAAGTTGACTAGCTTAGCTAAGAAGAGGGGCCAAAAGAAAAGCAAGATTAAGGTACTTTTTATTGTTATTTTTTGTGTTACTAATTTAAAGTTCTCTTATTGCTTTGGTAGAAGCTATTCTGATTGAACTAAGTTAAAACACTACCACCCATTTAGTTTAGTGTCTGATCTTCCAGCCAGACATCAAGGCTTAATCATAGGCCTTAATAAGAATGTCATATTTTTATGATGTTTGTAAAAATTTAAATTCAGTTTTTTGAAACTAGATAACTTTATATAATAGAGGTATGGAGTAATAGCCAGCAGCTCAGATTGAGAAATCAGAGAACTGAGTTTGAATTCCAGTCAAGTTCATTACATTCAGTTAGTGTTAGTATCCTTGGGAAAGGTATGAATCTATCTCTTCCCCCCCAGTATGGTAAAATAGCAAGACAGAATCTTATAGTCTTGGCTGGTAACCAGTGTAGAAGAAAGTGTAGTGTAAAAAGTGAAGAAAAGATATAATATCACAAATTAACAGCAATACATTATACCACCCACTCAACCCAGCTTACAGTACCTGGCCTTTCCGAGCAGTCACCTACCTAGGTAATGACCAAGCTCAATGTTGCTTAACTTTAGTGATCGTATGAAAACTGGTATTTTAACATGATGTGGCCATAACCCTAACAGGCATTATGGAAAATAGTAAAAAAATAAAAGTTATAAAAAGTTACCAAGGATAAGAAATTGTGGAGAGCCATGATTGCCCACATCCTGAAGGGATATGGCACATAGAAGAAGTAAAATGAGCTTTTGTAAATGATTGACAAAACAGGGATTAGGAGAGATAGCAAAAACTCAAAAAATTTATTAAGAGTCACAAAGTAGTTGAGACTGTAGAGGACCATGATCATCCACAAGGATGAAGGAATAAAAGAAGAAGAAGAGGAAGAAGAAGAAGAATCTGCTTGTATGAATGGTTAGCAGAACACTGATTAGGGGAAATATAAAAAAGAAAAACCTTACTTAGACCTACAATTGAAAGGAAATTGTGGAGAGCTATAATCACCCATATACTGAAGGACACGCACATAGAAGAATTCATTTTTACCCACCTTCCTTTCTTTCCTCATTTTCTATGTATTTCTACAGTAAAATCATTAACATTAAATTTAGATTTTAAATGATTAAAATGATTTTGATTTTGAATGTGAGAAGGGAATAGACATTCTGATAAAATTCTGAAAGAAAATACGACAAACACTTGACAGGTGAGAGTCCAACATGACATCCAAATTGTAGTCACATCAAAGATTCTTTCAAAAGATTTCAACCACAAAAGACATAGATTTTTAAAAAGGGATGGGCACTGGCAAGTGACATTCCTTGTTCACCTAAATGAAATGAATTTCAAGATGTTACACACTGATAACCCATTCTAGTCTGACATCCAAACTTTGGTCATGATGCCAGGGTTTCTTTGATCCTGCTGCATAAAACTCTTAATGGTGGTGCCAGCCATTGCTGTTTAATACATTTCTGAAACAACTAAATACACAATTGATATAAACCAATTTATTTTAAGTTCATACAATTGCATTATTTCTTTTTATTATTAGCAACATTTATTTTTCTTTCATTATTCCTGGGTGTGACAATCAACTACATCTGGCAGCAAGGCCTCTGAATCAAATGATTGGGGGTTTTGATGAACATGGTACCAATTATCTTAATTTCTGTTGCTCCCAGGTCCACCCTGACCTAGGGTGGTAGATCCTGCTAGGGGTAAATAGTGACCCTCTCCTAACAAAAACAAAACACTATAAAAGTACAAAAATGCATTTTTATAGTAAAAATAACATCAATAAATTTTTTATATAAAAAGAAATTACCAACACTACTTTTTCTGTAGTTGAAGGCAAACAATTTTGTTCAAAATATATTCAAAACATTTAGATTTTAGCATTAAATAACCTATAGACGTTGATACGCCATTAAACAAAATCAACCGGCAACTTTTAAATTACTTCAAAGCTCCTAGGAAAATATAATTTCAGCATTAAATGACCCAGTAGGAGTTGATATGCCATTAAACAAACAAATCAATCAATCTTTCATGTACCATGTTCTTTCACTATAGCTCTTCAAAACTTTCTATCCTTTGTTGTTTTATGTAATGTTAGTCTCTATACTATCCCTCCCAGGAAGGTGATTCTCTGCTTTTCTTTGTCCCTCTTGCCTTCAATATGTCTTGTGTATGTCATATTCTCTAAACCCTCTTTCCTCATTATTTGCACCAGAAACTGCAGCTATCTCTTTCTGTTTTTATGTATAATTGTCTATTTTATTCTCATTTTCTTTAAAACATCTTTGTTTTTGACACGTTCCATCCATGGTATTTTCAGCACTATAGAATTACATCTCTGTTGCCTCAAATCTCCTCTTCATCTGTAAGGAAACTGCCTAGCATTCACTGTCATATCATGAGATTAATATTATATTAAACAGCAGTACTTTGTTTCTTATGAAATTTTCCTGTTTCTTACTGCTTTGCTTAGCTTTTGGAAGCCATCTTTCCCTCTTCTAATGTGCCTTTTGCTTCTGGTGCCACATTTTCTTTCCTCTGTTAAAACACTTCCCAGATATTTAAATATTCTTACTTGCATGATTTTAACACCTCTGAATCATAGTTTAAATCTTGGGCTATTTCTCTTGCTGACAATCATACATTCTGTTTTATTTCAATTGTGGTTAGTCCTTTCTTCTTGCTGTCCTTCACTACCTTCTGTAGGAGTTCAAATAGTCTCCTTTCCCTGTCTACTATCAATACTGTATGTTATAAATTTATCTTAAGCTGTTAAGACTGTGTTCACTGAAAAAAAATCTTGGTAGGACTTCTAGTTCTCTTAGGACAGTATTGCTGTAAAGGCTGAGTAAGTCTGGCGAGAAGGTACATCCTTGTCAGAGTGATATTACATCACAGTTCAGGACACTTTTCTTTGTATCTTAATTTATTGCTTAACATTTAGAAGGCATCTTTCACTATACCAAAAGTGCCTTCAAAATGTGTACAGGATCCTCATCCATACTTACCATAGATTTACATTTAAATCTGACTTAATTTTTTACATTAAGCCTTCAAAGGCAAACAAAATTGGCATTTTAAAAATTGTACCGCAGGTATCAAATGATACTTGAAATGTTTAATCTTGGATTTAACAAAAAGCCTTAAGCTAACCAATTTACCAAAGTGTCTGATTTATTTTTGCTTGCCATGAAATGGTGATGTTAATTCAAGGTTTGCTAAGCAAATTTCTACAAGTGTTAAACATTGTTATTTGTCTGCCAAGTCATGTATTGACTTTATTGTGCAACCAATGTTAGGATTGACCTGTGACACTATTTAGCTATGGTAATTGGCTAACTAATTAACCATATAAATTAAAAACAGGAAAGACTTAAGGCGAGAAAGAGCTATATTGACTGATTGACGTTAAAAAAGAAGATTTGATTTTATTTATGGAGAAAGATACTTTTCGCACAAGACAGAAAATCCCTAAGAGAAAGCGAGATATGAGATTCTGTCAAAACTGATTAATCTCATGATAAGCGAGTGACGCGCCAAGAGAAACAGAATTCAGAAAGAAAAACAAAGCCAACCGACACATGTGGTAATAAAAAAATTTCGGCTTAGAACCACCGCGGTACAAGCGATATTAGTTCTCTTTCAGAGATATCATTTAATTTTAATTCCTGGGTCCAACGAAGGGAACTATCTGGTGTGTGTTAGAATTCTGGCATGAGGAATAAAATCGTATTATTATTGCTTATTCAAACTGTTGACGTTAGACACGGCGTTGTCGAAAATGGGCATTTGGTGATAAGAGGATTTTAAGGCATGAGAAAAATAAAGAATTTGATTCTCAGGTAAAATACGGACCTCCCAGCTAAAAGTTGACTTAGCAGAAGAAACCAGATGTTGAAATATAGATAAAGAGACTAAAGAAAACACATTTAATAAAATCCCAATGATAACATTCCATTTTCTTAACATTGCAACCAGAATTGGAGGAAAATATATTTTCAAAGGGAAGTAACTCCTACAAAAAAAAATCTGTAATATGCAAATTGGTTGTCAGACAGTATAAAATTAAATGTAAAACTAAAGCTACTTTAAATGACAAAAATGTCTAAATTTAAATCAAGCTATATCAATATTTCTTATAATTTATGCTTACAAGTAGTTAATTAACAAACTATGTCATTTTAATTGAGATTTTCTGATCTGGTTTTACAAATGGAAAAAGTGAAACAAGGAATGTGATATTTATGCTCATAATGTTATCAGAAAGAGAAATACAAATGCAGAAGAAAGTGTTTTATAGATTGCTTAAAGGTGTTGAACTTCTAAGCAAACTTGATATGTGTGGAAAGTATATTACAATAATCAAGAATCTATACTTGCAGCAAACTGTCTGCATAAAGATAGAAAATGAGTTCAGCAGATATACAAAAACAGAAAAGGTATAAAACAAGGGTATTTCTTCTTACTCGTCTTATTCAACCTACGCTGCAAGGCAATTCTGAGAGAACTAGAAGTCCTACCCGGATTCATTATAGGCAGCCACAATCTTAACAATATAAGATATGCTGATGACACAGGGTTCATAGTGAACATGGAAAGAAAACTACAAAAACTCCCAAAAGAAGATAGTGAAAGAATGTAAGAAGAAAGGATTAAACATCAACTGCAAGAAGACAGAATGTATGGTTGCTAGCAAAAAGATGAGTGCAAATTGGAGATTTCAAAATCTAAAAAGTGTGAACATTTAAATATGCGGAAGGTGTTTTAACAGAGGACGGAAAGTGTGACCGTGAAATTCAAAGGTGTATTGGGATAGGCAAAGATGCCTTCCAAAAGCTAAACAGAGTACTAAGAAATTGAAATACTTCATTAGAAAGAAGGGAAAAACTTTTATGTGATGTCTGTCCTCCTGTCTGGCAATGAGTGCTGGACAATCTCCTCAAAGATGAAGAAGAGATTTGAAACAACAGAAATATAGTTCTACAGATGGATGCTGAAGATATGATGGACAAAACTTGTGAGCAATGACAGTTTTAGAGAAAGTGTGAATAAAAAGGATACTTATACTTAACAACAGGAAGTGACAGTTAAGGTTTATAGAGTACTTAATGAGGAAAGAGGGCTGAGGAAATCTGGTACTCACAGGACAGACTGAAGGGAAGAAGGATGAAAGAAAACAATGTATATCATACTGAGCTTGAGTAAATGGATGGCAGAACAGGGTTTAAAAATTATTAAGAGCTACAAGGAACAGGAAGTTGTGGAGAGCCATGATTGTATACATCGTAAGGGGACATAAGAAAGAAATGCCACTAGAAGTCATAATATAATACTACATCAGTTACAGAAGAGTTGTTACATTGCCGGCACATCTTATAGATTAAATGTAAAAATTATTATGGTATGAAGGTAGTCTTCTGAAGCCCATGAGGTCAGTGCAGGTGGACACAAAGACTTTCTTCTTAGTCTTAACACCTTTATACCTCTATATAAATGTTCTGCCTAAGAATATTCTTAGATCATGCAGATGATACCACAGTTTGTGTGCACCTTGAAAAATCAATATAACCAGAGCAGGTTGTATAGATATAGCTCTGACAGATAAATCTGTGAAGAATTAGCTTTTAACATTCAATACCAAAACCGAGTAAACCCTGAAAATGTATCTGATTCTTCCTATCATGTTATATCTTTACAAGAATCAGATTAAATCAAAAATGGAATCTTGCTGTCATATCTGATCTTGAAGCGACCCAATCCTCACTTTCCAGTATTGAAAGAGTTTAAAAGCATCTACATAGCTTTGTGTGTAAGGAATTATTTTTCACCCTACAACTTCTTTCCCACAGTCAAAACACTGAAAGTCTATCACTATTTCCATGGCAAATGTTCGAATGAATTACATTTCTTGGTTCCACCAGTTTAGACCTTTACAGCTAAGACCTACCATACCACATACACAGATGTGAATCATCCTCATTCTCCTATTCCATTGGTAAGTAGGAAGCACTATTCAAACAACTTCTTCCAAAGAATTCTGAGATGATGCTTTTCTGATCATTACAATCTTAACCTTGTGTAGTTACTGGTCAACTGTTATCTCCTTGCAACCTCATTCAGTAACCCTCTACCTTCAGTTGTAATTGGGTTTGTATTCAACAGTAAAAACAAAACTTATAGAAAATAATTCCAATACAATTAAATACCCACATACATACCATATTAAAACATGTATTAACATTATTTTCTACCCAATAGCAGACAATATTGACAAACATGTCAAAATAATGACACAATACACTCCATTTAAATCAAATGTCTATTGGTTTGAAATTAACATCGTAATGTGAAATATTTAACCAATCAGGGAATACTAAAACCCTATTTTTTCAGGAAAAAAATTCTTATAAAAACCCACAGATTTTTGAATTTCAAGAGCAGAGATGCAACTGCCTCTAAGACATTTCAAACACAAGAGAAGACGTTACTATATAGCAGTTTCCTTCTTCACCAGTGAAGAAAAATGTGTCAGCAACTTCAAACAAATCATCTACAACAAAGAGAGTCAGTGAATGTTCACTAAGCATAAAAGTCTTTTCTCAACCACAGCTTTTTTTCTGTGAAAATAACTATTTAAAAATCCTTTTAAACTACAGATTTTTCTGTGAACTACCCAAAGACTTTAACTCAACTCAAGACTATTTTTTAATACTTTTTGACTCTTTTGAATTCATGTACATATGTGTAGTGAAAGAGATAATCAGTTACCCCTAACAAGGCTGATACTTTAACAAGGGTACCCCAAAAATGGCTTGACGCTATTAAGAAAGAGGTAGAGCCGGTAGGACATGTCTGTGTAACATCAGCGAGCAACCATAACTCAGATTTACTAAAATCTGTGCATTGCCAAAGTGGACATCCCGGTGTAAAATGGACCCTATATTTCGTGAGGCTGATCGCAGAAAAAACACAAACGTTTTTTTCGGGGTAACTGATTATCTCTTTCCCTACAATATGTTTGTAAACAGAAATGATTTATTTAATAGGCATCGTCATGTCTTCTTTATTTTTATTTTATTAGTGTTGAGAATTTTGACGTTCAGATTTTCAATATTAAAAAAACCTGGATGACTGAATTTCCTACAAACTTATTAAACTTAGCTGAGCATTACACAATTAAGTTGAAACTCAGTTCACTTGCAAATGTTTTTGAGATGAACCTGTTAGCCATTGATCCATGGTGATATACTAATGAACACAGCAGAAGACCACAACTGGTGGGATCATAATGTAAGCTGGATCTATCTATTTATCTGACTGTCCTCAAATGAAAGCACTGACCACTTATTTCCAACCATTTGAGCCAACCAAGGCTTTATCCAATTCTGTTGTTGTCTATGAGTTGATTAAATAAAGGTTTTTTCAAGTCTATCTGTTGATCATTTCCTATAATTTGGACCCCATAGCATAAGCTGATCCACCTTACAGATTCTGTCTGTAATCTTTTTCCAGTTCCCAAAGTGTTCTTCAGAGTCATGTTCTTAAATGAGAACATCAAACTGAGATTTTCATATGATATCATGCATGGTGCAATACCTGTACAGAAATATCTAAACTCTCAACTGTGTGGAACTGCTTTCACAGATCAATGGTTAAAAATGGTTTTGGGCAAGTGAAGACCATACTTTGAACATTGTCAATTAGTGCTTTTGCAGAGAATTACAAAATAACAGAAATCCCATCACTTGAGGAATTTCAATAGCAACAAAAACTAAAAGAAATATCACATGTAACTTGAAAAGAAAATAATATAATCAAGATGTTGATATTCCACACTATTTCAAATAAAACATTATGAAGGAAAAACCCTATCAATACTGTAAAAAGCAATAACAGTTTGAGGAACCTATTTTCCTGAAATATTGTTTTAATAGAAACATTTTATAAATATCAACCAAATATAGTACAAGCTGTTTAGTCAATGAATGCCAAATGTTTTTTTATAAGGACCTGAATAACACAGCCTTTTCTAAGTTCATTTATCTTATCTCCTATTCTAAGATCATTTATCTTAGACTAAATTTGATATAACTGATCCATACGTCAAGATATTTGAAGTGTTTAATATTTACTAATTCCATATCCTGAATTTTTATGATGGATTCAGTCCAGTTCCAGAATGATTAAAGTGATAAACTTCTAATTAATAAATCAATGAATTCTGATTCAGAATTGCATAAGGAGGCAATTTGGGCATTTTATGATGGACTGGTAATAGTTATGTCTGAAGGTATTCACATTTAAGATGTACTTCAGCATAATATCAAAAATAATTCATAAGTTAATATGCATAATAATAATAATAATAATAATTAAATTAGCTGGCATGTTAAGATTTCAAAAAAGAATTTACCTATCTCATTCTGTTCATATCTATTTAGATACCTATCGATCTATCACAGTCTATTTTTATCTATCTATCTCTCTCAGTCTATTCATATCTATCTATCTCAAGTGAAAAAGCATGAAAATTAAAATCTAAAGTTAGATTTTAAATTTAAGGAAGGAACAGAAAATGGATCATGTCTTAGAAAAACTAATTTTCAACCAATTACTGTTTGAGCAATTTCAAAAACATTTGAATTTATACTCTTTGAAAAGTTTCAACATAACAGATTTTGCAACAGGCTGTAGTTAGTCAGTTGAAAAATGCAAGCTTATGAACACAAATCTACACCAAGTGACTCCATTTTCCCAAAGTGGAAAGCAAAGCAGCTTAACAATCAAAACTAATTGAAATTTCTATAAGTCAATGTATTTAAACTTCTTCTACACCTGGATTTTCTGAATAATGACATTTACTAAATGCATTAATGTTCTTTATATCAAACATGACCATTTGTCTAAACTTTTCAAAGATCCATTTGCAGAAAATCAATTTACAAACACTTTTACATACAAAAAACTCTTTTAAAACAGTAGACAAATTTTGATTTAAATATAATTATTGAAGTTTATTTACTATATTCATTGGAACTTAGGCTAATTATTAATGCCACTATAGTATAACATTTGCGTATATTTTAGTAGATTTTTTTGTTTAGTTCTCATACTTTGTTTCACATGGTTGCTAGATACATGAGGAAAATCAGTGTTGGAAGATCATATTATAGCAGTTTTCTTAGTCGGGGAGGACATATTGAGAAAATCAATGTTGAAAACCATGACTTTTTATTTAAGCTTAAATGAAATCCTATGACCACTTGCAATAAACATAAAACAACCACAAAGCATCCATCAGTTATTTAATAAGTTTTGTTTCATCTTGTACAATGTCACAGTTAAGTGGAATGCAGTGAGAACTTAATTCATTAGGGAATTATTCATGTTATAGTTGATATCTAAAAGTCCTTTACTAATTTTAGCTTAAAATTACATCACCAAAGTTAAGGAACATTGAACCTGGTCAGTACCTAGATGGGTGACTGCCTGGGAATACCAGCTGCTATAAGCTTGGATGTGAGGGTTGTGTAATAGATAATGGCTCCAGTTGGGTTCATTATACTCACTTATGCACAAACATTCTTTGGAAAGTTATGAACCCGCATCTTCTCTTCCCAGATATGGGTTAATTATTAAAAATTGTGTCACTAAACCATAATTAACCCCCCCCCCCACAAATCCTTACAGTCTGAAATATTTTCTGGTTTTGAATAACCTGCAAAGGGTTGATAAACCATAAAAAAATAAATCCATCAAATCATTTGCTTATTTTGGCTTATGGCAACATCATGTTGAAACAAAGTCACTGAGGTTAAGCACCATTGAGCATGGTCAGTTGCTAAATGGGTGACCACTTCAGAATACCAGGTACTGTAAGCTTGGATGTGCAGGTGGTGAATTAATGAAAATTATTTACTAATTTTAACTTAGAAAGGCGACAAGACTTGTCTGAATTTTATTAGTTCAAATCATCATATATGGTAAATTTAGATAAGGATATATGGCTGAAATACAATGAAAAGCAAAATAAGAAAAGATTATGTTCACCTGAAGAAACCATTCTTCAGCTTAGTAATTAGGTACACAGAAGGATCAAATTTATAACTCTTGCAAAAACTGTCTGCTAGAGAAGCGTTCTTGCCATTGTGCTATAAAGATGGCCTAAATATTTAGCTAATAAGCTTAATTATTAATAATTAGCTTTGTTTGTATAATACCAATGTAATCAAGCTCCAAAAGAGACAAATCCATGACAGGAACGAACAGGTCAATGAGAGATACTTGCTAGCCATTTTGCTGCAGTAGACACCAATATTTTAGAAACTGCTTATTTTGCCATGTCTCAACAGGAAAGAAAGGAAACCATATTCATGTAAAATAATAAAAAAAAAAATGAATTTAATAAATAATAAAAAAAGGTTTCTTTTTTTACATTCAGACTAATCGCTTTTTCTTTCTCTCTCCCCCACTCTATTATTCTCTTTCTCAGTTTCTTAGTCACTTTCCCACTGCCATAACATACTCAGCATTTTCTATAAATAATTTCATGTAATTGTTCAGAGTTTTCCTCTTTGGTACCTAGACTTTAGGAATTTAAGTGCAGTACTAGATTGGCAGTTAGGTTTCATCATTTCACAGATGTTATCACAGTTTCTTCTCATGCACTTCTTGTCTATGACTTCTTGCTTTCCAGTCAAGACTGATCTTTGAAAATTTAAATGTGATGACGATCATTATCTTCTGTCTTTTTAATTTCTTTTTTTTTTTTATTCTTCTCTCTCCTTTATAATGTTTTTCTTTTTCTCATATTCTTTCAAACTCAGTAAACACCTTGTGTCTTGGTGGCTATATTGCCTTGCTTGGAGTGAAATTATTAAAACTAATAAATAAATACATTCTTACTTGTTTTTTATGATCAAAGGAAGATGGGTAATTCATCAAAAGATAACAAAGTTGTCCTCAAGAATTTCTCTTCGATATTATGGTAAATCTTTTCTACTCTTCCTCCTGTTTAACACTATGGAGGAATTCAAACATAAATTAAAAAAAACACCCTCATTTGTCTAGCTCTTTAATTATTCTCTGTGACAAACTCAAATGAGAAAATGACGGTGACAGGTTCCATATTTTATCAATTTTAAAATTGATTATTTTTGCAGGAAGATATGCAAAAAAAACAAATATGCCAAAAATTAAGACACAGGTAAGAAATTCTTGTATAATAATTATTTATTTTGAACAATAAAGAAAATTATTTATCCACAGTTTATGTTTAGGCATTAATTTTGTTCTTAAACTGTCAACAACTGATGGGAGCTGCGTTGTAAATGATTTCTTTTGTTTTTTTTCTGTTTATTGGAATTTATTACCAATGAAAGACAAGGTTTTTTTTGTTCATTGAAATTTATTACTTGTGAAACGCTTGTTGATTTATAATGTCTGAAGAATCTGAAAATGACTTTGATGATTTATGACAATGAGGCAGGTAATAATTCAGCAAGACAATTCTTGGGATCCTCCTCCTCCTCATCACCAACCACATGACCATGGGTAAGGGAGATATAGCAGAGCCAATCCCTCTCCAAGTCAAACCAGAATTGATGCATTCCAAGAGTCTACCACATTGTCCTAGATGGCCATGGAGTTGATAAGAAGGTTCATCCACCTATGAAAATATCTTATTTTTTTAACTCTGCTGGGTATCTTAACATCTTCCTCACCAAAAACAAAGCCTGGTGAGGGAACCAGTATAACTGCCAATGCCCTGACCATGTGGCAACTAGTAATGTGTTACATGGTACCAATGGCACTTGGAGAGTGACCTGACATGAGTTGAAAGTAATCCCATTCTAGATTTTCATCAAGGAAGCAAAATTATTTGAAAGTCCATTAATTATGATAAAACTAGAAGAGATTATTGAAGAATTCAGCCATGTTCCTGATGCGACAGGCTATCAGGTGAACCCCCCTTGATCTTTACCTCACATTCTGTCCTGAAAAATTCTTTGCTGAGGTTCCCTCCCACACTGCACATTGGGCATGTCAGACCATTCATTAACAAGTGTCAAAGTTGATGGCAAACCAAATGCATCACCTGATAGAACAATTTTTCAGTCCACAAAAGCAGACTGGAACAGTTTCAGTTCTTATATGGCAGCAGCTCCTCTCTTGGCCTTGTCTCAAAATGGATCCTTTCTGGTGTGGAGATTTTCATACCCCCAAAAAAATCTCAGCCAAAACTGAAGAGCCAGCCATGGTTCACCCCTGAATGTGCTGCAGCCATAGCTCACTATAACCACTATGATAATATTAATTGCACAGAACAATTTAGTAGAACACTTGCTGCATTCATAACAACCTGAAATCAATGCAAAAACATTCTATTAAATGCAAAGTGTAGTTAATGAACAATCAGTCCAGGCTAAGGTTGAAAGCAAACAAACTGAATTCTAGGAGTTCTGGAAGATCTCTAAACAACTTCTCAATAGTAGCAAAGCATCAGTGCCTACTATTATAAAATACTCTGATGTAATCTCATCCTTGTCAGCAAAGGTGAAGCTCTTTGTCTCTAACTCAACATTAGATGATGGAGGTCATCTCTTTCCTAACTTTGTCTGTCTCACTGTGTATTTTTATTACAGCTTGAGAAATCTCAAGAATTACCAAAAGTTTTGACCCTAAGAAGGTCAGTGGTCCAGACCAAATCCAAGTGGTTGTCCTTATGAATATTAACCCAGAGTTATCTTGGATCTTAGCAAAATTATTTAACCACAGCTTGAAGGATAAATCCTTCATAAGTCTATGGAAGGTGTTAAGTGTATGCCTGATTTTCAAGAATGTGGGTGGGTGCTCCTCCACCTATGAGTGCAGACCAATTAATCTCCTCAGTGTCATTAGCAAACTTTTTGAAGATCAACAAGAAGCTTGTTGATCACCTCAACAGAAACGTTTTCAGTGACAAATAATATGGGTTTCAACTGACCTAATCCACTGTTGATCTCTTAACTGTGATTACTCACAGTATCAGGAGCACAAGAAACAGATATATCTCAAGGATGATTGCATTATTTATTTCTTAGGCCATAGCCTCTCTCTACTCTATCACTATTTCCTTGGAAAATGTTCAGATGAACTACATTTCTCAGTTCCACTAGTTCTAACCTTCACAGCTCAGACTCACCATGTCACCCACATTGTAGAGAACCACCCACATTCTCTTTGTATTCTATTAGTGAGATGTAAGTTCCCCTCAAACAGCTTCTTCACACAAACTGCTGCTCTGTGAAACTGAATCCCAAGATGATGCTTCCCTGATAGCTACAACCATAACCTGTTCAAGCCTAGTGTTAACCATTATCTTCCCAACATTTCTGCATAAAATCTGTCTCTTATTCTGTAACATGCTACCTCGAGTGGCTCCTGGGTCTTATACCATTGTAAAAACAAAATATGTCTTCATGTTTTCATTTCAGTGTTGTGCCAGGTGTGAAAATCATTATTAGGAATGAAAGCACTTCTTTGGAAATTTTGACTTTTTATACAGATGTACTGTTATATTGGATATCTGAAGAAACCAACTCATTTGCAAATCAAATTTTGGTGTTACACTGTGGAAAAATCTATGAATTACAAGTGTAGTTTGAATTAAAAATTTATCAAGGATTCATGGATGAGATATTTCAAGATAATCTCCAGATGGTTAATCCATGAGAATATGAAATCATAGACACACATATTGTGTGTGTGTGTGTGTATATATATATATATATTAAAGAAAAACAGACCACTTTAAGGTTCCATTATAATAATTTATTTCACCAGAGCCCTTTTAAAGAAAACTGGATCATCAGATAGCACTTCCAAAAAAATGAAATGAAAAGTGAAATGAAAATTGATGGGTAGTGGAAGTTTTTGTAATTTAACAGAGAGTGTAATAACAGTGGTTAGAGAGACATGGTAGAGTTTAGGGAGGGTTTAATTTAATTTCTCTCTGAATCATACTTAGTATTGGGGGAGAAGGAGTGACCAGACCTTGACCTATTTAAATGGTTAACTTAACAGAAGTGATATACTGAAATGGGAGGGGAGAAGAGAGAAAAGAAAAAGGAAAAAAAAAGAAGGGGGAAGTAAAGAGAAAGAGGCTGTAAATGGGTTTTACATAGGAAGGAGAGGGGTGGTAAGTTTTAGCAATTTATGTAAAAAATAGATTTTAATGTTTGATAGTAATTTAGATGTCTAAAAAACCATGAAGAAATTGGATGCTTGCTAGCAATTTAAATATTTAACTTTTTTACAAATAATTTAGGGATTTAATATAAGTTAAATACTGTATTTATTAACACATTCATAGAGAACACATTAAAAAAAAGTTTTAAACTATAACAGCTATAAATATTAGCTCTGGATTTACATTGAGCTCTCAGGATTTCATCCTCCTTGGGACTACCCATACAGATTACCAAGTTTTTCATATATATATATATTGCATATTTCAGCAGAAGTGTTATTTAAGGCAAATATTAAAGATAAGAAACATTTTGTGTTGATTAATTTTACTGATCAACCACACTTTCAGTAACACACTTGCCACCTGTCAGATCAGAGTGTCATCAGACAACATTTTAATACGCAGCATAAAGACCAGAGTAACAAACAATATCAAAATACTAATAAAATCAAATAGTTAAAACAGACTTATGATCCTTGAAGCAATACTCATACAACAAAAAACAACTATTAATAAATAAAAACAATCCTAACTTAAGAGTCCACAATCCTCAAACATCTATTTAAAAAAATACATAACTCACAGTTATGACATTCCTAACAGTCTTTGTCTACATCATTAAACTCACTTGTTCTACAAAACTCATCATTTATCTCTACAAAGTCTGATGATGACTTAAGAAAGTTGAAAGCTTGGAGCATATTTCTTGTGCTTTTTTTTCAAAATGAACCCCAGACAATTTCTGACATAACAGGCATCTATGCAGATGACATTACCATTTACTCCTGTCTTAATAGTAAATCCGGCATTGCTGACAAAGTTAACCTGGTCTCAAAAAGGATCTCCAATCTGTGTGTGACTGGGGCAGGAAATGGCTTGTAAACTTTCTGCACCTTCCTGGTCTCATGTTTCCCACTGACCTGAAGTAGAACAACTACACTGAATCAATAGCTACATCTACTGCAAGGAAAGTTGGTTCTCTGTGTCATGCCCAAAGGGTTTTCTCATCTGAATCCATCCTACAAATTTTCCATTTGTCCTTGCATTGACTACTGTTGCCATATATGGTCTGGTATCCCCACTGTTCATCATGAGGTTCTCAACAAAATGCAAAGACAGATATGCATTGTGATTGGTCTTGACTGGGCATCTCAACTCCAGACACATTCTCACAGATATGATGTGGCTTCCCTCTGTCTTTTCTACAAATATTTTCATGATAACTGCTCTGAAGAGCCTATTTTCACTAATATCCCAACTACATGAATTTATGCAGGCTACTAAATTGGCATCTCAGTCCCACCCTTTTACTATTGAAACAGTTAAATGTAACCACCTCTTCTACTCTAAGAGCTTCTTTTCTTGCACTTCCCAACAGTGGAACTCCCTTTCTCTTACTTGTTCCCCCTGATAACTATAATCTTCAAAATTTTAAATGTAATGTCAATCGAAAACTTCTGATGCCTTGATCTTGAACCTAGTCCTTTATCCTTTTCTCAAACACCCCCCACCCCTTCTTTACCCTTACTTTCACTCCCTTCCCATGCTAATGGCACTCCCACCTTGCTTGGGGTAAAATGCTTAAAAAATATTGTCTGAGAAGAATTATTTGTAATTTAGAAAAATTGATCAGTATAATTGAGACAAAATGACTGGTGTCTTTAATAATATTTGCTTTAAAGAATGTATGTGTGTGTGTGCATATATATATATATATATATATATATATATATATATATTCAGTACTCATTGGAAAATGCTCAATATCAGTGACAGAGCTAATATTCAGTTGTATGGAGATGAAATTGTGATCCTGGGTTTCACACTTTTGCAATAATCAGGGAACTAGCATTACAAACTCATATCCAAACAACTAAATATATATATATATATATATATATATATAAATGCTAACAGGGATTTTTTATCCCACATTATTTCTTCTGTATAATAAATGTCAGTGTGTCATGTTTTTTCAGTTAAAGGGACACAACTCTTAACAGTTATCTCCTCTGATGAACTTTTGAAAGGTAAGCTTAAATATTAATGGAATACTTAAATACAGCGATCAATTTTGAGTTCTTCTGTAGATTATTGTTGCCTATCACATCTACTCGTCCCTCTCTCTTGTGATGATGGCCCAATCATGAACTCTCTGCAGGAGCTAGCTTAAATGTCGCCAATAGTGTGGCTTTTAAGCTCGCATTATTATAAATATTATTTTTAGTAAGGACATGCATTTCAGTTGATATCCCTGTTTTGTTAATTTTTTGAAGTGTTTATACAGATTATGTTTTACAATGACACACCCATATATCCTCATCAGAGATATTAACTAATTAATACCAAAGATATTACTAATGTGTTGTTGTGAATTATATATATATGTATGTATGTTGTGTTATGTATATTTAAATTTATTTAATAATGTTGTTATAATGTACTATGTATGTTTATTATTTTACACACAAATAATATGCAAGTTTTTGTTTATAGATGGGGACTGACATAAGAATACGCATAAAAAACAAATGCTGAATTTCCTATTAAAAATGGCATAAAAACAGAAGAATTTGTCTACACACAGTAAGGATTCAAAGCATATTATGCTCCTAAATTGGTTGGGGTATTATGTATTATTTAAGTTGTATCTCAGGTACAAACATACATACAAAGTTAGAGATATAGTATTATATATATATATATATGTGTGTGTGTGTGTGTGTATATATATATATATATTATATGAAAAGATTACTTAACTTTTAAATATCAATTTTCTCCTGATATTGATGTTTCTTGGAAAAAATTTCTTGTCTTCAGGGGTTGTGGTATTAAAGGGTATCATTTAAAACAACAACCCCTGAAGACTGGAAATTTTACCAAGAAACATCAATGTTGGGAGAAAATTGATATTTAAAAGTGAAATAATCTTTTCATTATATCATTATTGCTCTATTTCTAATATTATTTTAATATTTTGAATATTGAGCACTATATATAAAAATATCTGCTGTTTCTTAAATCTTATATATATATATATATATAATTATTTATTTAAAAAAATTTATAACATAAATATGTTATAAAATCACTACAAAAATAGCCATTTTGTTTCAACACTCTCAGTGTCTTATCAAGTGATGATGTTGAATGTAAAATAAATGATTCAAAAGTTTCGAATTAATTAACAATCCTTCACAAGGGGAAAACGTTGTTACAAAAGCTAGATGGACCAATCAAAATACAAGTATAGGAAAATTCAAAAAGCTTGACAACGAAGTCATGTTATAATAGCTATTCAAATATTTAAAATATGGGTAGTATTAAAAAAGAATTTATTCTAATCAATAATTACTAGATTATATGATAAAGTTTAATATTAAAATTAAAAACTGCTAATTTCAAGATCAAAATTTAATCGCTATTAAGTTTACAACTATAAAATTACTGAGGAGAAAAGAAGAAATATATATGTTATTCAATTTAATTCTTCATTGAAGTTACTTTAGCTAATTTTATATCCGGTCTTTTGACAATGTATCCATTTTAACCCTAAGAGTGTGTGAATGGGGTCCTAAGCTCACACGTAAAACAAACGCAATCAGATTATAATATCTAAGCACCCAGACATATTTAAATATATATACACATACAAAAAAAGAGATGAGACAGAGAACATCACCACGATCGTATAAAAAAAAAAAGAGAAGGGTGTCTTGTTGTTGTCTTGCAACAACAATTTTGACATTTTGATGGGTTCTCTAGATTCTGCGGAAGCTTCTGACCTGGTTGGATTATTTCTTTTGTATAATTTAAGTGCCTTTGATTGTCTAGATTCCGATAGTGTAGGATTGTATAGAGATGATGGGTTATTAGTTGTTAAAAACTCCACTAAAATTAAGGTCGACCGTATTAGGAAAATGATACATAGGGTATTTAAGGATTTAGGTCTTAGGACAATAGTCACTACTAATGTTAAACAAGTGGATTTTCTAGACGTCACCCTAAACCTTGCTAGCAACTCTTTCCAACCATATGTGAAGGTTAATTCCAACCCGATATACGTACATCCAAATTCCAACCATCCCCCTTCAGTTATCAAACATATACCTTCTTCCATTGGATTTAGAATTAGTACTAACTCCTCTAACAAGGATGCTTTTAATAAACATAGTGATTTTTACAATTCTGCACTTAAAAATAGTGGATACAAAGATGTCACTATTCAATATAAAAACCCTGTCGATTACAACCATAATAAGAAAAGAAGATCTAGAAAGATCATCTGGTTCACTCCCCCTTTCAATATAATGGTTAAATCTAAATTAGGACTTATGTTTCTAAACCTCATCAAGAAACATTTCCCTAACCCGGAAACTAACCCACTTAGTAAAATATTTAATCCTAATACCCTTAAATTAAGCTATAGTTGTGCAGATAACCTAGAGAAAATAATTAAAAAGAATAACAACTTAGTCTTTAACAAGTATAGGGACTCAAAAAGCTTGATTACTCAAAAGGTTACTAACAGTGATACTAAGTATAATAACACGAATAATAACTTATGTAATTGTAGGTATCCTAATAATTGTCCACTACAAAATAACTGTGGGATTAATTCTGTAGTCTATCTTAGTACCATCTCAACTATTGAGAATCCAAATATAAAAAAGTTTTACATTGGTAGCACAATGAAAACATTCAAAGAACGCTGGCGGGGACATTTGCAATCCTTTAATAACAGTGACTATAGGTACATGACTTCATTATTCAAGTACTTTTGGAATCTAAAAGAAAAGAACAAAACACCTACGGTTAAATGGACATTGATTAAGAAAGTCCGAACATGTAACTCCCTATATTCCCCATGTTACCTATGTCTTAATGAAAAATTTGAAATTATTAGATTTAAAAACAAGGCTGATCTCTTAAATCAAAGATATGAACTAACGGTTAATTGTAAAAACCGTTATAAATTTAACTTATTATAGGGGTCGTATACTTTAAATGATAATGATATGTCGCTGCAAGTTAAATAGATTATAACTTTTATTGCCTGATGGCCAATATGACGATATGATTGTGTATTGTATAACTACATAGTGTTATTCATTTTTCTGTATATGTGTGTATATATATATGTATATATATTTGTGTGTAGTTATGTGTGTTTGTATTGTGGATTGTGTATGTTTGTATATTAGTGTATTAATATGTTGCTAGGTTTTGTATATATATATATATATATATATATATATATATATATATATATATATATATGTGTGTGTATATATATATATATATATACATATATGCGTGTGTGTGTGTATGTGTATATATATGTGTGTGTGTATATGTATATATGTGTGTATATATGTGTATATATATATAAAATAAGAAGATAAAAAGGAGGAGAAGAAGAGAAGAGGTTAAAAATATTGATGTATATGTGTATGTATGTGTATTTGTGTATGTGGGTAGGTATGTGTATATATATGTATGTATGTATGTGTATGTATATATGTATTTATGTGTGTATATATGTATGAATGTATGTATGTGTAGATGTGTATATATATGCATGTATGTATATGTTTGTATATGTGTATATGTATGTATGTGTATGTTTGTGCATGTGTGTATATATACATATAAATGTATATGTATGTATATGGATGTGTGTGTGCATATGTATATGTATATATGTGTACTGTTATGCTGTGTACCTAAATTTATATTTACATATATTTCTGTTTGTATGAATGTGTTTATATATGTATGTTAGGAAACATGTATATTTTTGTGTTTGCGTGTATATGGATGTATGTCTATGTCTATGTATGTGCATGTATGTATGTTTATATGTGTATTTGGTTGAATGTCGTTGTATTTATGTGTATGTAGGTATATATGTGTACTTGTTATTATAGATAGGTATTTGGTATATATATATATATGTGTGTGTGTGTATGTGTTTGTGTGTGTATGTATATGTATGTATGTATGTATATATATATATATATATATATATAAATATATATATATATGTATATGTATGTGTATATGTATGTATATGTGTATGTATTTACTTATGTATGTTTGCGGTTGTATATGTGTATATTGACACCTATTGTATATGAGATTGTGTGTAGGTATGGAAACTTGGGTATGTCATTACGGCCACATGAGCTAGTATATGTGTGTATATATGTTTATATTTGTATATTGCTGTGTGTATATATGTATTTACATGTGAGTATGTGTACATATATGGGTGTATAATTGTGGGTATATATGTGTATGTGTATGTGTACTTATTATCATGGAGATATATGTATATGTTTATGTATTTATTTGTGTGTATTTCTGTGTATATGTATGTGTGTATGTATATATATATATATATATATATATATATATATGTGTGTGTGTGTAAAGAAAAATTATTATATGTATATGATGTATATATGTGTTTATTTGTGTGTGTGTATGTATGTATATGCACATATATGTGTATGTGTGTATATATATATATATATATAGGTATGTGTGTGAGGTGGACATCGAAGTTACCTATGGGTGTTGACATTGACGTCCGATTTTATATTTACATACACTATTTTAATATATTAAATAATATTATATATATATATATATTTTTAAATCATTTTTATCTCTGTATATTTGCTCGCTTAAGTTATATTTCAGTAAGTGCTGAACATTTATGTCATGATACTTTCAGTCTTAAATATTTATTGGCTGTTGTATCCGATTGTCTGGGTCAATGTCTGTGGATGTGTGTGCATGTATTTATTATTGTCTATGTGTAGGAAAGTGCATTCACTTTTAATAGTGTATGTATGTACGTGTGCGTTGGTTTATTTCCCTCCCCCCTTCTCTTTTTTTTTTTTTTTTTATACGATCGTGGTGATGTTCTCTGTCTCGTCTCTTTTTTTGTATGTGTATATATATTTAAATATGTCTGGGTGCTTAGATATTATAATCTGATTGCGTTTGTTTTACGCGTGAGCTTAGGACCCCATTCACACACTCTTAGGGTTAAAATGGATACATTGTCAAAAGACCGGATATAAAATTAGCTAAAGTAACTTCAATGAAGAATTAAATTGAATAACATATATTTTCTTCTTTTCTCCTCAGTAATTTTATAGTTGTAAACTTAATAGCGATTAAATTTTGATCTTGAAATTAGCAGTTTTTAATTTTAATATTAAACTTTATCATATAATCTAGCAATTATTGATTAGAATAAATTCTTTTTTAATACTACCCATATTTTAAATATTTGAATAGCGATTATAACATGACTTCGTTGTCAAGCTTTTTGAATTTTCCTATACTTGTATTTTGATTGGTCCATCTAGCTTTTGTAACAACGTTTTCCCCTTGTGAAGGATTGTTAATTAATTCGAAACTTTTGAATCATTTATTTTACATTCAACATCATCACTTGATAAGACACTGAGAGTGTTGAAACAAAATGGCTATTTTTGTAGTGATTTTATAACATATTTATGTTATAAATTTTTTTTAAAATAAATATAATTATATCTGCTCTACTTTGTATTGAGCACTCTTTTAAGAATAGTATTTGTTGGTTATTGGAATTCATTCCGTATATACCAATCATATACTTGGGTATATATATATATATATATATATATATATATATATATATATATATATATATATATATATATATGCATGTGTCTCTGTGTGTGTGTATATGTAAGGTACATTTAGGCAGCAAATATTCATCCAAACAAATTTCATTAAATAAATCTGACAATCTCTGTTTAATATTCTATTGCATTTTCCAATTTTATACTGGGATCAAAATTGTGGATAAGCTGTTGGAAGTTCATGTTTGTTCTGGTGTTTTTTTCAAAAGTGTGTATGTGTGTGTGTATATATATATATATATATAAATGTAAATGTCAGTGTGTCACACTTATTCAACTTTACTCCCAGAGACCATAACATATCATACCATTTTGGAATCAGGCCGACTCCGTGAGTAAATTAAAAACATTCCAGACCAGATCTGGTCACACAATCCTGAAATTTTAGATTCCCAAGTTTTTATTATTCACACAAAAACAAATGCAAAGGTTAATGATTTAATTGGCGAGAAACCCATCGTCGCAAACAATTCAAATAATATACAAAAACCTCCGAATCCGTTATGAATGAAAAGATCCTTGTTTCCATAAATTTCTGCCGCATTAGTTCTTATTTTTACTACAAGCTTTCATCTGTTCCTACAGACATCTTCAGGTATAGAATAGATGTTGTTCTTGCTTTTTCTCTTAGTAATAAGAGGACAACGAAAATATATGTATCCGAAAATGCTATTGGAAATGAGTTATTGTTATATTTGTACATGAACGCACAACTGTAAAAAATTTTAAATCAAACTCAGCGTTGCTATTGCACGCTCCAAAAACAATAACTCATTTCCAATAGCATTTTCGGATACAACAATACATATATTTTCGTTGTCCTCTTATTACTAAGAGAAAAAACAAGAACAACATCTATTCCATACCTGAAGATGTCTGTAGGAACAGACGAAAGCTTGTAGTAAAAATAAGAACTAATGCGGCAGAAATTTATGGAAACAAGGATCTTTTCATTCATAACGGATTCGGAGGTTTTTGTATATTATTTGAATTGTTTGCGACGATGGATTTCTCGCCAATTAAATCATTAACCTTTGCATTTGTTTTTGTGTGAATAATTCATGAATATATATATATATATATATATATATATATAGCCTGAAGATTGCATTGAAGCATGATTCAGATTGCTACCACTTAATGCTGACCTCAGTATACACAAACACACATATTGGTATGTAAAGGTTTTGGCTCAGTTACATAAAATGAAAATATTTATTCACCGCAAGCAAGTCAACAAGGAGATCACTGAGATTGAGAGACTATGTGGACATAAAATATTAAGAAGAAACCACAATAAAAGAACAAGAATTAAGAATACAGAAAATAATGATTGCAATTAAATTTTTGAAGATCAAAGTTGACTGGGAAGCAAGAAATTGGAAAAGTGTTCCCCTAGTGAGAAGCATGAGTCAAGAAACTGTTAGCGTAGAACTTAAGGTTACATCTTTCTATTTCAACTGTTAAATGATGGAGCCTTGCTGACAATCTAATCTTTTTCTGTGTGCTGTGTCTGTTCAGAATGTAAGTAAGCATGGCTCTCCATAATCTGTTGTACTTTGTAGTCTTTTTGTTATCTTCCCATAACCCTTGTTCCACCATCAATTTACTCAAGTTATCTAAGGTAGGTTTTTCATTATTTTCCTGTATCGCTCCATCAGTCCTGTGAGTATCAAATTTTCCATGCCCCCTTTCCTCATTATGCGCCCAAGAAATTCCAACCATCTGTTCCTGATATTAAGCATAAATTGCTTTTTTGTTATTTTATTTGGTGTTTCTTACATATTTGGTCTATGGTATTCTCCTTCTGTAGAACCCCATTTCAGGTCGTTCAAGTCTCTTCTTCGTCTTTGACAAGATTATCCAGCATTTATTACTATAAAAGTATTTATAGAAAAGGTACAGGGAAGGTATATTACGGTGGTTGGAAAGTGATTGAATGTGAGATGCCAGGTCAAAATCAATAACATTGTAGATTCATTTTTAGATTTTTATGAAGTTTTCCAAATACACAGTAGAAGCACCAGACCAGATGTGCCAGCAATATTCAATACATGAATACACTTATAAATGTCTAAGATAGATTCTGTCGAGAAAAACTGTCTACCACCACACAGTAAACCAACTTTCTTAGAAGTCAATGTAGCAATTCCTTCGGTATAATCTTTCCCCTTCATGTCAGCAGAAAATGTTATCCCGAGAAAGCACAATGTCACTCTCCTGGAGGTTAGCATCAGCCATGCTGATGGAAGGAAAAAAGGGTTGTCTCAGGCAATTAAACGAGCACAGTTTCATTTTGGAGGTGTTAAAATTAACAAGCCAATCCTTGCCCCAGTTAACAAAAGATTGTAGGTGATTTTTGAGATCAGCTCCCAGTTTGACCTTATTGAACTGATCTGACTTAACATTAAGATACTAGTAAATAACTGTGTCATCAGAGCATAGTTGAGAACTGATGACATCAGTAAGTCTATTTCTTATCCAACTTAGCTTCACCAAATGTCCATTAGGTGTGGTACTGTTTCAGTTTCTAAAAAGACAAATATTTCTTTCCCTTAGTTCTTCCTTTTTTTTCAAGCAGTAGGTAAAAGCATCGTTGCTGGGGAATGTTCATTTCCCTGCTTCATTGATGACTGAATTCTTATGCACGCACACACATGGGTATCACATACATCTATCAGTCACACAAACAAGAACATTCCTAAGAGTTAAAATTTTAATGTCTTTTCTCTTCCTTTTAACTGTGTATGCATTAATGTAATTTCTTTTTGCTAATATATGCATTGTTTGTTTTAAAATCCATGTTTTTATATCTTATTTTTGCCTATACTCATGTGAGTTCGCCAAATATTGTGTGTCATTAAATATTTACTGAAAAACATCCACACTTCACAACAAAGTGGTGATTCCTGCAACAGGTCACTTATGAAAATCAGGAACAATTTAGGTCCAAGAATATAGCCCTGCAGAACACCTGTATTAATATGAAAAGATCTAAAATAGTTTGTCATCATTTTGTATCTGGTTATTTCCAATATTCACCAAGAAATATCATAACGATTCAACTTGTTTAAGGCCAGCCTGCCAAATATCTTTGAGATAGCCAATGCAACACCTCAAAATTCTTCATTCTTATCTAAAGCTTCAGCAATAATTGTTAAGACATCAGCAGTTGACTTAGAGAAGAGAAAGCCACATTGCTTATTTGAAAGAAGACTGTGCAAGGTGAGATGGTTAACTAATTCATAGTTGATTAAAGCTTCTAGTACTTTACCAAAAAGAGGTAGAAGGCTGATAAAAGGATTGAATGATTCACCTGAGTTCTTAAAGACTGGAACAAAGAAGAATTATTAAGGTATTGATTGTTTAGCAGCAGTTTGGACTTTGAGGACTGGAAAATAAGTTAATAAACTATTGGGCCAATGAAAGATTTAAGATAATAGTCATATGCAAAAGTTTAAGTAGGTTTTGTCCCTTCTTATTGACGTGCATGTAATGTGCCTTGGATCGTCATTTGAGCTTTACTTTTTGGCACTAAAATCCTGGCTAAAATTTCTGCTGAAACAAAGATGAAGTTTTTAAATTTGATGGGTGGGGGGAAGATGATTCAATGAGAGATAGAGAGAGAGAGAGAGAGAGAGAGAGGTGGCTGTAAATTGCAAGAAAGAGAGTTCAAACCATTGAACAGACATTTGCTTTTACCTGAAGTCTTGTAAGTGCAAAGCAAACTGGAAAACCACAACAGTTACAGAAGAGGAATAAAAAAAAATTGAGTTTTTGTAGGCAATCCAAACTTTAGAGTCAAACAATTGAGGTGGTTTCAGTTCAGCAGTATGCTGATATTACAGAAAAAAAAAGAACTTGAACAGGCATAGAGTAGCAAAAATTCATCATTAATCAAAAAATATTAGAATAGGAGACTGAAGTGAGTAAAAGAACATTTAATATGGCAGGTTGGAAGTTGCAAAAAGTAATTTTTAGTGATGAATGCAAAATAGAGTTCCATTCTGAAGCAAGAAAACAGGTAGGAAGATCATTGGTAGAAGGAATCAATGCAAGATATACCAGAAAGATGGTAAATGTGTTGGTGGACAAGTAATGATGTGAGATTGAATCAAAGCAATGGTAGAAAAAAATTGGTAAAAGGTGATGCTATACTTAAACAGTGAAAACTTGATTACAGTCTAATCTTCTCCCAAACTATGAAAACGGATAATTTTTTCAGCACAACGGTATTCCTCGTCTCATATCATGTAATACAAAGGTTTCTTATGGATGAAGATATTCATCTTTTGGAAAACAAAATCCTGATCTCAATATAACTGAACCATTGTAGTGGGAACTGAAGAAATAAGTGCTCCAACGAAAATCATAGTATCTTGAAGAGTTTTGGGGTTACTGCCAAGAAGAATAAGAAACAATTCTCCATGAGAAAATCTGGACCTTCCTGAACCATGCAATCCCACATTGAGCTGAGGCATTTATTTGAGACACTAATTATTAACTCCATATTTTGACTGGCCACCATATAGCATTAAGGAAAATGTATTAACTTGATTTTGCCGTCAAAGATCATAAAATTTACTTAGAATTGCATACTGCTTGGTGGTAAAATTAACAAAAGTAATTATTTTACCAATGTGGTTCAAAGATTTTGCATGTCTATATATATACAGCTACCTGTGATAGCAATAAATAAATTACTAAATAACTCCCAACCCATACTATATATTAGTCAGAAAACAAAATAATTAATAATATAAGAAAAATTAAAAGTTAAACAATATAAATACTTTAAAATACAGGAGGAAAATTAACAATGAAGAAGAAAAAAGAACAAAATAGTTAAATAAATATAGAATATTCCCATGATGCACCAGAACAAGTGTTTTACTGCCAAATGAACCAAAAATCAAGACTTTCTCCTTGTTTTTTGATGGCTGAAGGAGGCAGATATCCTGGACAGTTCTCTGATAAAACCGACTGCCACCATAAACTTCTATATACTGTATACATATATGTTCTTTAACATATACAATTATTTATCATTTTTGTCTATGCTTATTTCATTATATTTCATATATGATTTTGTTTATAATACTATAATCCGGTTTGTAGTTTGATAATGACCTTGTAACCCATAAAAATACATATATAGAAAAATGGCATTCAGAAAAGGTTAATGCACCACCAGAAAACCCACAACATACCTAATGAGCTTGTGTAAATGCATGGCAGAACAGAGATTGGGAGAGACAGTAAAAAGACAAAATTTATTAAGAGTTGCAAGAGACAGGAAATTGTAGAGAGCTATGATCAGCCGCATACTGAAGGAACAAAGCACATTGAAGAAGAAAAAGAAAATGGGCAAGTTACAAAGGATAGAAAGTTGTGGAGAGCCCTGATTATCCATGTTGAGAAGAGACAAGCTATATAGAAGTGACTTTTACCTAGGTATATAAGTAGTGGTTAACTTTCTGAGAAATTTTGAGTAAGAACATTCCTTGTTAATCTTTCGTCAACAGGCAATGGAGAAAGAATTTGAATTTTCTCCAATGTCACATTAGTTCTGGGAAAACATAAAGAGATAAGAAACGTTTTATTAGAAAAGCAAACAAAAATTGACAAAACTCATGAATTGTTATCATTAACGGAGTTTCTCTTGTCAATGTGGGAAAACATCTTTGTTCCCCTGTGTCAGATAATTTTATTCCCAGCATTCAACATTTTCACATAATCTAATCAAAATGACAACATTTTTTTTTTAAATTGAATTGCAGAATTTTTAAATCCCTGCAGTTTATTGGCATAGAAAATTACCTCCCCATGAGCAGCCAGCTACAGAGATATGACAAAAACTTGTATTCAATAAATGTGCTTTGGAGTTGAAATAGTTAATTATATTTCCATGAGTACTGGAAGAGGTTCAAGCCAAATTTAAGTCAGGACTTTGAATCCTGATATTCAAAGAAGGCAAAGCATCTCCACTTTGAAGAATAACACAACACAATATTCTGCTAGGTTTTATAAATAAGTAGGTAATATGGCTGAGTGAGTTGTATATTTCCTACAAGTTTTTGATCCAGAATTTCAAATACTAATTCTGCATTTGACCTTGGTGTTTATTTGATTAACTTCACGTATAAAACATTTATGACCATGCATATAATTAACCAAAAGGACAAAAAATGAATAAATTCAATGGAATGCTGGTGAGAATGTATTGCCTAAATAATAAAATATATATGATTAAAAACAGCCAATAGAGGGAACAGTTTTACTTTGATATTTATGAAATGTAAGATTGTATGTTGATGTCTTGTAGAGTGTGTGTACATATTCACATATAAACAATTTTATACAGAGGTATACAAAAACTTGCATTTCTAGCACAGACTGCTCTATTCTTTATATATAAACTGTAGTGAAACAAAGTTCTCAATATCTCTTGGGTTTGTGTGTTTTCTTTTTCTGGTTCAGAAGTTTGGGTAACTAAGGATAAACATTGTTATAAAGGTCAAGCACAAGTCTGCCTATGGGTGAGTTGGAAAGAGCAAAGAAAAGTTGCACTTGCTTATCTTGGAGTTGTGGTGAAACATGTGCAAATGCTATGTACTGAAAAGTGGAAGAGTTTTCTTTTCTGCTCCAGAAGTAAGTTCAGGCATATCATGATAAGCATGGTTATAATGATTGAGCTCAAGTCAGCTTTGTGGTGAGTTGCAACAACCAAAGATTGATTTATTTCATAGGTGGAGGTTTTTGAAGACAAACTGTGAATGCTATGCTTTGGAAAGTGGATAGAGAGTTTAGTTATCAGCGAACTGGGGGAAAACGAACATATGTCCTGGCAGGGATGTCTTTGTTGATGTGCTTCTACATATTGGAGCAATGGGGAGAAAGAGAAAAAGGAAAGAAATGTTTGTCTTTTTATAGAACTTAAACAGTGCCACATAATGGGCATTTGATGAAGCCATGTTGGGTCATAAAATTTCTGGTTCCTTTAGCATCATGGGAAATTGTATTTCTTTTTCTTATTATCAGTTATTATGATTTTATTTCTTGATTTTATTTCATTTTTGCATATATCTTAATTTTAACTGACATTTTGCCACACAATCTCTTATATGAATTTCTGAAAATTGAAAAGCTCATAAAAGTTCACATTTTTTTTTCCATGGATTCCATCTACAAATAAAAGTCGGCATTTCATATCAAATGTAACCGACCACACACAGTACCAACAACACCTAAAACTTCCATTATGTTCTACTGGCATAGCAGAATTTGTTTATTTCAAAACAGCCTTAGCTTCACCCATGTTAGTCAGATATACTCCAACTTTTTCTATATGCAATGTCCCATCATTACAATTACCTGTCCTTTGTAGTTCTTTGTAAATTTTGTCTTTTTGTCCTCTTAAAACTTGTTCTGCCATCCATTTATACAAGCTCGCTAGGTAGGTTATGTACTGTTTTACTCCTGCCTTTAAAATGTCCTGTGAGTGTCAAATTCTCCAAGCCTTCTTTCATTGTGGCCTCATTTTATGTGCTCTAGAAATTTCAACTTTCTCTTTCTGATGTTATTTCTAACATTTCTTTTTTATTCCATTTAAAACTTTATCGCTGCTATTCAGTACATGATATTCTCAGCATCCTTCTGTACTCCAGCTACTCATGACTTTGAACATTGCAAAAATGTTAAGAAAGTGCAACAAATTCCTCTATTGAATTAATTTAATTTCTTACCCTATTTAAGGTATTTCTGAATTCTAAAAAGAAATTTTGGCATTTCAAAATGTTTCTCTTTCCAATGTTATTTGATTGTAGATTGTGTACCTATCATTTCAGAATTTCTTTGAATAAGACAACTCATCCATCTTTGTAAGTGAAATTTAGTTAGTCAAGTGATTCCTTGTGATATCATGAAAATTATTTGTTGACAGTTCCTCAAATCACAAAATGGTCAGATATGCCTTAGAGGTTCAAGAGGTATTGCTTTCCTTTTATCTTCTTTCATTTAAAGAAAGAGCAGTGCTAAACATTTTCTCCATAAATGTCAATTCCTATTATTTTAATGCTGTGGTTAGATCTGAGAAAGCATGCCAATGTCTCTTATAATGAAAGACATGAAAATAATTTGAACAACCTGAATCAATTAATGAAGGTAGATAAATTTCAATAAAAACAAGGTAAAAATAAAATGTCATTAACATTCTCCTGCCCAACACATGTATACCAGATCTATGCAGATGCAAATGACAGCTAACTAATTATACATGTTGCATATGAATGGGTGCTGCAAAATCATCTCTTAGTTTGACCCATTCTCTAAACTGTGAATATGCAAACTGAGATGCAGGTTTCAAAAAACAATCTAGAATCTTCTGGCAATGTTGGTAAGCAATATCAAAACTTATAAATCACTTAGGAATACCAGGTGCTGTAAGCTTGGATGTGTGGATATTGTAATGGATAAACACTTTGAATTGAAAATTGGAGAGCCAAAATGTATGAATCCACCTCTTCTCTCCCCAACTATGGGTTAAATAAGTAGGACATGTATCAATAAATCCTTACTATCTCCCAAAATTTCTTACAATCTAAAAATATTTTCTGACTTTAAATAACCTGAAAAGTGTTGATAAACTGTAAAAAACAAATCAATCAATTTTGTTATTGTATTTCTTGTCATATTTTTTTCTTTGTGTTGTATCCTTTCAAGGACATCTATAACTTCTGATTCTGATTCACTCCACATTAAAACCTGTAAGCCTGATGTGAACGCTATGAAAACAAAAAAAAATTGCTCTCTCATGAAAACAAATCTCCCAAAAATATAAATTACTATTTAAAAGGCGCTAATACAAAACTTACAATGATCTACAAACTTTGCTGCTAAAAAAAAGACATCAATCAATCATAAGCAGTTGAGATAAAATGTCATCTGTCTTGGCTGTTGGTCTGCCAGACATACTAAATGGAATGAAGTAAACAGAAAGAATACAAAAATACATGTAAATAGCTTATCTATTTGGGGACTGAAATGGTCTGGCCAAAATTGACTACTCGTTAAGCATCTAACAATGGTTTTAGAGAAGCACAAAAATCCTGATCAAATACTGGTTGATTTAAAGATGGTGAGACGACTGAATTTGTACAATAGAATGGATTGATCAAAACAGCCAAATAGTAAATGCTTTGATTAAACTTTGAAGACAAAATATAAAATGTTTTGATTAAATTTTGGCCAGATTTTTAGTTAATCAGATTACAAGACTTGTACATGTAGAATGGAATGATAGAAACATTAACAAACTGAAAATGTAGAAAATAGTCTGATAAAAAGATTTTGTTGGATGACTGGGCTTGTATTTTTAGCCTGGATTGAGAAAAACACAAACAAAAAATATAGATAATTTCTCTATGAATTTTGGGAATGAGGGGTTTACATTTATCTTTTTTTTTTACATTGATGTTCACCCTGTATAAAGACCAAGAGCCAAGTGAGGTAGAGAGTGACAGAGTAAGAGGTACAGTTTATGTGGATATGTTGGGAAAATAACAGTTAACTCCAGACTTGAACAGGTTCAGATTGTAGGGATCAGAGAAGCATCCTCTTAGGAGTTGTTTCCACAAAGTACGAAAGGAGAAGCTGTGGAAGTGGAACTTACATCACACCAGTGGATTACGAAGGGGATGAGGGTGTTTTGCAAAATGGGCATGGCATGGTGGGTCTTAGCTGTGAGAGTTAGAACTGATGGCACTAAAGAATTCATCTGAGCACTTTCCACGGAAATAGCGACAGAGCAGCGACAGGCTTATGACATTTTGTCTGGGTCTAATATCCTCATATTTGTTGTTATTACAATATGGTTTCAGCTTTTGTGCCTCCATCCTTCATCAGGTAAACTTCAGAGTTTTCAATTGAACTATTTACTTACTCAATGGGACTAGATTCAGCTATTGTTTGCCCCTATTTACATTGAATCTAAGTCTGTACTACCCGGCCCAGAGATTGAACTTACAATTACTGTGTCACCAAAATCAAAAACTAATGCTTTAATCTATTTGTCTGACCTTAAAATTGTGGTCTTAACTCTACCCTGCCTACTGCTGACATTTCTGCTGCTGTTTCTTATCATGCTGGACTGCATTCATTGATTCTTCTTTTTCCTTATAGCTGCTTCTTCTTCTGAGACCTTGCTGTCAGTTCTATTTCTTTATTAATTAATTTATCCCATATTGTATTTATCTATACGCTGTGCTCTCTAAGGAGTCTCTCCTAGCCAGTAGCATTCAGAATGCTCTGGGCATCCATATCAGGAGGGCATGCAATCAAAGAGTGAAATAAAAATTCTGTTTATATTTAATTTGAATAAAGTGTTTATTTCATCTTTCATCTTTTTTTTACATATGTAAGTGTTCTGGGATTGCAAAGGAAATATTTGTCACAGATTTCTTCCACAATGCAGAGAACAAATCACTGTAAATTCAGACTTGAATATCGGAAGCAGAAAGAAATGATAAAATCTTGACTCGCAGGTACTATCTCACAAATCACAATGCATGTAACCAGTCAGAAAAATAACTCACTCTATGATGAACATGGAAGCCAAAATACACAAATTTTTTTTTCCTTTCCTCTGGATTCAAGAACACCAACTGCTTTTATTGGCCACACATTTTTTCCATTTGTGGAAAACTGGGAGATGACACCCAATTTTTGCATATCAAAATACTTTTATGGTGACTCCTGCAACTGACTTGTTTCTAAGTTAAATTTTTTTTTTTTTAAGTGTTTCACCCCAAGCAAGGTGGGAAGCCACTAGGATGCTTTGATTACCACTTCCTTATTGAAGAATGTTTTATTGTGTATGAAAAGCAGAAAATGCTTAAATAAATGATAATCAGTAAGAGAGATATCATGTTAATATGGAGGATGAGACAAAATTTCATAATTCATGTTATGCAACTTTTGAACAGTTGATTGAGAAGTGTACAGCTGTGTGTTGTCATGCAACAAAATTGGGCCAGCCCTATTCATAAGTTTAGGATGTTTCTTTTTAATTAATTAATTTTTTTGTATATACACTCATTTTCTTCACAATACAAGGTTGCTATTATTGTTTTCCCTTGAAGCAAGAATAATCAATTTGAAAGACCACCACACAATAACCGTTAACTTTTTATGGTGCAGTGAAGCTTTTGGGTATTGTTTTGGTGATTCATTTGCATCTAACCACTGTCCTACTCTCTTACTGTTGTCAAAGAGTATCCATGTAATGATTTGATGCAAAAATGTTTTTTCTTCTCAGTTTGTACTCATACAGTAAGATAACTCGACATTGTTTCATTGTAAGCATTTTCATTGGGCTTATCAGTAACAATATATTTAAAGAAAAATTATCTAGAAAGAAAAAGAGTCAGGAATAAGTCAAGATTCTTTTTTATACTAAAGAGGTTATTTCGTCAGATGACTGGATCAACAATCAACCAAAAAATGTGTCATTTCAGGTGTCACAACCTAATAGAATGCTGTGTAACATTTACAAAAAGAAATTTTAAATTTTCACTTGAAAAATAAACACAAACCTGTTCTGATTCCTAGCAAGGTTCACTGCCATTCCCACCCCCAGAAATCATTAACCTTTCATAGCTCAATGAGAGAGGAACTGTATTGTATCCTTCAATATCTGAAAAAACCAAGCTGGTAACATTTCTTTATCAGCGAGCAGACCTTCAGTTTTCTCCAGTTATAATGAATGGTTATATTCTCAATAAGGCACCATTTGTCAAGTTCACTTGGAACCTTATGTGATATTTTCCAATGAAAGCATCCTTACTAAGAGTATAAGAGAAAACATAAAAATAACACATAATTCTGCCTTCAGCAAAATTTCTTTTTGCAGTAATGCACACTATTTATAATGCAAATATTTGAATGCATTATAATAAGGTTCATTTAATAGAAGGAAAATATAAATGATGCCTGTTGATTGTATATTTAAAATAACTGGAAGTCTAAATCAAGAAATGTTTTGAAAATTCTTCCAGAAGAAGGTTTCTGCCTGTTTTAATTCTTGTTTGAATTTGAATTTTTTTATCATTCTTTGTCTCTTCCCAAAATTAATCTACCCCAGCTAATCTTCCTTTAGAATTTTTTTTCTAATTGATGTTCTCAGTGGTATTTGAGTGTTTAAATCTTAGTTTAACTTTCATGTTTGAATCATTCATCAGTAGATTTAACAAATATTGCATGATCAAAAAGTTCTCTATGCCACAGAAGTTATTTGAATGTATATTCATTGGAATAACAGGAGTAGATAGGATTTCCATAATCCTCCTGCCTATCTGGAACAGAAGTAGGGGTTCATCCTTTGTTTTTTGTTTAGGAAGGGGTTCCTGATACCTTTCCTTTTCTTCTCAGGCATTAATAGGGGTGCTGTCATTAACTTTTTATGAGATGTGTGGATGTTAGCTATATCTCTTCATACTGAGAGTACTGGGTTGGCAGTTATCTGGTTGCTGCTTTTGACTGGCAATTAGGAGCCTAAACTCTTGTGTAGCATCTAGAAAGGCTGCTCTGATCAACAGTCACATAATATCAGGGTTCTTGCAGTGCCATGTCATGCATGGAAGGGTGTCCCTGCAAGCGCCCCCAGTGAGCAACCCTGAGGCCGCACTATTTTGCAGTCTGCGTCAGTTCTCTTCCCATACATGTTACATTAGATGACTATCTGCTACTATTACCTGAGGCCTTTTCCTTACCAAAATAACACACCATGACTATAAGCAACCAAGGATATAAAACTAAACCAATTAAAAAAAAAACATCTCAACCTCTTAACCTTACTCCAACATTTGTGGTATTCTTACCTACTTTTGCAGTGTGGAATTGTTCCTCTTTGAAAAGTCTCCAGACATCCTAACTTTATGCAAAACAAATCTTAACTCTGCACTCCGCTCTTCTAATCTCTTGATCTCTGGCTGTCTTCCTCTCTTTAGGAGGGACTATAATATCCACATGCATAGCCTGTGAGTTTATGTCCACAAACATCTCCCACTTGTTAGGAACTTTTTTTTTGAATCTCCAGAGCATTCTTATATATGTCAGCATCTCTCTATACTAAACTCAGCCAGTTATCTCTTCCTTCTCTACCGTTCCCCTTCATCCCCTCATGACTGTTGCGTGCTAGATAGTATTTCTGATAATATAGACAAGGCCATCTCCCTTCACCTGTTTGCAAAATACATTTTTGTTTTCTATGACTTTAATGCCCACTATGTCTGGTGACTTAAAAACTCTGTCACTGACCTCGCTGGTATTTAAACTCTCAATCACTCATACAAGTGGTGGACTTCCCAACACATTTCCTTAGTGACTCTGATGGACACGTTTCTCTTCTAGATCTCTTTTTGACTTCTTTCCCTGACTCATGTTTTACTATGCAGCTCTGCCCTCTTGGCAACTCTGATCATATGGTAGTCTCTGAAAACATCTCTTTCTGCTCCAGCTAAGAACCTCCTTCAAACAGAATATTTCTCACTTGTCAATGGGAGGATTTCCTTTGTGACATCCCTTGGAATTAAATTTTTAACCCTGTTCAAAAATGCACATCTAAGGTCTCATCCTGGGTAAAAGCCAGCAACAATACTTTCATTCCAGCAAAGAAATACCAAGATAAATCATGTTCATCTCCTTGGTTCTCACCTACATGCTCGGCTCACTGATTGCAATAAATGTCTCTTTGTCTATGCATGTAATGAGCATGTCCTCAATGAAGCAACGTTACTGTATGCTGATAGAATAAAACAACATGTAACATCACACAAGTCTGGTTCTAGAGATTATTAGTGGCTCTGCAAAAGTGGGCTGAACAACAGCAAATCCTCAATCCTCTTTTTAATCAATTCGAATTTTTGATATCTACAGCAGATAAGGTTGAAAGGTTTGCTCAGAAATTCTCTTCCAACTCAACACTTGATCATTTAATTTCCCCACTAGACCTCTCTTTTCACTCCCGCCACCAGCCAAGAACTTCTTACCAACAGAATATCTTTCTCTCATCAATGAGCAGATTGGAACTTGTTCTGTGATTTCCTTTATGACACCCCTTGGAATGAAGTTTTTAATCATCCTGTTCAAAAATGCACATCTGAGATCTCCTCCTGGGTGAAAACTGGCATTGATACCTTCATTCCAGCAAGGACATACCAAGTTAAACTGTGTTCATCTCCTTGGTTCTCACCTGTAAGCTCAGCTGCGTAGCCCACAGGAATCACTTCTGGCTATACCAGAGCGAATGTCTCTTTGTCTCTGCTCATCCTTGATCTCACCCTCTATTGAATCAGTTCAGAGTCTTGACATCTGCAGCAGATAAGGTTGAAGGCTTTTCTCAGAATCTCTCTTCCAACTCAACACTTGATTCATTTCGAGTCCCCACACCTGATTTCCCCCCTTAGAACTGAGTGATATGTGCATAACCCTGTCACTGGTCTCAGACATCATTTCTAAATTAGACTCCCATAATGTAAGTGGAGGCACCAGGATCCCAGCTGTTGTCCTAAGGAAATGTGCTGCTGAGCTGGCTCAAGTTCTCTCCAAACTCTATAACTGCTGTCTAACTTCTTCCTGCTTTCCATCTGCTTTTTGGAAGTCCTCCTCTGTAGTTTCCATTTTTAAGAACTTTGGAGAACCTTCTGACAACTCTATCACCCTATTAGACTCTACCACTTTTCAGCAAAGTATTCAATATATGTATCAAGCTTTTGATAATAACAACAAAACTTGAGCTGTGGCTCTAGATATCTGAAAGACATTTGACAAAGGTTTGGCACACTGGTCTTCTATGTAAGCTCCATTAAATATGATTGATTTAATCTGGTTGTTCATATCAAATCGTGAAATGAAGGTCCATGATCTTCCTGATGTCCTCAGTTCCCAAGTAGGCATTCATAGAGATCACACTTCCATTCCTGTCTCAATAGAAAATCTATCAGAACAGACAAAGTTAACCTGGCTGCTTCTATTGAAAAGGAATTTTCATCATAACTGGAGCAGAAAATGTTTTTTTTTAATTTTAATGCCTCCAAAATGAAAATACTCCCATTTATCCACCATAGAGAAACTTTCCTGCCCTCTGTTAGCATGGCTGATGCTAGACTCTAGGAAAGCACCTCACTATGCCTTCTTGGGCTCAATTTTTCAACTGACTTGAAGTGGAATGACTACATTGAATCAATAGCTGCATCTACTGCAAGGAAAGTTGTGTCACTGTGTCACACCTGAAGTTTTTCTCAACCAAGTCAATATTGCACATTTACAAATCTACCATTTGGCCATGCATTGAATACTGTTGTCATATCTGGTCTGGTGGTCTTGCTATTCTTCTCAAGATTCTTGACAAAATCCAGGGAAGAATCTGTGATGTAATCGATCATGACCAGGCATCTCAACTACAGTTACTTTCTCACCTACATGACATAGCTTCACTCTGTCTTTTCTACAAATATTTTCATGGCATCTGCTCTGACAAGCTTTTATCCCCTGGTGCTTGGACCACATGAGTTTAAGCATTCTACTAGATTGGCATCTAGGTCCCACCTTTTTGCTGTTGAATTAGTTAAATGTAACTACCACTTCTACTCCAACAGTTTCTTTTCTTGCACTTCCCACCTGTGCAACTCCCTTCCATTTACTTGTTTCCCTGATAACTACAATTCTCAAAAATTTAAATGCAATGTCAATGGTCATCTTCTGTCTCCTTAGATCCTATTCACCTTTTATCTTTTCCTCAATCCCCACTATGCCCAGTCTTTTCTTTCACTTTCACTCACTGTAGTCTCCTGTGTACAAGTGGCATTCCCACCTTGCTTGGGGTGAAATGATTAAAAAAAAAAACAAGTCAAATAATAAGGATTCTGAGTTATAAAGAAAGAAGTAAAATGAAGTCTTGAAATATAATCTTAAATTGTCAGTGAACAATGGCTCATCATATGAGTGTCTTGTCATGTAACTTATCTATTTGAAGAAAGAATATAAAAAGAAATGTGTTTCAGTTCACTAGTTATTTATACAGTCCTCACATGGACAGGGTAGAAGGCACAATTGATTTTTTTTAACAGCAATAAAAAATAACTTTTGTTTTAAGATTTTAAATATGTAGAAAGAATGCTTGAAATTGAAACAAACTCAATCATTTTCATCAATGTGAGAATTTTAAAGTTCTTGGTTTTATCATTAAAATGATATTTATAAAAATGCACCAAAATTGACATTGAAAATAAAATATATATACAGGAAAAATCTATGAAGATACTACTGATGATCATAATGTTCATAAATAATTTATATAATAACTTTATAATGGGAATTCAAATTATCTCATTCTTTCAAAATCTCCTTCAATTAGTTTTTATCAGTAGGCAACAAAACTATTAAGTCCGTTTTCATTGCATGTCTACATGCATCACAAGTGGAAAAGGTCAGTTAAAAAGAAGAAAAAGAAAGAAAGACACATTAAAAAAGAGAGAGAGAATTAAAAATGAAAACAGAGAAAATACAAAAGAAAGAGGGTAGTCAAAAATCAAGGAAGAAAGAAATTAAAAAATAAAAAAAATAAATGAAAATTTAAAAGGGTAGAAATAGAGAAGGTAAAGAATGAAAGAAAGAGAGAAATGATAAAGGAAAAGAGAAATGCTAAAAAAGGAAACAAAAATTAAAAGGAAAGACAGAGAGAGAGAGAAACTGAAAAGAAAGAAAGATGTTTAAAAGAAGGGAAGGAACATGAGAGAGATTGAAAAGAAAAATAGAAAGAGTGGAAGTAAAAGAAGATAGAATTTAGAAAGAGAGATTGAAAGAGTGACGTAGTAATTAAAGAAATAAACTGAAAAGAAAGAAGAAAGAAAAGTAAAAAATTAAAAAATGATCATTGAAAGATAAAAATTAAAAGAGAAAGAGAAGATAAAGAACAAAAAGTTAAAAAGGAGGACAGAGAGAAATTAACAGAAGATAAAATAGAAAGAAAGGGGAAATGAATGGAAGATAAGAAGAACACTGGAAAGAGAGAAGGTAAAAGATGACAGAAAGAGTGAAAAAAAAAAGACAAAAGGAATTATAGAAGATGAAAATAGAGGAGTTCAAAAATGAAGAGACAAATAAAAAGAAGGAAGGAGATGGTTAAAAAGAAGAGGAAGATATATGAAAAAGAAAGGACAAAAAAAGAGTATGTAGTAAGAGTGGAATGATAAAAGAAATTAAGAATGAAAGAAAAAATCTGATATTAAAAATGTAAGAAAGATTTAAAACAAAGAATAAAAGTTAAAAAGAATGATGGAAAGAGAGAAGGTAAAAAAGATAGATAGAGTGAAATCTAAAAGAAAGAAGGAAGGAATTATGAAAGAGAGAAGTTAAAAAGAAGAAAAGTCAAATGAAAAATGGACAAAGTTAAATAAAGAAAAGAAAGAGAATTTAGAAAAATAGAAAAAAAGAAAATGAAAAGGAGGAAAAGAAGAATAGAATGAAATGAAAAAGAAAAGGATAAAATGAAAAAGAAATTATAAGAATGCAGAAACCAGTTTTCATACCTACCTGAGAAGATTCAAAGTAAAGTATTTATTTTCTCAACTGCGAAGTCGTTTTGCCATCTCATAAGAAGCCATAAATTCTATACGACCACCTAATTTTATTAATCAATTTTTCACATAAGTCTTTGATAGTTTTTGTGAGACCATAATAACAAACCAAAAGGAAATTTAATAGAAAAAAACAGATAATAATGATTGATTTAAAAACCGGCACGAGTCAAGGAGCATCCAGTGGGGATAAAACTTATTGAATTTGTGAGGGTTCTAAAGTTTAGCTTTGGGATATAAACAGAACCTTGAAGCAGGATAAGGCCTCATCTTGTAGCTTTTGTCTTTTCCTTTTTTTCTCCATAGATTCCCTGTGGCTTTTCTATAAATATTTTCATGGCAATTGTTCTCGCGAGTGATCCTCTTTGTTATCTTGATTTCATGAATTTAAGTGTTGCATGAGATTGGCAACTAAATCTCTTTATTTTACTGTTTAAACTGATAGACCATTAAGTTTTATTCTAACAGTTTCTTCTCTTCCACTTCTCACCTGCTGAACTCTCTTTTGACTTCTTGTTCTCCTATTACATGCCATATTCAAAAACTTTAAATCATCTTTTGTCTCCTTGATTCCTCTTATTGCACAGCATTTACTGCTCAATAACATTTTCTCAGTTTCTTTCACTCTCAATAGCCTCTTGCATCTTAGTGGCTTTGTTGCCTTGCTTGGAGTGAACTGATTAAAAAAAATCTTTGGTCTCCTTGAATCCTGTTCTTTTTATTGTTTTTTTTTATTTTCAGTAACATTTTCTGTCTCTTTCACTCTCTGTAACTCCTTGCATCTTAGTGGCTTTATTGCCTTGCTTGAAAGGAAATGCTTAAAAAAAAACTGAAGCATTCATTCACTTTATATGATTATATTATTGGGAGATAATTAAAAGCATATTGCTCTACTTAATCAATGCACATTTATTTCAGTGTCAGGTGCCTACAAGTGATGTCAATCCTTATTGGGTGTCCAATACGGTGACCTTGTGCTAAGTTAAGCTAAGTTAAATAACTCATGCATGGCTTGACCTGCAGCACTGGTCAGCAAGATTATTTTGCAGACTAATTTGTATGTGATTTTGATCCTCTGTGACACGCACTGGTGGTCACAGTTGCAGTCCAGCGCCAATATGTGATGTCCACTGGTCACGACGTCAGTATCTGACACTGCGCTGTTGACCTGTGGTCAACTCCCAGTTGTGGCGCGAAGCTGTAAGGTTTCTTCCACCAGCGTTTTGGGTTGACCCGTTGTCACCACCACCAGCCTGTGTCCTGGTTGATCTGCTCATTTCTGGTTCAATACCAACTTTGTCATTCTCAGCTTGCCTCCAACACCTGGTCACCAAAGTAACTGCTTTGATCTCAAGTCTAACCTACCCATGTTGTGACTTTGATCTTAGGTAGATGAAATCAATCAGGCATCGGGCCGTAGTGCAAGCCGAATTTAGGGTAAAGGTGATACCACATAAGCGTAAGTAAAAGAAAAATAATTAAACAAACTCACGAGGTTCAAATATGTTGAGAAATAACAATTAACTTTATCTATCTGTTGAATACAGGAGTGTGTTTCCTTCCTGGCCCGTTCTATGGATTTGTGACACTTTTTGCGTTTCTTAAGAGAGTTATGGTATTTTACGTCATTCATCAATAAAAACTTGCTTTTGGTAGGAAGACTACGTCAAAAAAGGACGTGGAAATCTTGGTCAGCTCCTGTGAGGTGCTATTCTCCAAGCTCAGCAGCTCTCTGTCAAATAAACACTACACTGAATGCCTGGGGACATTTGTTTATATGGACACTGACCAAAACCAGGTTGGGGCCTATCATGGTTTGGGTTCTTTGACAATTCTTAATTCCCAACCAAAAATTTTCTTTGTCTGCAGAACAGGAAAATTTATTACTTCCCATTTTTGGAAGCTAATCACTTTCCCTTTTGGGGGTTTTCTCCCTCGTCCGTGAGGAGAGGTCAGAGGAGAATTATCCTCCTAGACTCTTCCTTTCTCATATTGGTATCTCATACCAAACCTCTTAGTGGGTGTCAACAACTTCCCCGCCTTTCTCATACATTCACCTTTGCCCATCACTCATGCCACCACTCAGCCAATGATCACTTGGCAGCATGGGTGTGGCTAAACTTGGCCTTCTTAAAATTATCGTCCAGAAAAATAAATTCTCTTTTCCTTTCTTTCTTTCTTTTCTATTGCCAGAATTCTTATGAATTCCACGTGACCCTAATTAAAATTTTATCTTATCCTGAGCCACCCAAAATCCACTTAGCAGAATTTCCACCGATTCATTAATCACTGCCAGTCAACATTTAAACCGGGTGGTCATTTTTACTTGATAAACAAATTCTTTATTTTTCTCGTGTATTAAAATTTTCATGCCACCAGATGCTCATTTTCAAGTCACCATGTCTGACAATAATAATGATCCCCCTTCTTGACCCTCTCTTCTCATGTCAAGATCCAGACATACAAAGGATGGGTCTCCTCGCTGGACACAAGAACCAAAACTAAATGATATCTCTGAAAGATAATTAGTGGCTATTCTTTTAGGGTGGTCTCACTGAAATTCCTTCTTGGTTGCATGTGTGGCCCGGCTTTTGTTTATCTTTTAGAATTCTGTTTTCCTTGCCGTGGTCACTATCTGATCATGACATTATTTAATTCTGACAGAATCCGAAATCTATCAGTGTAATGTAGCTTCCTTGACCCTTTTCTATAAATACTTTCATGGTAATTGTTTTGATTATGGTACCTAGACTTTAGGAATTTAAGTGCAGTATGAGATTAGCTGAAAGGTCTTTTCCTATTACAGCTGAAATATTTAGATGTAAATGTAAGTTCTATGCTGACAGTTTCTTCTCTTACACTTATCATGGAAACCTCTTCTGGTTTCTTTCTTCAAAAATTTAAATGCAATGACAACTGTAATCTGTCTTCTGAAGTTTCTACCTTTCCTTGGCATCTTATTAATACATAAAATTAACAAAATTTCAAGGCTTAACACAAACCCACAAACAAAAATGATTTAATCAATTCCTATTTCCTGCAGAGCCAAAAAATAGAAACAGGATTAAACTATGGATTTTATCTCAGAACCCTAGATGAAGAGAAATACATTGAAAAAACATTTAGATTTCTTCAGTACATGTATCATTTCCATATTTATCACAATGTTTCAGCCATTGAATGCTCCAGCCTTCTTCAGGCGGTTGGAATGTCAAACTGAACCCTTTATTTCACTTGCTAGGGTAGACTGTTCTAGTTCCATGTTCCATCTTTAATGGATGTCAGTTATCAGTTATGTCCTATTAATTCACATCTCCAAGTTTTCCACTGCCTTAACCAGGTATTGAACTCACAACTCTTTGGGTCCTATCACTGGATCTAAACAACACCTTCATCTGCTGTGCCATGTGTCCTTAAGTGTATGAACTTCTGGGACTTATAAACTTAATGTCTTCATTAACTCTTTTTTACCAGTGCTCATATTGCAATTTTTGCTGTTATCATTGTATGTTTTTTTTTACCAGAGCTCATATAGCAATTTTCGTTGTTATTATTGCTTTTCTCTGGCACTCCTTATTATTGGTTCCCATATTGTATTCATTTCTATGCTTGGTCAGCTCAGGAAATTTTTGTGGCCTGGCATATGTGCTGATTCCTTAAGTTTACAAATTTTCCAATGATGTTCTTTATCTATGATTTCAACCTGATCCCACAGAGGGTGATGATTTCCCTTTTCTCTCCATATGTGGTCAGCCAGGCCTGATTTTTCCACTTCCCCTCATGTTATAGCTTTTTGGTGTTCTTGAAGCCTTACCTTGAGGGGGCGGCCTGTCTCCCCTTTATATTTCTTTCTGCAGCTACACGGGATAGCATACATACAGTCTTTAGTCACGTTCTCCTCTATGGGGAGGGGTCTTACTCAGGAGAGGTATCTGCAAAGTGTTCAGCTTTTGAAAGTTGTCCTGATGTTATATGGACCACAGATCCTTTGTATTTTCTTCAATAACCCCTAGCATACAATGTCCAGAAGTCCAAAAACGTAGGTGGCATTACCAACAGCAAAAACACAAAATTCATAATCCTACCCTTCAACACTATCAACAAAATTTGAAAATAAATTGTTTAACCCCAGCACTACAAGACAACTGGGGATATAGTTAAGAAACACCACATTAGAGGCTGGAATTTTGACAAAAAGCCTGCAATGTTGGAAGAATTACATTGATGAAACATCTAGAAATCTGAGAGCCCACATCCATGAGACTAAAAGAGACCTACACTGAGACAACCCTTTAAGCTTGCTAATAATACACCGAAACAAAACAGGCCATAACTTGGATTTTATAAATTCCACCCTGATTAGAAAAGAACAATTATTTATGCAGGAAATACTTAGAGGGAATTCTGATAAATATTTTACCATCTATAAATATATATCAAACACACTTTTATAAAATCCATACAAAGAATCCCAGATATGAGTACCTGCTACTAAAAGTGGTGTAACTAAAATTCTTTCATCCTCATACAAAAGTCACCAAATAAACATGTAAGCAACCACCAAAGATGGACAAAAATACCTACTAGACAGACACATACACAAATGAATATACATTATCATGTGAATCCTTCAAAGACAAACTAGAATTATGATCCACATACACACATGAATCATAGACATGAATGCTGCTTGACATGACAGATGCACATAAAGTCTGTTTAACCAATGACAAACAAACACAAAAATTAAAAATACCAGAAATTTCTTTTTCTCCACCATATTTCATTCTTTGATGGAGCTTTAATAAAAGTGAAACATGTTACATTTATAGATGTTTCCTACTTGTTCCTTATCTTAGTTTTCAATCAGTATTTGATCCCAATTCACACACACACACACACACACATTATAATAATAATAATAATAATAATAATTAAATAATAGTTGGCAACTTGTATTCAAGGATACCCATCTAAAAGGCTGGCTAATCACTCCCTATTGCAGACGCTTGCTCAGGCACATTTTTTTTTTTCAACACCCACAGAGCCCACCTATCGTTTATACTGCAACTATGCTGAGCAGATGTTAGTTACAGTTTATGGCAGAGAGCATGTTATCTAGCATGATCAACAATCTGATAAGACCAGCATGCCCAAACCCTTGGTCACGATGACTTGTTAATTCATGCTAGCAAAGTCATCGATGACCCCCAAGGGTTCTGTCTACTCAATTTCACTCACAAGGCTTGGGTCAATCCATAGTATGGTTTTCAGGCACTCTCCAAAGATGCAGCATGCTGGGATCACCCCTCTCCAGACCCATAACATCAGTAAGTCTCCTGATGACAAATCGACCATACATACATACTCAACAAAACTGATGTTATGAAGTGATTTTAACTCTGTCTTAATGGTCAAGGCAATGAGCATTTTAATTTGTTGTGTAGTGTTTGCCAGTTGATCTTTTTTTTCTTTCTTTCCTTCTGTGGGTCTTTTTCTTGCCTAGATTATTAGGTCTTCTGGCAAGTTGTCTGTTGTTCACACCAACATTGTTGGATTTTTATATATATATATATATATATATGTCTGTCAGTCAGGACTCTCCTATCAATTGGTGTGTATAGGGGCCTAACAATCTACACATACGATTTAGTTGTGAAGGCTTATGCAAAACCAACCAGACTTTTCAAAAGAACAGATAACAGGAGATGTGTGCATAATGCACCATAAAGTCTGTTCTCAGGCATTGAATTCAGAGTTCTCCTTCTCCTAGACTAGTTGCCAACTCAAGCTGAAGAGTCCAATCTGTTCTGTTATTTAACCTGTTGTGTCGTAAACCTACCACCCCTCTTGAAGATGAACTTGTCTGTGAACAAAGACTTTAAATAGTAGCATGTCAGTTGACATGGGGGGAAGACAGATAGACAGAGAAGTTCTTAGCTGAGCTAGTTATTGACTACTCAGGCGATTTCTGTACCTATTTACCAACCTATTAAAACCCTTTTTATTGTTACATGTTATTTGGCATTTGTCTCTACTAACCCCAAATCAACATCATAACAGTGGCGACAAGAGATTCGTTCATCATGCTGAGTGGAGAATTTTTCAACTCTAGGTGGACTATATAATTTTTTTTCTCTCGCTCTGAAAAAAAAACAAAAAACAAAATACATCGAACTTTGTTCTTCACGAAGAAATGGGATTTCAACGTGCCAAAAAGAAGTAAGACTTGTGCTTATTGTGGATATATACGTGTTTTTCCCTTTTTGTCTGTTTTCGAAAAGTGTTTTGTGTAATCTATTATGCATAATGGAAGATTTGATTGCATTAATGAAAACTCTAGTGCAAAGTCAAATTCAGCAACAAGAGCAACAAAAATTGTTTCGGGAACAACTATTGGATTTAAAAGTTCAGCAGCGAAATGACACAAAGGCTTTATATGAAGTGATTTTACTTAAGAATCCAGTAAATTCGTCATTCACGGCCGAAGGTATTGCTAATTCTATTACTGAGTTCAAATTTAACCCAGAGGAGGGCATAACATTTCCTGCGTATTTCAGAAGATTTGAAACAATATTTGAAAAAAAATGTGAAGATTGGACTGATGAACAAAAAGTGAGTTTACTTTTACAAAAGTTGGGTACAGATGAAAATAATAAGTATACAAATTTTGTCCTTCCAAGAAAAACTGGTGACATTTCTTTCGAAGAAACTGTTAATACTTTATCTTGTATTTTTGGCGAACGAGTTAGTTTGTTTCATACTCGTTTCTCGTGTTTGAATATGGTAAAGCGTGACGATGAGGATGTTGTTACGTATGCTGGAAATGTTAACAGAATGTGTGAACGTTTTATGTTACATGATCTTTCAATTGATCGATTTAAATGTTTGATATTCGTTCAAGGCTTGACTTCTAGCAAAGATAAGGACATAAGGTCCCGAATATTGGCAAAACTCGAACAAAATTCCGAGATTACTTTGCAGAAGGTTACGGAAGAATGTCAAAGAATTGAAAACTTAAAACATGACAATACGCAAATTGAAGAAAAAGGCATATCCCATGTCCATGCTATTCGACCAAAAAAGGGAATAGTTAATAAAAACGTTAAAAAACCAACGTGCTTTGGATGCGGTGGTGGTCATTTCAAAAGTGTTTTTTTTGCCACAAAAATTGCTATTTGTGTGGCAATAAAGGCCATATAAGTACTCATTGTAAAAGCAAAAGAAAAAAATTTAAGTCGAAAAAAGATAATGTGAATATTGTGTTGTCTCGTCAGGAGATTGAGGAGGGGCAGAAAAGAAAATTCGTACAGGTAAAAATTAATGGAAAAAATGTCAAACTACAGCTAGACACTGGAAGTGATATTTCCATTATTAATACAGCAACATGGATTAAAATAGGCAGACCTTTGCTTAAAAAGACTGAAAAAGTGGCTCGTGAGATTTCTGGAAGAAAATTGCATTTTCAAGGTGAATTTTCTTGTTAATATTTCATTTGTTGGTAAGACACTAAAGTCTAAAGTGTATGTGCTACAAAATGCTTCAAATTTGTTTGGAACAGATTGGATTATACTTTTTAATTTATGGGAACTCCCTATAAATTCTTTTTGCAATAGAATTAATGTTTCTTCTCCATGTAAAAATCGGGTTACAGAAAATTTGGTGAAAGATCTAAAAATAAAATTTCCACAAGTATTTTCAGAAGGTCTTGGATGTTGTAAAAAGACGAAGGCAAAATTTGAAGTGAAGGAAAATGTAAAACCTATTTTCAAGCGAAAAAGAAATGTGCCATTTGGTGTTGTGGAACAGATTAACAAAGAATTGGAATGGCTTGAAAATTTAGGAGTTATTTCACGCATTGAATTTTCAGAGTGGGCCTGCCCTGTTGTATATGTTAAGAAAAAAAATAATAAAATTCGGATGTGTGCCGATTTCTCTACGGGTCTAAATGATTGCTTAAAAGACCACACATATCCTTTGCCTTCACCAGAACACGTTTTTGCAAGTTTAAATGGAGGAAAAATATTCTCTAATTTGGATTTATCGGATGCATATCTCCAAGTGAAAGTGGACGAAGAATGTTCTAAATTGTTGACTATCAATACACACAAGGGTTTATACAAATTTAACCATTTGCCTTTTGGTTTAAAAGTATCCCCTAGTATTTTTCAGCAAATTATGGACACTGTGCTGGCAGGGTTGGACTTCGCCATTGCATATCTTGATGATATTTTGATAAAAAGTAAAGATTGAAATGAACATTTGGAACATATTAATCAGGTTTTTGAAAAAATTGAAGAATATGGATTCAAACTTGGAGCTGAAAAATGTGAATTTTTTATGAGTGAAATTAAGTTTTTGGGGCAGATAATAGACTCTGATGGAAGAAGACCAGATCCGGCGAGGGCAGAAGCGATCAAAAGCATGCCAACTCCCAAAAATGTAGTAACGCTACAAGCATTCTTAAGACTTGCTAACTATTATGGGATATATATTCCTAATTTGTGCAGCCTTACGGCTCCATTAAATAAATTGCTTAAAAAGGGAGCAAAGTGGGAATGGTCAGCAGTGTGTCAGAAGGCGTTTGACAAAATAAAGAATATTTTGACATCGGAATTATCACTAACACATTATGACCCTAAACAGGAAATTATAGTTGCATCGGACGCAAGCGAGTACGGAATAGGTGCGGTAATTCTGCATAAATTCAGAGATGGCAATACAAAGCCAGTTGCACATGCATCAAGGACATTATTACCCGCAGAAAAGAAGTACTCTCAAATTGAGAAAGAAAGCTTAGCTATCATTTATGTTTGTAAAAATTCCATAAGTACATACATGGAAGAAGGTTTATATTGCAGATCGACCATCGCCCGCTGCTTTCAATCTATGGTTCGAAGAAGGGTATACCTACTCATACGGCAAACCGTTTGCAACGATGGGGAACCATTTTGTTGAATTACAATTTCAAAATGGAATTTTTATCATCTAAAAAATTAAGCCATGCTGATGGTTTATCTAGACTGATCCCAACGTCTTCAGAACCGCTAGAAGATATGGTGATAGCGTCGTTACAAGCAGAAAATGAATTGGTTGAAGTAATGTATAACACAGTAAAAGAATTACCGGTGACATTAGATGAAATAAAATTAAAAGCAGAAAACGACATTTTTATTAGAAAAATGAAGAACTTGTAACTTCAGAAAAGTATAAAACTTCTTCACCAGCATATTCAATATGTGATGAAGTGCTGTTATATGCTGGAAGGGTCGTGATACCGGTTGTACTACAAAAGCGGATGTTGAAGGAATTTCATCAGGGGCATCCTGGTATTGGACATATGAAAGCCCTGATGAGGAGTTACATTTATTGGCCAAATATGGACAAAGACATTGAACAGGTAGTTAAAACTTGTAGAGGGTGTCAAATGGCAGTGAAAGCACCGCCAGTAAAATACATACCATGGCCAAAAACAGATGTTCCATGGACCAGACTCCACATAGATTATGCTGGACCCATGAATGGTAATTTCTACTTGATAGTTGTGGATAGCTATTCCAAGTGGCCTGAAATTTTTAAGTGCAAAAGACCAACTGCTTCTGTAACAAAAGATTTTCTTACAGAACTGTTTGCATGTTTTGGAGTACCAGAAAAAATTGTCACCGACAATGGAACTCAATTCACAGGAAGTGAATTTAAGACGTTTTGTAAGACTGGGAATTGACCACATCACGACTTCACCGTACCATCCTAGGTCAAATGGACAGGCTGAACGGTTTGTTGATACGTTCAAGAGAGCCCTTAAAAAAACAAATGGTACTAATACAGATGATGGTAATATACAGCAGTTTTTAAGTATATACAGAATAACACCAAATCCAAATGCAATATCAGGGATGTCTCCAGCTGAACTGATGTTTGCTAGAAAAATTAGATCTGTATTCAATAGGCTGCTGCCGGAAAGAAAAAAGTGTTACCAGAACAAAACGCATCAGGAAAAGATGAAATATTTCAGGCCGGGAGATAAAGGTTTTTTTAAAAATTACAAAAATGGGAAGGAATTTTGGCAAGATGGAGTGGTAACTCAAAGAATTGGTAAGATGTTATACATGATAAGAAGTAAAAAATGGATGCACAAAAGACATTTGAACCAATTAAGGAAAAGAATCATTGAAGAAATAAGTAAAGAAAACGAAGAACCAATGGAGGTATTATCTGATTTATTCGATATACCGACTCCGCCATTGCCTGAAACAGTTGTCCAAAGAAGGACAAGCAAAAGAAAAAGAACTAGGGTGGAACGTTTAAGTCCAGATCCCAAAAGAAAATGATATTAATACCTCCGGAATTAATCTCAAGGGGGAGGTGTTGTGTCGGAAACCTACCACCCCTCTTGAAGATGAACTTGTCTGTGAACAAAGACTTTAAATAGTGGCATGTCAGTTGATATGGGGGGAAGACAGATAGACAGAGAAGTTCTTAGTTGAGCTAGTTATTGACTACTCAGGCGATTTCTGTACCTTTTTACCAACCTATTAAAATCCTTTTTATTGTTACATGTTATTTGGCGTTTGTCTCTACTAACCCCAAATCAACATCATAACATAACCCATAGCCAAGGAAAGAAATTTTGGATTGATACCTTTCCTAAGAGTATTTCTTCAAAAATAAATCTAACAAACTCAACCAGAATTTGAACTTGGATTGCTAATTTCTTGTTCTGAACTGCTAGCCACTGTATTACCTGCACATCCATATGTAGTCAATATAGAGATATGTAAACTTTCTCTGCCTCACGTATCTACATGTATGCAGCCTCTCATATAATTGATAGAAACTGGGCCTTAAATAAGATTAAACGTCAAAATATTGTTATTGTTTCCGTGTTGATGTTAGTGCGCTTGATGTTAATTGCTTCTTTGCAGCTAAAATTACTTTTCCTTTTATCTTTCTGGAGGCTTTTTTTCATTTAGATTATAAAAATGATACTTTCATTCATAAAATGATGTTAGACATTAGACAGATAATCTGAGTTTCCTGTAATCATTTGCTTCAGATATTGCCTAGCATGATGCCAATATTTTGTTAACAAAATTGCCAAAGGCATCTGCTAATAAATTGTTATAATCAAGCTTGTTTGTCAATATTTAATGCTTAGTAATATTTGTATTAACACAATTTTTGTGCTTAGTACATTATAAGTTTATATGGCCTGAATTCTATTTCTCATCTGTAGTAACGGTACACCGAAATCAGATTACTATTTTTTAAACAATTTTATGGCAGGAAAGTACATTTTATAAGCTTATATATATATATATATATATATATATATATATATATATATATATATATATCCAGGCAAAATGAGAACAAATGAAGTATAATTCCACTCTCTGTAACATTTAATTTAAAAGGGGGCTCAATACAGAGTAGAGCTAAATATTATTATTTTAAGATGTTAAAACATGTGAAAAATTACTCCAAGAATTGTTCCAGCACCACAAATCTGTCTCCTCGGATGATGTCAAACCACTGGTGAGTGAAAGCTTTCACTTGCCAGTAGTTTAAAATTGCCCAAGGAGACACATTTGTGGTGCTGAAATGTGATTGTAATTATGTAGTGATTTTTGTTTTAATATCCTAAAATAAATAAAATTATATATACATATATAATATGCAGGTAATACAATGGTTAGCAGCCCAGAACCAGAAATTAGCAATCCAAGTTCAAATTCTGGTTGAGTTTGTTAAATTTATATATATATATATATATATATATATATATATATATATATATATATATATATATATATTGGCTTATAAAATGCTGATAACCCCCAAATGAGTTGATGGATGTGTCTGTCTATGAAGTGCTGGAGCTGGGATGCTGAATGTAACATCAATCAGCTAAGTGACAACCCTTTTACTTGTATCAATTCTGTCTCTCTCTCTCTGTATATATATATATATATATATATATATATATATATGTTATACATGTGTGTGTGTAAAAGTGATTAACCAGTGAAAATCAAACAATACAAAAATAGACATACCAGAATTTCTTTCTTGTTTTTCTTCCTAATTCATTCTCTGATGAAGCTTTATGAAAAACTAAATATAAATGTTCCTTATTTGTTCTTTATCTTATCAATACTGTTGCATTCTGATGCATATTTGATCTCTATTCATATTTGCCGCATGTGCAACAAAAGAAATAAGATAAAGACAAGTAAAACGAATGACAGAAGACCAACTAAGTTTGTGTCATGGGGTCCTTACCTAGAACTACAGAATAAAACACTTCCTAACACTATGTATACTACGCCTCTCAAGAGAGAGGGACAGAATCGAGCCAATAGTAGTTCACTCCAAACCAGACTGACAGTCATACTAACATCTTCCACCTCCTGTATTATTATTTCGTGTAATATACATTCGCTATTTCTACTCTTGTGTTCGTGTTGTTCTTCCTTGGTCCTAACCTGGACCATTAACAGTTTGTTATAGTAAACAAAAGTTAAATTATTTTAATTTTAGTGATTTGGTCATAAAGGCTTACCAGTAAGAAGTTAAAAATACTTCAAAGTTACTTCAGTTGGGAGTTGCTGGTTTTGTTTAGCATACACTTACAGGTCCAGTTAGTGAACGGAGTTGAAAAACGGTTTAATGTCATGCATTTTTTTTCCTTTAGGATTTCATTGGACGTTTATGTGATGTTGTGATTTCAAATGTAAATGAAGGAGAGGAGACAATGAGAACTTGAAATTAGAATTCAATATATATATATACACATATATATATATATATATATATATATATATGTGTGTGTGTGTGTGCACACATATCAATCATCACATCAAATGAACAAATTACAGCACTATCCACATAAGACACATTTTAGTAGATAATACCAGAATATTAAACTCAGTGAGAAGAAATTCTCAAAATCCTAGAAGCCATTTTAATACCAAAGAAGCAATATCTTTCACCATCGAAGATGTTATATTGAAATATTTAATATATGTGCAATATATACAAAAATAGCAAATATATGTAAATATGCAATACATGGGTTTCTGTATAATCATTATATATGAAGTCCTTTTGAATGGATTCCAATTCCAATGCCAGTGACTAAACAAATTTGATTATGATATACAAGTAATCATTTTTGAAAATTGGAAAAATACAATAAATAATTAAACATTTCATAAAACATGTTTGGATGAGTACTTACTGCCTATATATATATATATATATATATATATATATATATATATATATATATATAATTATGCCTTATTTCAAATAGTTTTTGAGTGGTAGCCTGGCAAAATGGCTTTTGACATGAAAGACAGTACATGGTGGTTTGTGAAAGTGACTGATGCAGACAAAATAACTTGAACAGACAGTTTATCTGCAATTACAATCCAAATAGACATTTCATTTGAAAATTTGAAAAATACAATGAAAAATTACCTAAGAGACCTTGTTGATAGAAGTTAACAAAATTTGTTGTGATGAATTCATGCAGACTAAGCACACACAATTGTGTGTGTGTGTGTATGTGTGTGTATATATATGTATATATATATATATGGACCCGATGTGCCTAATCACATGACCACATAGGACTTATGGTCAAACAAAGTCCGAATAGTGCTTTTGAACATACACATTCTGCTGATTCTTGAAACATCCATATCTGTTCTGTTTCTGTTATACTGGAACACACCTATTCTATTGTTAATAGACTCTCCCACATATAATAAGTAGTAGTAGTAGTAGCAGTCGCAAAGTCGCTCAGAGAGTTGGTGAGTCAGTCGATGTTGGACATTAAAGTATCAATCACCACAACTAGATTGCTGCGTCATTAACTATTTTATCAAGTTCCTAACGTTTTGTACGTCAAACCTTTTTAGGACCGACTTAGTGAAATACAAGCCTCCACTGTGAAAACTACTCTAGAACAGTTTCATATTCTAACATAAACGAAGACTATTTACTTTAGGAAGTTGATTAATTCCAACATATCTTTATTTTTAATTTATCTTGTTTAAATGTTAAAATTTGTCACAACAACATCTAATACAATCAAAGACTTGATCAATGAAAAACAAAACAACCAGCCAAGCCAAAACTTGAAGGAGGAATTTACTCTATGAAATGCAGGAATTGCCAGAATGAAGACATTAGAGAAACAAACCTCAAAAAGTTTAAACAAAAGACTATATGAACACAAAAGTGTCATTTTAAATAACAACAAAAATCATATTTGTTGTTCCTCATAAACAAAATGGACCACAATTTTGATAGAAGGAATGCTACTTTGATTAAAAGAGAAAATAATCTACTGAGACAAAAATGTCTGAAAAGTGCCTTGACCAGTAGTTCAACCACAATAAATTTGCATCCAGGCTCTTACAATATATATCACCATTCTTGGTGGATTTTATATTGCCATAGTGTGGGCTAATCAGTGACAAAGGTGATGGGGAGAAAAAGAATACAGATGATTTTGGCTAGATTAAAAAAAAAAAAATTCTTTCAAAAAATTTGTGGGTTATTTAGCTCTGGCTTTTCGGCCAAGTTCATCCCACACCAGTTCAATAGGATTTAAGTCTGCTAATTGCACTGACCAAGCCTTTAGTTAAAGGAAGTGCTGTTCGTCTTTGATTTTAATGTACCTCTGGCAGAATTTACTAGTATGCTTTGGGTCCTTATCTTGCATGAATACAAATCTTTGACCTACAAACTGCATTCCAGAAGGGATCATGTGATGCTGCAGTATGCTATGATAGCCAGTTTGATTCAATTTGCCCTTCACCTGGTGCAAATTCCCAACTTTGCAATTGGCAAAAGCGCTCCCCCACCCACTATAACAGAGACTCCCCCATGATTTATAGTTGCTGTGACACAGAAGGTTGCAGCTCTTTTCCCATTTCCCTATTTGACTCAAAGATTTTGAATTTGTTTTGTCAGTCCAAAGGACTTTATTTCACTGCTCTATTGTCCAGTCTTTGTGCACCTTGGCCCATTAGAATCTTTTGACATTGTTTGGATTTCTCAACAGTGGTTTATTGACAGCAATTCTGCAATATAGGCCAGATTTAAAGAGTCTTCTCCTTACAGTGGACGTTGATACATTTTTTTCATAACATTGGTTCAGTTGTGCAGTGATGTTTGGAGCAGTCAGCCTTCTGTCACACAAGCTGGTGACTGATGAAATTGTCCTCTGCCCTTGTCGTTGCTTTTAGTCTACAAGCGTTACTTTTGGTTTTGTTTAGTCCCATTTCCTGATGTCTCCTAACAGTATAATTGACTTTAGTTCTGGGAATTTTTATTTTTTTGAAATTTCTCTGTTTGAATATCCTTCCCTTTTTAAAGTAATGATCTCATGTCTTATGTTCAAGTGTAAAGCCACATGTCTTGAGCATTTTGTTGAGAAAAAAAGTTTTGATCTGGAAAAAAGTTGCAAAATTTAGGTTTTAATTTAAACAAAATAAGAATAACAGATTTCACTACTGGGCAAGGTCCATTGGCAACATAGGTAAAACAGGTCGTAGCTAGCAAGCAGTAATTTAACCCACTATAATGTGAGTTCAAGTGGTGGTATAAAGTAACGTTTGGAAAACATTTTATTTATGCTCAGTACTGAAGAAGAAAAAATGTCTTCAAATCAATTTTTCATAAGATAGCTGGTAATACTAAGGCTCTGGTTACTAATGAAGACTTGTATTTAGTATAATAAATAAAACCATTGTGGTGCTTAACTTGTATTATTATAAATAACACATTTAGGATAAACAATAAAATTTTTTAAAGTTTTTCAAATACTTTTGACTGGTAGTGCATATCCATTCTGGTTGCCTGATGATCATGGTAGCATGAAACTTGAGTAACAGCCCAAACTTTGTCTTTTTCTGAGTCATGAGGCTGGGATGCCTAATACTTCTGTTTTGATAATTTACTCATAGAGTATTCTATATTACTAGTGTCTGTCCTTCGGTCTTTTCTTTTTAGTTTAGGTTGCCTTTTCCCTTTTGCTTCTGTTCGTCTTTCTATTTTTGTTTTCTTTTTTTCTTTTCTTTTTATTAGTTTTTTCTTTGGTAATTTGGCAGACTTTCTGTTAGTTTTGCCAATACTTTGCAATATATATATATATATATATATATATATATATATATATAATAAAAATATGATTTTAAGGTATGCTATATATATGTATTAAAGTGCTCAATATTTGAATATGATTAAAAAATAAAAATAAACAAAAAATAAATAAACAAATCAGGTGAACTAATTAACTACACACATAAACACAAGTAAATGTAACAATAATAATAAACAACAAATAATAATTTAATCAATACAAATAATGATTAAAAAATTAATAAACAACACTGTAAAATAGTCACAACTAACTGCATTTGGATATATAATTATTTCTACTCAATAACCTCTAGAATACTTTGAAACATAGCGATTAACGCTCACCCAATAACTATTATTATTAGTATAATACAGAAGACCTTCTACCGTTAATGCACCACTGACCAACATTTATAGTCAAGCCAAGACACAACATACATAGCCTGAAGATTGCATTTAAGCATGAAGCACTGTTGCCATTGGATGTTTAACATTGATGTCCACTTTTATATATATATATATATATATATATATATATATATATATATATATATATATATATATATAACAAAACATAGTTGGCAGCCTCAGAAAGTTCCCAGACTGTACCTGTTGAGATTATCCCACATGCAAATACCCTTGGGAAAGGTATGAAATTCTTCTCTTCCCAGATATGGGTTAAATAGTAAGTTTTATATCAGACAATCATTAGTACCTCCAAAAAATTCTTACAATCTATAAATATTTTGGCTTAAAATAAAAAATCAATCAGTTTGGTTCACACTGACCCATGCTTTTTTTTTTAACAGGAGTAGAGATTTATTCTTGTTTTCTGTTTAAGATTGGATTTCCAGTTCCTTCCTTGTTATTTTCTTCAATCCTAGTACTCCCTGGCATCTTAGTGGCATTATTGCCTTGCTTAGGTGAATTGATTAAAAATTTATATGCAACAGCCAATCACTATTGATAACAGTACGAGTTCCTGTTGTTTAATGTGCTGTCTCTGCAGGAAGACAGCACATGTTTGCCCTGCCAGTACAGAGCTGGTGTGAACCCCAGAATGTCTGGTTACTAAGAAAGAAAGTGTTTACCAGCTTCTCCATGAGATAGTCATGAAAGTGAGCTGAGCGGTGTTAGCTATGTAAATGATTCTTTTGCTAGCAAACTGCTAAAATTTTAGGCTGCATAAAAGCAGGTACATTTTCTAGGAAGAGGCAGAACTTGGCAGTATACTGCATTGACCACACAACAGGATTGCTGTGTGTTACCATTATCCAGTGTTGTTTCAAATTCATTCACCCTTCTTTGCAGTTCTGGTGTCTTGGCTGCATTCAACCAAATGTGATCCAGTGTTTGATGCCGGTGCTGCTGAGTTTTTTGCCCCTTTTTGGTGAAAGATACATAACCAATAAAAAATATCCCTTCAATATATATATATATATATATATATATATATTACTTTAAATGTTATATTTAGAGGATACACAGGTTTTAGTAGACATCCCATTTATTCTAAATGTGAATATGTGTCTACTAGCCTGTGCTTTTGAAAGTCTTAATAAAGAAAATATGACTTCCAGCAGGTTTTGAACCTGCTTCCACCTTGTCAGGGAGAGCACCATTTAGCCCAACACATTTTTAGACTTCTCAGCCATAGAAGATTTTCAGAGTGAAACAAAGTTCAGTTAATTTAAGAAATGTATATCTCATGTTCAGATCTATCAAAGCCCATATCTACTCACTTTTATTTTCTTATCTGAAACATAGAGTAATTTCCAAGCAATTAACAAAAACTTAATAAAATATGAAATCCCATATTAATGATGAGATAATTAACCATAGATCTATAACACCATCCTCTCATATTTATATATATTTATTTTCTTCTGTTGTTCTTTTTAAGCCTGATCATTTCTTTTTTCCTCATCACTACCAGACCGTCACAATCTCTAGACAGCAATAACCATCCTTAACCTGTAAGCCATAATTGCAGAATGAATAATTTGCTTCTGTTATTGAGATGACTAAAACCACTTCAGACACTGACTGACCCGTAAGTGACCGACAGCAGCTGAACTAATTCCTGAGGCAGAAATGAGTATAAGTAACTTGTGATGATTAACAGTTCACACCTGCTACGTGCAGCTCATCACTTTCCTCAGGTCTTGTCTGGTTTTAATCATCTTAGAGATGATATAAATTAAACAAAACAAGATATACTATAGGAACATCTATGAAGCCTGTCCAGAAATCATCTAGCTATTTAAAGAATAACCTACCTAGGGCAATGGCATCTTCGTCCTATTCAAAGTACTCTCCCAGAGACTTCACTTACCTATCCCAGCTTCCATTACAATTTTATTTACAGTACTGTAATTAATCACAGACAAATTCATGCTGCATATCTTTTGCAGTAAGTCAAATTTAAAAGTCAAGTCAGTTAAGGAAAAAATTACAAGACTGAAAACGAAGAATATTTTTCCCCTGTTGTCACCTGGAAAATTCTTGGAGATGCAGGATAATAGGAATTTTTTCCAGTCAGATTAAATATTTCTAAGTGGAATATCTGCTCTTTTTAAAAAGTGAAAGACAGGATTCTTTTCTATATTATTAAAATGTGAAGTCAGTCCTGAAAGAATCCATATTTAATATTATTCAGGGACCATAAAAGGCAATGTGATCAGAAATAATTGTTTTTTTTTAATATTAATCTAGATTAAGCTCTCCAATTTCCAAATATACAAAAAGAAAATTAAGTTGTCTAAAATTAATAGAGTGTCTAGTTTGTAAAGTAAATTGATCACCTGATCACATGATAACCAAAACAAAATATGCTCATACGACATGATTTTCTTAAAATGTAAAAAAAAAAATAAAAAAATAAAATATCTTTGAAATTTATAATCTGAAGTTCTTTTTTCACATTCTAATATTAAGTAAGCACTTCAAATTATAAATTTAAAAAAGAAACAAAACATTTTTTTTATATTTCAAGAAATCATATCATCTGTAAATATTTGACTTCTATCAGGAAATCAAATACAATGAATTTAATCTTTAAATAGCAAACCAGACCCCACCTCAATTAACTTTTATTAAATTTGATATATATATGTGTGTGTGTGTGTGTGTGTGTGATGTAGAGCGCTTAATCTACAGCCATAGAAAAAGAAATTATTGTTGCTGGTTGCATGCCAGTCATACAATTCTACCATATTTCCCATTGAAATATTCCTCTTAGAATTTCATACAATTTTCCCATAATCCTTTATGCCAGTCAAAATTGTCTCCAAAGTTATCTTCTCAGATAATCATCAATTACCAGGTCATGTTCTTTTTTATCTCACCATGGCATTTCAATGACAATTCTATCTTAGGGAAAAGTCATGGGAAATGCAAGACAATTTCATCACAGATGAAGATGAGACTTGAAGCTATGAAAATATTGTTTGACAGAAAACTACAGAGACTACCATACTCTGAATAAATGAGCAACAAGGATACTTTAAGGAAGAGGGAAACAAAAAGAACACTACAAAAGGATACTTACAATCAGAGAGAGATTTATAGGACATATAATAAGATGGCTTGGAGAATATGACACTAACAGGACATACTGAAGGTAAGCAGCAAACAGTGACTTATGTACATAATGAGCTTATGTAAATGGATGGCAAAACAAGGATTTTGAGGGGTAGTAAGGGAACAAACATTGCTTAGAGCTAAAAAGAATATGAATTGTGGAGAGCCTTGATCATTCTTATAAAAGGCCTTCTACATGATGCAAAGAACTGTGTTGTATATATTTAATAGCATCTTACCACCAACCAAATAGTCTAACAAGAGAATTTCTGTTCATGCATATACAGTGATGTCCTTTCTGACTGGTAATCAAGTTATATCAAGACTGCAAAGCCTATCCTGCTTATGATATTCAAGATGGATAGTTGCTTGCTGAACAGACCATTTAGCTGAGGCAGTTGTTTATTTTCTTCTGGTTCCATTGCTTGGGACTCAAACCAAAGTTGAAAGACAGGATTCTAAATATGGATTTTAAAGATAAAATTGAAAATCTGGTGAAACATGATCTTAACTTTATTTGACACTGTGACTGGCTAAATTAACCAAAGTCAAGGCTCAACATAAAGTGTATTTTTCTCTTACTAGCCTTAAAAATCAGCATTCAAAATTCCTACTGTGTTATTTTTACTTTTACCTGATAAACATTGATGACAAGCACATTTAAAAAAGCATCTAACTACCTTAGCCTACATGGAAAACTGCATAAAGTTCCACGCTTCCTGTAAACATATTAAAAAGAGCCAAATAACTTTTTGGTACTATTGTTGGGTTGTTATTTTATAATGGCTTCCTACCAAAAGAAGCTCCCAAACAAGAATAATATGAGGTACTAAAAAGTGAAATGAAAAAGGGTGCCAAATTACATTTACCATTTTAATTAAATGCAGCAATGTAAAACAACAATGTAAGATGACATAAACATTGTACTTATAGTCGATGAGGTTTGAACTCTACAAAATTACGACCTTTTGACCTCAGATGAAGTGAAGTGATCAACTACCATCTATAAATATCTTTGATCCTCATTTTAAAGAACCTTTATGCAGAAATGAGTTAATCTTATTATTATTGAATATACAATAAACTCTCTCAGGAAGAGGAAGTCTCTTTGGCCCAAGGTGAGCAGTTTTGAAAAAGGCACATAACCTTTAATTTTTAGGTAATTCTTCAAAATCTAGAGGGTGGGTTCAAATTTTTGGCACATAGTTTGCATGTATTTAGGTGTGTATGTATATATATATATATATATATATATATATATATTAATAAATGCATATATACCTATGCTTATTGTGCAACTCAGAATTTCATGGTTCCCCAACTCGTCAGACACAAAAGATAAATAAACCACTTAATACAATTTTTTTTTTTTAAAATAATGGTTCTCATGGGAGGAACACTCCTGCTAATTTCCCTCTGAAAGTTGTCCACTGCCTTAACCGGGTATTGAACTCACACTCTTTGGGTCCTGTCACTGGATCTAACCAACGCTTTTATCCACTCTGTCATGTGTCCTTGAGGAATTAGCAGGAGATAACTGATAACTGACATCCATCAAAGATGGCACGTGGAACTAGAACAGTCTACCCCAGTGAGCGAAATAAAGGGTTCAGTTCGAAATTCCACCCACCTGAAGAAGGCCAGAGCGTACAACGGCCGAAACATTGTGATAAATATGGCGACAAAGATGAGGACAATAGTCTGAATAATGTAAATAATGTAAAATATCTTTATTCAATTATTTAATAAACACTTTTTTCTTAATAAATTCTCATACTTTATGGATAAAACTAAAGATTTATTGCATAAAATTTTATTTTAAAAATAGATTCTTATAATATCTCAGGTGATGCTGTAAGGGACAGTACATTATACAGGTTTAGAGAACAGCCATTTTTGACCACACTATTGTATGGCTCAGAATCATGGACCCTATATAGATCCTATATCAGTCAGCTGGATGCCTTTCACAAAAGTTATCTCTGCATCATCTGTGGCTATACTTTTGATGATAGGGTGTCCAATGCAGATCTTCTTGCAAAATGCAACATTGAATGGAATTGAGGTCTTCCTGATGCAGTCACAACTTTGCTGGGCTGTTCATGTTGAAAGTATAAGTAATGACAGAATGCTGAAGCTCCTCATGTACAGCCAGCTTGACAGCGGAGAAAGGAGTATTAGACAGTTATGGATCAGGTATAAAGGCAAGGTAAAGAGTAACCTCTCAGCTGTCAATGTGCCTCATGTTAACTTCAAGTCAGTTACCCTGGATAGTGATATTTATGCCAGAGTAAAATTTCAAAATCAGTTATACTGTTTGGCTAAGAGATAAAAGACAATGGCAAAAAGCTGTTACTATGTCCTGAGATCCTCACTGTTGTACAATGTGTATGTAAGTCACTAGTGGAACCGAAGTGCTGCATATGACACAAACAAAAAACTGAATGAGGGTGTCAGATATGAATATGTCAAAATTGACAGAAGAGTCAGCAGAATCGTAATTCTACACTTCTTTGCAAAGACCATCTAAAAGTGGATCACTACGAGATTTTATAAAAATCTGTGCAAAAGCCATCTAAAAGTGGATCACAGCGATATTCTTGTACAAAACCAGCTCCACACATATTTTCCAAGAATTTACTTGCTGATTGGTTCATAAGCAAGCAAGTGGGCATCGCCATCCACCCACGAACATCTATTTTTTATCTCATGATCAAGTTAAATATTTTGGCACTAATTTTCTGAAGCCTATCACATGTCGACCCAAATAAATAAATTCAGCATGTAAACTCATCCCACTAGTGAGCATTGTGACCACAAACCAGTTGCTAAACAAATTCACATCACTTTATCATCTGAAGTTTCTAAAGTTACCTTTTAACATAATCCAAACTTTCAGTCATCACTCACTCATCTTCATATTGAACTTCTTTTATTACACAGCAGAGAATTGTTTATCACTTCAAGTTTTTAATCACAAAACATTATTTCTCTTTTGAATTTGCTCAAACAATTCAACACTATTTCTGGACAAAAAACGGTCAAAGGAAGATAATTTTTAGCACAACTAAATTTATTCCAAACTATACTGAAAATTTACATTGCACAAAACTGTTTAAATTCTATGTAAACACATTAATACTTTCACTATGTGAACTTTTCATCACAACTTCAA
>CAHIKZ030004942.1:737500-997500 GCA_903632075.3 Acanthosepion pharaonis | reverse complement strand
TTTTTTATTGAAAAAATAAATATTTCACCCCCTATCAACACACAATGATTCAAGCCCTACAGGCTGGTTGTGTGACCAGGAAGCATATAGACTGGACCTATTACTCAATTATTACTCTTAATCAAGTACTCATTATCTGTATAAAAGACACTAGTTTAAAGAATCCTTCAGTGAATCAGAATCTAATCTCTCCACAATGGACAAGATAAAAGAATTGTCTAAGGACATCCGGGACATAACTGTATACCTGCCCAAGACTGGAATGGGCTATATGACGATTGGCAAGCAGCTAGGTGAGGAGGAGTCAACTGTTGGTGCGATAATAAGAAAATGGAAGAAACACCAATTGACTATCAATCTCCCTCAGTCTGGAGCTCCACGCAAGATCTCCCAATGTGGAGTGAACCTGATGATGAGAAAAGTAAGGAAACAATCCAGAACTACACGGCAAAAGCTTGTTGAGGAGCACAAGGCAGCTGGGACCACAGTCACCAAGATGACCATTAGTAACACACTACTTTCTAGTGGACTGAAATCATGTAGTGCCCGCAAGGTTCCCTTACTCAAGAAGGCACCTGTATAGGCCCATCAGAAGTTTGCAAATGAGCACCTGGATGATTTAGAGGAGGGTTGGGAGAAAGTGCTGTGGTCAGACAAGACTAAAATTGAGCTTTTTGGCATCAACTCAACTCATTGTGTTTGGAGGAAAAAAAAGACTTGGCTCCCAAGAACACCATCCTGACCATTAAGCATGGTGGTGTAAACATTATGCTTTGGAGCTGTTTTTCTGCTAAGGGGACAGGACGACTATACCAAGTCGAGGGAAAGATGGATTGGGCCAAGTACAGGGAAATCTTGAGTGAAAACCTCCTTGCCTCGGCCAGGACACTGAAGATGGATCATGGATGGGTGTTCCAGCATGACAATGACCCAAAGCATATGGCTAAGGCAACAAAGGAATGGCTCAAGAAGAAGCACATTAAGGTAATGGAGTGGCCTAGTCAGTCTCTGAGTGGCATGATTTTCAGGCACTTTCCAAAGGCACCACATGCTGGGATCAACCTGGATCCATCCCAATAACATCAGGAAGTCTGCTTCCTGACAAATCGACCATGGTAAGATTTGAACCTGGGTCTCGTGGTTAGAAAGTGAACATTCTAAGCCACATGCCTATATAGAAACACACAAACACACATATACACACACACATATACAGGGGGAAATAAGATTGCATTTACACATGAAGATCTGCAGAAACTGTATGAAACTTCGAATTGTACTATAGATGTTAGATATACATATATATATATATATATATATATATACATATATATATACATTTGAGGAATAAAAAATATGGGATCATATTAAACACAAGATACAACAATATCCACGTTTAAAACATAAAATGTAAGGTACCTTTCGACCGACACATTTTCAAACACAATTGTCGGTAATCTAAAACGGAGTACTAACAAGAAAATTTTTTATTAATACCGTAATAAAACAGGATGGTAAGGGGGGAAAAAAAAAAAATAAAAAATTTTTTTTTACCTCAAATCATGTAACCGTTCCCCCAAATAAGGCCAACTTAAACTTCATCTCCCGTTGTACACAGAGGGCCGGCCTACGTATGTTGATAATAACAGACTCCAAGATGTCGAGGTGGAGTCTGTTCCTAGCCCTGTGTAATACCGAAAAGAAATGGGGAGAATACTCAGTCCTACAAACACCAGAATTTAATAGATGTTCACCGATAGCAGAGGCATGAGTCTGCGAACACCCGGATGTCACAAACTCATGCCTGTGCACGCAGCCCGGAACATGTTGGGCGATTCTAACCTCAAGCCTCTTGATAGTTTTGCCCACATAGTCGAGCCTGCATCGACATTTAAATTGATAAATAACTAAATTATTATGGTAGGTAGGCAAAACATCCTTACGGCAAGGGGGGGAAGGCCCTCCTGGTAGTAAATATGTTCCTGACTGTAACGGCATTATAACACCGTTTAATGGATGAAGAGATCTTATTGGCGTATGTCTGACTCTCAGGACCAATCCAAGGGAGCCTGACATATATAGGACATTTGGAAGGCCCATATTTCTTAATTTCATTGAACTTCCTGATCTTGCGTTCAATGACAGTTTTAATAACTGATTCGGGGTAACCGTTCTTAAGAAAGAATTCCTTAATTGTTCTCAATTCGGCATCGAGTCTACACTCAGAACAAATCTTCAATGCCCTATGGGTAAGACAACTTATAAGGTTAACCTTTCTGGCTCTGGGAGCAAAAAGTCCCAGGCCAGATAAAGTCCTGTAAAGTGGGCTTCCGGTACACGCTCGTTAAGAAACCCGAGGGAGTTCTCTCCACAAGGACATCAAGAAAAGATAAACGATTGTTCTCTTCAACCTCCATTGTAAATTTAAGTGCAGGATGGAGATTATTTAATAATGAAAAGAACACTTCCGCTATTGCACTATTAGAAAATGATGCAAGCGTATCATCAACATAAGCGGAAGTAACAATACGGTTTGTTAACCCTCTCAAATAGTCGCCTTTTCATGAAAACCAACAAAAATGTTGGCCATCACAGGACCAAGGGACTACCCATCGCCACCCATCGATTTTCTGCTACATGCAATTGTCAAAACTGAAGGAGACAGACTTGGTCGCCATCCCCAACAATTCAACAAACACACTCTCAGGAAACAACGGAGATTTACCAGGGCCACGATACAAGAAGTCCGCACAAATGTCAATAGTTTCATCAATTGGAACATTCATGAACAAACTACTTATATCAAACGACACAAAATACTCAGTGTCACTGTTTGGATTTAAATTTTGTATATAATCAACAAACTTAAACGAGTCAGGCACACAATACTCCGAGTAGAATTCTAAAACCGGATCAAGAACATCCAATAACCACTTGGCAAGATTATGTTTGCGGAACCCAACATAGATAAAATTAGCCTAAGTGGAATGCCCTCTTTAGAATTTTTGGTAACCCATACATCCTAGGACGTTGGGAACCAACAGGACGAATATTATTGTAAATTTCTTTTGGTGAAAATTACTTTTATAAAATTCAGTAATTTTTTTGGAATCTAGTTTCAGTTCTTGGGGTATCATCATAACTAATATAACATATACACACACACACACACATATATATATAATAGCTGGCCACTCATATTTGAGGATGTCTGTCTACTAAGATTAGTCAATCCCTATTGCAGACACACGCTCAGGCACATAACCTTAGTAGATGAATATCCTTAAATATGGGTGGCCAGCTATTATATATTTATATATATACATATGTATATATATTACATTATTTACATTATTCAGACTATTGTAAATAATAATGTACATAATACCTCATCTCAGAAATATAGACAGATATATAAGTTCTTTAGTATTTTTGTAATTATTTAAAAAAAAACGTGCTTGATACAAAAGTAGAGTCTAAATATAATTATTTATTTAGAAATATGATTCCATCACTACATAAGAGTTCTCATGTTTCAAAACAAGAGCCGAAAACTTCAATATAATTATTTGAATTAAATTGAATTTAAGTACAAAGGTCTGCTCCATCTTCAAACAAAATTTTTTTTGAATAACTAATTCTTGAAATTTACACGTTTTTATAAGCATAGTCATCATTAAAATTAAAATAACTATGGTAATTGCTAGAGCAATTATTTAAAAAAAGGGGTGTAAGGGTTAATAATTTGTATCAATATCTCAGTTACATTCAAAGATGTCAAAAGCAGGGTAAGGTTGGGGTGTCTAAATTCAAAGCGGAAGATGACATCGTCTAGTCTGGTTAAGTGTCTATGGAGATTTATTTATTTTTTTATTTTATTTTATTTATTTATTTTTTTCCTGAAATATAAAAAACTGTCTGTATATAAAACTGTCATAATTTGCTAACATTTGTTTTTTTGACAACTTCATAAAGGGTTTTTTTTTTTTTTTATTGTGTAGGGCTTTTAAACCTTTTTATTTAGACTATTGAGTTTAAAATTTGTATTTATTATTTTATTGTTTGTTTGTTTTTTATGCTAATTATTCAATGTGAAAATTTGATGATGTCGGCAAAAAAACATTAAATCATGTCTATTGTTTGACAAATTTTTATTATTTAGAAACTTAATAATGTGTGGTTTTTCATGTAGGCATAAAGAGCATGGGTCATCCCAAGTTTTACAAGTTCTAGTTTTGTTTATAATTTTCCATTTTACCTTTGGTGTTTTATTCATTTCCTTCAAATGCCAAAAATATTTAGATAGAGATGTCTGATTTCTTTTATTAATATTGTTGAAGGAGCTTTTATGCTGTCTCCACCTGGTTTTAAATTCATTCTTCGTAGACCCAATGTATATCATATTAGTGTTAGGACTCTCAATGGATGAGATAGTACATTGGTATACCACAGATTTTACACGGCATTTATTTTCCAATGGTCAGTTTTCTGTTTTTTTCTACCACATATTTTTTCACTATTTTTGTCTAATTTAAGTGTAGGGTTTTTATTAATACTATTCTGGCCTGGGGGTTTAGGAGAAGTGAAGTGAAAGGACAATAAAAGAAACGATGTCTGGAAAACAGAAGATAGTGATTGACACTGCATTTAAATTTTTGATGATTGTAGGCAAGAACTGTGAGAAAATGAAACTATTAGAATAAAACATTCTATCTAACTTTCAACAGTAAAAGGGTGAGGCCTAGATGCCAATCTGATAGAATTTTTAAATTCATGCAGTCAAAGCACCGAAAAGGAAAGCTTATTAGAACAATTGCCATGAAAATATTTGTAGAAAAGACAGAGGGAAGCCACATGATACTGATGAAAAAGTAACTGAACTCAAGATGCTACAACAGAATCGATTAATTTACAGACCATTCTTTGACTTTTGTCTTGCGATATATATTAGGTGCACTAGACCAGATATGGCAGCAATATTCAATGCACAGACGAATGGTAGATTTATAAAAGTGCAAGAAAAACTACCTCATGACACAATGAATCAACTTTCTTCATAGCAGATTTAGCGGTTGATTCAATATAATCACTCCAGTTCATCTCAGGGGAAAACATGAGTCCAAGAAGGCATAAAGTGTGGATCTCCTGAAATCTAGCATCAAGCAGAAAAGTCTTGCTATGGTGATTAAATGATTAAATTCTGTTGGGGGGGGATGTAATTTATCTAGAATCAGGTTAAAATAATTGTCAATTCCACAATAAATCAAACAAATGTTTACATACTGATACATATTGAAAAAAATGATGTACAAATCCCCATGACTACGACACAGCAAGCCTCACTATCCAAGGCTGATGATATGACAATACCAAAATTACAGAATATTATCGACCTTTTCCCCAAATCTGCCTTTGTGCATTAAGTAATCCTCTGCATACATACCTGATGTTTGTGTTGGTCCAGTTGTATTATAAAAAGAAATGATGTCAACTTTGGTGACCCATTGAGTGATATCTCTGATTTAAATCCTTGCCTGCTGGTTAGAGGAAATGGCAAATAAGTAAAAAGCAGAAAAATGAAGCAATTAAAAAAAACAATAACAATACAAGCAACAATAACCAATTTCTCTTATCTTTAATCTTATTATTGATATAATGAATGACCATATTGACCCTTGAATTGTTGGTTTCTGTTTCGGTGGGGATGTTGCTACATGTAAAGTGTGTGTGAATACAAACAGGCACAAACAAGTTTTTAAAAATGTCTGCTTTTCCTGAACATTTGAGAAAACAGATGTATCATGATTATTCTTAAATTCCTGCAATCAAAACTAAGCTTTTTTATTATTGATATTTACTAGAGTCATTTTTTGTATATCACAAACCCAAATCGGAATAAAAGCTCAAGAGGAAGATGATGATAAATCAATGTCCAATGTCAAGAGAATCTGCCGGGATGGATTTTGTTTTTTAACTTATGTTTCCATGTTAAACTTCAGTGCCATTTGTGCAATGTACATCTTTCCTAGACACAAGATAGTTCAATTATTTAACAAGCTGAGGCTAGAGTTACAAAAGAGTAATATTTGTTTTATTCTACCTTAGTCAATATTGAATCCACAAAGCTGTATCAAAATTCAATGTGAACCCCACCTTAATCTTTTCAACAGCTGTTTAGCATGTTCCATGCCAGGGATACAGAAGTTTTTTTGGTTTTTTTAATTCAGCTTTATCCTCCTATACTTCTGCCAACCACTGCTAGAAATCCCAAACTACTCTGCTATTTAATGTATAGATAAAGGGTAAAGTGATGATTCATAGCTTTACCAAAGGTATTTGTGCATGAATGTAACAGACACACATTGAATTCAAACTCTGCATATCAATTTCTTTTTCTGAAGCCACTAAGCATTGCACTACCCTTACATCCAAGGCTAAAATGAAAATGCCAGAAAAAACTGCATTCAAAGTAGGAAGAACCTACCCATCTTGAAAATCAGCATTCAAAAACCAGTTTTCATACCTTGACTCAAACAGCAGCTAGTTTTGCTGATGGAAGAGAGATAACTATTTCAGGTACAAAAAAGATTCTTTCTGTAATTGCACAAAGACAAAAGGTGTGGCAGAATTATCTCCCACATAATGGTAAGGCATTAGTAGCAATGGTGTCTTCATCTAGCTAATGTCTTACCATTATGTCGAAGTTATATGTGGGAAGTATTTTAGCTGCATCCTGTATTTACTAAGCACTAGTTAAGTCAGGCACAGTTAAAATTTGAGAAGACGCCTTGGAAGATCATGTTGAGTCAGTGTTCAAAATGGGAAGAATTTGTCTGCCTTGAAAATAAGTATTCAGAAATATGGTTTCTTACTTTTGTTCAAAGATCAATAACTATGGTAGATGTGAAAAAGGCAAGTCAGTCACAGCAAAACCTGTGAGGACACCTTGGAAGATTGAATGCCAAATATTTCCTTATAAGGAAATGTTTAATATTACTGTTGCACCGGCCTCTAACACAAGGGAATTACTCCGGTTCTCACTATATATAGTGCCAGTAATACCTACCCGGTGTAAGCAGCGACAGTACTACAACTGCCTAGCTGAGTAGTACCCGTTTTCCTACCTTTGTATCTGTGATGTTAAATACACTTGTTCTTTAAACCAACTTCGACTTGATTTTCTTATTTTTACTATTGTGCCACAACACAACAATTACCATTACAACTCTCCAAAGGTCATGACAAAAATGATAAAATATCAAATTCTTTCTACAGTTTTTCTAACAGTTATCTTGAATTTATAATGATTAATACAAGGATGCATTTTCTCAATGGATTTGACTTACAGCAAGACAAGCCAAAGAGAACTACAAGTCCTACTGGGATTTATTATTATTATTATTATTTTATTATATAATCTGATGACTCTGTGTTTAATGGCAAGAAAGAAAAACAGAAAAAACTATTCAATAAGGTAGTAAAGAAAAGCAGGAAGAAAGGATTATTAACTGTAAGATAGAATTCATAGTCATTAGCAAAACAGGCAGAGGAAAGTATGAACAACATATTGGGGATGTCAAAAATGAAACAGGTAGAGAAATTTAACTAAGTCATAAAGGAAAGCAAGAAAAATGGACTATTAACTGTAAGAAGATAGAATTCATAGTTTTCAGCAAAAGAGGCAGATAAAGAAACATTTGTTTTATATTCATTGTTTTGAGTCACATAATGAGGAAGAGTGGCTTGGAAAATCTGATACTCACAGGACAGATTGAGGTCAAGACAATAAGAGGAAAACAGTGCATAACATACTTGATGAGCTTAAGTAAATGGTTGGCAGGACAGGGTTTATGAGAAATAACAAAAATACAAAATTTATTAAGAGCTACAAAGGACAGGAAGTTGTAGAGAGCCATGATTGCCTACATCCTGAGATGTAAAGTAGAAGAAAAAAATCTGGCCAAATCCAGGAAGGAAGTATTATGTGTAAAGACTGTGACATCTGTAATACTTACAGATCATTTCATCAGTTGTACTGTCCACGTGCACTCTTTCTGATGCAAAAAAAAAAATAGCCTCAGGGATAGAAATCCAAGATACAATTGTGCAAGTGCATTGAGATTAGCAACTATAAATATAATCCTTAATCTGGTATTAAGAGATAACAATCATCTCAAGAAAGATGTTTGTTAACACAGTCTGACATTTAATCCTAAAATAGTAACAGATTTATAATCTTTATCAATGTTATTCATTTTGTTAAACTCTGGTTCTAATCACATCTCATTCTGATTTACTTCACACCAAAACCTCTCAGCCACGCTAGATGTGAATGCCATGAAAGTAGAATAAAAAAAAAGCAACTTCTGTCTATATTTCTGAGATGGGGGTATTGTAACTATATACATATTTACATCATTAAAACTGTTGTCCTCATCTTTATTGTCATATTCATGACATTTCAGCTGTTGTACACTCTGGCCTTCTTCAGGATCTGTCTATATTTCTGAGATGAGGTATTGTAAATATTTACACTATTTACATAGTTGTCCTCATTTTTATTGTCATATTCACAAAGTTTGGGCCGTTGTACACCCTGGCTTTTGTTCACAAGGGTACATGGCTAACTGGATAAAAGCATTGTAATCCAGTGATTTAAGTTGTGGAGATCAATACCTGGCCACAACAGAGGTGAAAAAAAATTTAGAGAGTAGAGATATTAAAGGGAATTAACTGATACTGAGATATCCAGAAAAGGTGTGGCATGGCATGTGGAAATAGAACAATCTACCTCTGTGAATTAAATAAAGGCTTCAGTTTGAAATTTCAACATATATCACCTGAAGAAGCCTGGAGCATAAAATGGCTGAAATGTTGTGAATATAAAAAGAAGGATGAGGACAACAGCCCAAACAATGTAAATAGTGTAAATAAAAAAGCCTCTCTCTGCATAGGGGCTCCCAGCATTGCATTGGGCTTACAAAACAATTCCTAAAAAATATAAAATAAAATTTACATGTTAGAGCCAATCTCGAATGATGTTGTTTAAGCAAAAGCATGACAATATATGCTGATTCATGTAGCCACCCTGACTGCTTAAAAGGACCTGCTTGGCAACACTCAAGGCAGTGACAGTTCACAGAGTTAAACAGCAGTCTCTCAGTCAACTGACCCAACAATTTCAACATCAAACCCATACACAACCAACTCTCCCATCTTCCAGGTCACTGCCATCACCCTTCTCCTTTATCTGTCAAATGTTCTATTATCTGTTATTACCTTAAGGCGATAGTTAAATTTTTGCTTCTGTATGATTTAGATTTTCCCATTCCATAAGTTCACACCTTAAGCTGCGTCTTTTGCCAACAATCATGCATTCTATCTTCTTAAAAATCATAGTCTTTTCTTCTTGGTTTCCTTTACTGCTCTTTCTAACAGTGCTTTCAGTTTTCTTCTTCATATGCTGTGTCCCCTCAGGATGAAGGCAATCATAGCTCTCCACAACTTCCTGTCCTTTGTAGCCCTTAATAAATTTTATCTCTCTGTATTTCTCCTAAACCCTGTTCCACTATCCATATACTTAAGCTCACTAAATATTACATATTCTGCCTTCCTCTGAGTATCAGATTTTCCAAGCCTTCTTTTCCTATTATGAGTTTTATAAATTTCAACTGTCTTTTCCTGATGTTGAGTATGTTTCCTTTTTGTTTCCATTTTCTCTAAAACATTGTCATTGCTTGCATGTTCAGTTCATAGTATCCTCAGCATCCTTCTGTAGAACCACATTTCTATTGCTTCAAGTCGTTTCTCACTCACCCAAAAAAAGAGATATTTTACCATGATTCATTATACTGGCAATACAGAGAATTTTATTTTAACTTATCTTGTCTCCTTACCTTGTTTCTGCCTTACCAGCACTATTTTCTGGTTTCCATTTGTTGCAGTTGCAAACATACACACAGTATATCACAGCAGCTTTAATAAGTTTTGCAGCCTAACACAAGCTTCAAAATTGCAACCAACTTTCACATCTTCTAGACTGACTGCCTCACCCACAAATGGGATTTTCTACCTTGATTTGTTATACTGGCAATACAGATAATTTTATTTTAATATTTCTTGTCTATATTTCTTTCTGCCTCACCAGCAAATACTTTGTTGTGTTTGTTTATAGCACTTACAACGACATGCAATATAAAACAATTTTATTACTGCAATCATCATATCTTTTTTTGTAGCTTCCTAGTTGTTTATTAACATCATAAGGAAGTGTATGTTTAAAAGTTCTCAGCCCAAACATCTTTGTAAAATCAGAATTTTAATGATTAAATATAAGAATACTGTTTTGGTTAAATGAGTTAAACCAAAAAAGTTTCTGTTTCCTTCTAGATATTGTGCATTTTACACTTTTCTATTATCAGAAAAGTCCACTACTTAAAAATAGATGAATTGCCCATGTCTATGCATTGGGCTCTTCCAATGATGTCATAGAAACAGAATCTTCTATTATTTTAAACTTTTTATACTTTTACATTGTTCAGACTAAATCATCTGGCCATAATACCTGGCCACAGCAGAGGCAAACAAAAACTTGAAGAGCTGAATTACTAAAGGGAAATAATTGAAATTAAGATATCTGGAAGAGGCATGTCACGTGGAAATAGAACAATCCTAGCACACTAAATAAAATATTCAGTTTGAAATTGCAATGTATATCACCTGAAGAAGGCCATTGCATACAATGACTGAAATGTTGTGAATATGAAACTCCAGACAGCTTCACTCTTGGGATCACTGGGACATGGAAGCCCTCCTCTATCATGACAAGGAACAACCATATATATTTCAGATTGGATGTCAGAGTGTTGCTAGATACAAAGAAAAGTGGTGTTATATTAAGTGTCTGGTGGCAGAACAAAGAAGAAACAATGAAGGTTTAAAGAAATAAACAATTGTATTAACATAAAATACAACAAATAATAAATCAGTATAGATGTCTCTTGTTGAAAAACAAAGAGATAAATGAAGTTGTAAAAGGCATCTGCTAAAGTGTATGGAAGAAGAGGGAAGATGAATTGTGAGTTACTGGGTCGATTGCCTTTGGAAAACTGTCTCATCAAGATGGGTGGTCACTTTCTGACAAAGCCTATAAACCTGAGCCAAGATGCTATCCAACTGCCTAAAATGTCCCTTTGATGGGCTTTTATCTCCTTTCTTAGTCTCAAATCAGCTCTAGTTTTGATTTTATTTCTTTAGGTGGGAGTGAGTGCTATTGCATGGAAGTTCTGGATTGTATTGCTTATTTTTTCTTTGAGTGTGTGAGTAAAAATGAAAGATATTTGCAGAGTCTTGCATAGTTGAAAGAATTTTAGTTCAGTTTGGAACATTCAGATCCAGCCAGTGGTGGAAATTAGTATAGCATGAATCAGAAGATAATCTGGTTTTAGGGAGAATGTATCAGCTCCCCTAGATCTTATTCTGATTCATGGAATGAATGATGAAGTGCCAAATTGGGTGATGCTTGGAGAGTCTGTTGAGGAGGGGACAAGTTTGTATAAATAAGGTGGTCAGGCCGAGGTACAAGGCAACATATGTGAGTGAGATGGACCAAACTATTTTTGCCATGACGGTTTGTAATTTAGAGTACCATGTTCTAGGAAGATGTGATACGTGGGCTGTGGCTTCAACTTGTATTGGATCTTTATAGATGAGCTGGTTCAGATGTTTGTTTGTATTATGGTCAGCCACATTGTTTACTAGGGCAACGTGTTGGTGAACTTGTCACAGTAAAGCATTTATCAGCATGCCATAAGCACCAAGGTCATCATTGGTAATGTTCTGGTGGGATAGTTTGGGTAAACCTATGTTGGGGTGTGGACTGGTGATGACATAATGCGGCAAGAGGGCAGGTGCGTTGTTGGCAGTGGCATACATAGATGATACAGCAGATTTGAGGACATCGGTCCATTAATAGGTCCGGTCCTTGCAGAGCATATAGGGAGCAATCTTTAATGTGTAATGTTGTTGTTTTGATGTCATCAGTTCCCAAGTAGGCATTTATTCAGATGACACTACCATTTACTCCTGTCTCAATAGAAAATCCATCAGAGCTGATGAAGTTAACCAGGCTGCTGCTCTTGAAAAAGACTGGGGCAGGAAATGGCTCGTAAATCTTAATGCCTCCAAAACTAAACTATTCTCATTTAACCACCATAGAGAAACTTTCCTGTCTGTCACTGCTAAACACATGGAGAGCAACACACTGCTGTGGCACCTTGCATTATTAGAAATATTCATAGAAATATGATTTAATTTTTTTTTTTTTTTACTCGGTTTATTAAACAGGTTGTTGATTTTTTTTTTAAACGGAAAATAATTGAGTTGGAAATAATTCACTAAAGTTGTACTTAGACGATCCTAAGGAAAGAAGAAGGAAGGGGAAAGAAAAGAGGAAGAAAGGAAAAAAAAAAGAGAGATGAATGATGCATGACCCGGTCATAAGCGAAGATAGGTGTCAGAAAGATATCTTGGCCTGCGTGTTGGCGAATTTTAAAAAGACAATAGAGAATTGTTATTTGAAATGAAAAAATCATTTAGAGGGAGAAAAAGAACCAGGCTTGATGACAGTGTATTGGGATTGATAAGAATATCGGTCAAAGCACCTAGCCTACTTTTTGCGTGGAAAGACTCATTGTCAAATTGGAGAAAGGGAATTTCTTTTTAGAACAATAGAAACGAAATTTTTTAATCGGAGAAAAAGTGTCTTTTGGGTTGAGGGGAGGACCGGTGGAACTGTATACAGATTCTGACCTATTAAGAATTGGAAACCAACGAAAATAAAGTGGGGACATTTTCAATGTAGATAATTAAGATTTTCTGGCTGTCGGGTCTGACAAAAACAAGAGGTGAAAAACGATTGTCTCAGCTCACAGATGGCGCCAATATTCTTTCCTGAAGTCACATCTAATTAGCGGCAGGCTGTTTTGACAGAGCCCAGGTGAGAAAAAAAGCCCAAGATTGTCATTTTTCATACGTGCGAAAAAGGGCAAAATTGGATTTTGTTTTTTAAAACAAGAACGATGTAAAAAACCACGCCTGAAAGAGGGAGAAAGGATGCTCGATCAATAACAATTGGTCGGAAACGGTCACGTGGCATACGGAGAGAGGAGGAGAAATGCTTGATCAGGAATCATTGGTCGAGAGCGGTCACCTGACATACGAGGGACCGGAAAGATGGGTGTGCGCCTCCCCACCAAAGGCACTGTGAGGAAGTAGGGGTGAAAACAATAGCGATAATGGGAAGATAGAAATAATGCGGCTATTGGAATTATCGAGAAACCCCTGACGCCGACAAACCCACCCCGGTTTGTTGCGGTGTCAATAAAAGCAGGACCCCAGTCGACAGAAATGAGTTGCAGCTGGACCGCGGGCAGGGATAGAGCCTGAACGCTGGCATCAGGCCCGATTCACTCCCCTTTGCGGGCAAGAGAATCCTCAGACAAGAAATCCTTCCAGCCCAAATCGAAGAAGAAGAAGATTGCTCGCAAAGCCTCAGAGAAGTTGCAGCCAAGTCGAAGAAGAAGAAGATTGCTCGAAAGCCGCAGAGAAGTTACAGCCCAAGTCGAAGACATGAGTTCAGCCCCGGACGGCAGCGAGAGGAGTTCAGCCCCGACGGCAGCGAAAGAGACCACCTCGACGACAGTGAGTTGAGGCAAGAAATCCTTCCAGCCCAAGTCGAAAACAAGAAATCCTTCCAGCCCAAGTCGAAGACAAGAGAAGTTCCATCTAAGTCGACGACGAAGAAGATTACACGAAAAGTTTGAGAGAAGTTGCAGCCGAAATCAAAGACAGGCCGAAGAGTTGCAGGCCAGACAAGAAGTAAAGTTGCAGACCAAACAAGCAAATCAGTTCCACCTCAGTCGACAGAAAAGAGTTGCTGGACGGAAGAAGAAGAAGTTGAAATCAAGCCAAGCCGAGATCAGAATTCACCAAACCAGATCGAAGTGAAGAAATACAACTCAAGTCAAAGAGAAGAATCAACTGCGAATGATTGACAGAAATTAGCCCCAGTGTCGAACTAGACCACACTCCGACATACATAATTCTAAAGAGTAGGCAATTCGAAATCTTTAAATTGTATGATAGAAGCTTGGTGCCATAGTCCACAGAGCGGGTCGGGAAATAAGAACAATTTTTCTTTATGTAACGGACATTAGATATAAAAGGTTGTCACCCCTTTTTTTTTTATCAGTAATTTTTTGTCTCGTGAGTTTTTTTCTTTTACTTGTGTTTTGCCACCCCCGTCGGACTCAACTTGTATCGGCCCCAATCCCTGCTGGTCCCGTCTGTCTAAGATCTAAACACAACATGGGTAGACAGACCGGAGATCAGTACAGTTGCTTTAGCAACCAGGTATTGGAAGCGGGTTGGGAAAGGCGAGGCTGGTGATCATCTAACCAAGGGGTTGGAGCGGCGCGCTTGGAACCAGAAGGAGCGACCAGGAGGAGCGACGTCACAGTTGGCGCCGTAACCAAAGGATTCGACCCTGGGCCAGGTGTGTAACCGTCACATGTGGTGCCGTGACCAGGATCAACCCTGAGACAACCACGTCACACTTGGTGCCGTGACCGAGGGATTTCAACCCTGAGAAGACCACGACCGACCGCCGTTGCTGAAAATTCAGACAGAACTGAGAACGACCCGGGACCAAAGGAAGAAAAGAACAGAATCGTCTGCAAGGTAGGACACCTTATTTTATTTCCCAACCTCGATTGTTGCTGCATAGACTGTCTTTCTCTGTAGACATGTCTGACTATGATTCGGATAGAGCAGTGGGGGTGAAGAGGAAGTAGGGCGGGGGTTGTCAGTGGATTTAAGGAAGCTGTTGGGTGGACCGAGGGTCCCAGTATTTGATGGCAGGGGAAGGAGTTTAAAAACTGGCTGGCAATCCTCGAGAAGAGCCGAACCATCTACGAGCTTTCCGGACCAAGAAACCCTGTATTTGGCATACGATGCCACAAAGGGAAAAGCATCTGAGTTCGTGAGGGGGCTCTTGGAGAACCAACCCCGCTTGTCTTGGGAAGAAATAAAAAGACTGCTAACCAAAGAATTCGCCGACGAAGGTACGGCCATAGAGGCCATGAGGGCCCTTTTTAAACTGACACAGCTACGGGATGAAACCCGGGAGAATTAGGGGTCCGAAGGGGAAGCTATCGTCGTTAGCATTCCCGAAGTGGTCAGGGATAATGCGGTTATGCAGGCCCAACTGGCGGACCTGTATGTAGAGGCGCTGAGCGACGAGCGTGTTCGTCGACGTATTGAAAGAAGGACCGCTCAGACTGTCGGCAGCGATAGAGCTGGCCAGGGAGAGCCAGGGGTGTGGGATAAAGTGAAGAGGTGTGGGAAGAAGCAGATACCAAGTCAGGAGGCTGGAGGAAGGGGGGTAGGTGGAAGAACCCCCGTGTGGAATCAGAGGGTTAAGGAAGAGGTGGATCGGGCAGAATTATGGGAGGAGGACCCCAATAGAAGGGCATGGTCGACCAGGCATGGCTTTTATAAGCCCATGCCGGGTCGATACGGGCTGGTCTGCTGGACCTGTGGGTACGAGGACCACAGGGCGGCGGAATGTCCGACGAAGTGGGGGTTGCCCCCAGACTTCAATCAGGACAGATGCACCAGGTGTGGTAAGAAAGGACACCTGGCCAAGTGGTGCGGGCTGAGGAAGGGTGCCCCACCGATATTAACAAAGAAGGCTGAGCCCAAGAGACCGGCCCAGGGAAAAGCCAGCGGGCCACCCCAGAATTAAGAGGGAGGGTGGCCCACTTAAAAAGAAGAGAAATAAAAGCTTGGACCAGTGAACGAGTGAACCGCTTGAATAGAGGACGGGTTCCCCCGAGAATAGATGCAAGGCCAACCCAGTTAAAAAGGGAAAGAGCAAAATGTTGGACATGTGGTCGGGCGGGCCACTTTGCGGCAAGCTGTCCAACAAGAAGGTGCTGGTTTTGCAGGAGGCCAGGACACCTGAAAAGAAACTGTATTTTTAGAAACGGCCATGGGAGACCGGGAGAGGTCCGGCCGGGGTCGCCCAGGTGCAGGGGGCGCAGAACTCCACCTCATGAGAAAAATGAAGGTGATATATTACTACCGGCGCCTATGGCTGGGTTAACCCAAAGGTGGGGACCCAGGAAGAAGAAAGCTCAAGTGTTCTCTTCGCTAACGCAGGAGAAAGAACTATCCTGTAGAGCAGAGATAGGTGGTAGAGAGATGAGGGCTTTGGTGGACACAGGAGCATCTGTGTCATTGATGAGAGAGGAAACATACAGGCGGGTGAAACGGAAGAGAAGGTTACGGGAAGCGGACATAGAGATCACGCAAGCAGATGGGGCCCCCCTGGAGATAAAAGGGATGGTGAGGCTCCCCGTGAGGATTGGGAGGGTGAAGAGCACCCAAAATTTTTATGTAACCCCGACCTGTGTGCACGGAGGCAATCTTGGGAGAAGATTGGCTCCGGAGCCAGAAGGCCCAGATCGAATTTAATCCTACTGTGTTGGTGGTGAACGGCGAGAGAATGCCATTGGGATGCCCACCAGAGGAAGAGATAACCATAGTGGTGGAGGAAGATGTAAAGTTGCCTCCTAGGACCGCAGTGTCGGGAAAGGGTAGGCTAATGTCAGAAAAAAGGTACGGAGAGGACCTCTGCAGTTGGTCCCTGTAGAAGGAAAGGGCCTAGAAGATAACGAGGTAACCCTGTGCGAAACGGTAGTGGGGGCAGCCGAGTTGGTGCCCATAATGATGGTGAACCAGGCCCAAAAGACTATAAAGGTTAGGAGGGGAGAAGATAGGAAGAGCACTTCCCCACGAACTCTGAATCGGGTGAGATTCGAGGAGGAATGAAGGAAGCTAGTAGAGCAAACAAAAGGAATCTTAGATGAGGATATATTAGCACCGGATCAATTTAGAACCAGAGTGGGGGGTCTGTTGAGGGACAATCGAGATGTGGTGGCCCAGTCAGACAAGGAGCTAGGTCAGACCCACACAGTCGAAATGAAAATCGACACCGGAGACCACCCCTGTGAAACTAAAACCCTACCGAACACCTATACATAAAAGACCCCTTTGTAGAAGAGGCAGTAGGAAATGTTGAAGCTGGGATGATCGAAAGATCGATCTCTCCTTGAGCTTCCCAATAGTAATAGTAGGTAAGAAAGATGGCGGCCACCGTTTCTGTGTAGATTTTAGAAAGCTGAATTCTATTTCGAAGCCGTTGGCGGTGCCATTGCCATTGATAGACGACATTTTTTGGCATTATTAGGGAAGGCAAAGTACTTCTCTACGTTGGACTTGAGGTCCGGTATTGGCAAGCCCCTGGATGAGGCTGACAAGGAGAAGGCCGCATTCGCGTGTCACCTGGGACTGTTTCAGTTCAGAGTGATGCCATTCGGTTTAGCTAATGCCCCGGGAGTCTTCCAACAGCTAATGTCAATAGTGTTAGGAGGATACGAGAGCTTTGCCATGGCGTATTTAGACGATATCTTGATATTTTCGGAGACAGTGGAACAACACTTCTTTCATTTAGGACAGGTGTTGGGAAGGTTGAGGAAACACGGATTAAAATTGAAATTGTCAAAGTGTCAGTTTCTGAGGGAAGAAACTAGGTATTTAGGCTTCGTCATAAACGGAGACGGTATTAAACCCGACATGGATAAGGTAAAGGTCATAAGGGAAATGCCAGAGCCTAAAACAGTGAGGCAGGTAAGAGGTTTTATAGGAGCTATAGGCTACTACCGACGCTTCGTCCCGCATTTTCAAGAATTGCCATACCGCTAGTGGCCCTGACGAAGAAATACGCTTAGGTTCAAGTGGACAGAGGACTGTCAACGAGCATTTGATTCGCTAAAGGAACAGTTGACAACCGTCCCACTGCTGACGTACCCAGACCTCAGCAAGCCCATGATATTATACACGGATGCCAGTGAGCAGTGTGTAGGGCAGTACTTACCCAGCCGTGTCCTGATAAGGAAGGACCAGTGCCAGGCATACCAGAGGAAGTACCGATATACTTCCTCTCCCATAAGCTCTCAGAGACACAACAGAGGTGGCCAGTAATAGAGAGGGAAGCATATGCTATCATGTATGCTCTCCAAAAACTGGACTACTATTTAAATGGTGCGGTCTTCACTATAAAGACAGACCACAAGCCTCTGCAGTACCTATTGCAGGCAGAGTGGACAAATAATAAGAAAATTCAACAGTGGGCACTTAAGTTAAGTGGCTACCACTGTAAGATAGAGTATTTGGCAGGAAAGGAAAACACGTGCGCAGATTTACTCTCAAGAATACCAAAACAACTGGAAGAAAGATCTGTAAGGGTAGAACAGGGAGTAGATGATAAAGCCTATAGAATAGGAGTAATTAACTCTAATAAGCTAAAAGATCGCCCTATATTAGAATCGGACGAAGAAGGGGACGCCCAGATAATAACCGATCCCTACTGGACAGAAGGAATTGAAAAGGAGCAAGCAGACAGTGAAATAGCTGCTCTGAGAGAGAAGGTAAAGGCAGGAGAGACCACCAAGTATGCCATAATAGAGGAAAGGCTGTATTATCTCTCAGGAAGGGATGAAGAAGTCAAACCCAAGTTGTATGTGCCCAAAAGTTTAAGACCAGAGATATTGGAACAGTGCCACGAAAGGTTGGGTCACATGGGAATTGATAGGACATGTGATCTCATAGGAAGAAAGTACTATTGGCCCAAACTGTACGGAGAAGTCACTAACTATGTTCGAAGTTGTGTAGTGTGCCAGTCGCAGAGCAGAAGGCAGGAAATGGCACCCTTGGAGGAGACAGACGTACCAAACTTCCCCTTCAAGAAAGTGAGTATGGATGTATCAGGACCATATGGGGAAACTGCACAAGGAAACAACTATATAGTGAGTTTTGTCGATTGGCTAACAAATTGGCCTGAGGCATTTGCAGTACCAGACAAGAAGGCCAGAACTGTGGCCGGGTTGATAATAAGCGAAATCTTCCCTAGGTATGGTGCCCCTGTGCAATTGGTAACAGATAATGGCACGGAGAATGTGAACAGCATCATGAGAGAAGTTTTGACAGGTTTGAATGTAGAGCACATAAAACATCCCCATATCACCCCAGGGAAATGCTAAAGTGGAAAGGTTTCATAGAACCTTGGGAGATGTATTGGCCAAGTTGGTCAGAGAAAACACTGGAAACTGGGACTTGTATTTGACGCAGGCTCTGGCGGCCGTGAGGTTTACGATAAACGAAACCTCCAGATTTTCTCCTTATTTTTTGTTGTTTGGCAGAGACGTGGTCCTGCCTGTAGATAACCTACTGAAGCCCCGAAGAAGGTATATGGGAGAAGATCATCATCAACATAATGGAACAGCAACATAAGATATTCGTACAGGCCAGAAGAAGAATAAAGAGGGCCCAGAAGAAAAAAGAAATGAGAGGGTGAATGCTGAAAGAAAGGTGGTAGAATTGAGGGTTGGAGACCCTGTCTACTATAAAATCCACCAGAGAGAAGGAAAACTGGACCAGAGATGGGAACCGTACTACCGGATAGTAGAGCAGACAGGCCCAGTATCATATGTAATATGGGATCAAGTGGCAGGACGAGCGAGGAGGGTTCATGCCAATGATCTGAAGAAGGCTGAAATAGCTAACCTAGAAATGAGCGCGTCGAGGCCTAAGAAGACAAGGAAAAGGAAAGTAACTCTGGTTGAACCGGAAGAAATGGAAATGGAAGAAGACTCCGAGGAGGATGAGGAGATAGGCCGACTTGGCCAGATAAACGAAGCAGTCCGAGTGACAGAGTTGGAACCCTCAGCGGGGATTAGCGATGTTCAGTCGTCAACTGAATCAGTGCAGAGAAGACCCCGTGAGATCGCCATCACACCCCCATGTCCGAAGAAAAGGAAGAAAAAGACGAAGAGGTCCAATCAAGCAGTCGAAGGCTCTAAAAAAAAGACACCCTGAACAGGACGAAGGACCCAGCGAGTGGGAGGAGGAGGAGGATCGAATACCCCTTTCCCAGCTTAAGGAAAGGATAAGGAACAGGAGAAGTTTAGACATAGAGTCGAGAGGTATTGAAGACATTCAAGGCGAAGACTCTAAACAGAAAGAAGAATCAGGGGATGAAGAAGAGGACAAAAAAACCTCCTGGACGGGAGTTAAACACAGAAAGAAGGTTAGAGGTTGAACAGGAATCACCTCTGAAGATGAGATCAGGGAGGGAGAAGAACCCCAAATCTCAGTAGAAAAAAAAAGGGCTGTGCAGAATAGAAGCATTTAGTGTCGACAGATAACGACACTGGCTCATCCAAAATCCTATTGGCTGACTATGGTAGATGTGAGTGGAGGGATGGAGTCGCGGGCTGCACCTCACAAGGGACGGAAGAAGATCATTGGCATTATTGATTGGCCACCAGTGGTGTCATGAAGTACGACCTTTAGAGTGGGCGCCACCTTTTTCACCTGACCAGACCATTCTGTCTGCTAGGGGTTAGTTAGAGGAGGAGGAGCCGAACTAAGAGAAAAGTTATGAAATGATTGAGTGATGAGTCGAGCGAGACTAAGTGATTGTGAAGAATAACAACAAGAGAATTTGTTACCTTTCAGGAATGATAGCAAGGTACAAGGTGGAAGCAGACTACATAGCATTAAATTCGGGGAGAACGAAATTCATGTTGCTATCAGCTGAAGAAGCTAGAAGGTGTAGAGATGATACCCTGGGGACTTGTACCTCGTTGAGCCCTTTCTATAAAACTGGTAACCGCAGACTGTGCATACTAGAATTGTTTGAAGGGAGTGGGGAAGGAATCAAAAGAATCTGCCAAGTAGAGGTATTAACAAACTCGGCATTACCACAAGCTATCAGTGTTTCAGACGGGGTGTGGGCAGTAGCCACACAGAAACATATCAGCCTGTCTAGGGTATGTGGGGAGAGTCCACAAGGACATTAAGAATAAGGCCACCGTTATCCCTGGTGACGCTACCCATGGGATGTTCGGCGGTTGGGGTGTCCATCTCCTTGCCCCCTATTACCAGATGGAAGAAAGGTATGAAGAAAAAGATTCACTCATAGAGATGATTGGTAGAGGCTTAGTCAATTGTACAGAATTATGGGAGCCGATAGTGAAGAGATTCTCTAATGTTACCTTAAATAAGATGCCAGTATTAATGAAGCCAATAGAAAAGATCGATATGGATCACTTAAGAGATAAGTTAAGTGCGTTGGGAGACGAAGGTGTAGCTTGGGAAGACGATGAGCAGATCGCGATAAGTTGGTCAATAGTAATGGGTACATTCCTAGTTATAGCCATCGGGGTGTAATAATATGGAAGATTAAGAGTAAGAGAAGATTAGCGAACGACAGTCTAGTGAGCATGCAACAACTCGAGAGGGAGATGCCGAGCAGTGTTCCTTACTCAGACAGGACTGGCGAAGAAATTGCTGAAAGACCAATGGAGGAGGCTGGCGTGAGACCACCACGCAGCGGCGGAAAAACCTCCCACGGCAGAGAGGAAAACATTGACCAAGAAGAACAAACCCTAGTGAACACATCTGCACCTACAGACACACGCACACATTACCTTGCATGTAGAACAGAAGAAAATGAAAAGAACATTACCTTGCATGTAGAACAAAAGAAAGTGAAAAGAACATTACATTGCATGTAGAACAAAAGAAAATGAAAAGAACATTTCATTGCATGTAAAACAGAAGAAAATGAAAAGAACATTTCATTGCATGTAGAACAGAAGAAAAATGAAAAGAACATTACATTGCCTGTAGAACAAAAAGAAAATGAAAAGAACATTTCATTGCATGTAGAACAAAAGAAAATGAAAAGAACATTTCATTGCATGTAGAACAGAAGAAAATGAAAAGAACATTTCATTGCATGTAGAACAGAAGAAAAATGAAAAGAACATTACATTGCCTGTAGAACAAAAGAAAATGAAAAGAACATTTCATTGCATGTAGAACAAAAGAAAATGAAAAGAACATTTCATTGCATGTAGAACAGAAGAAAATGAAAAGAACATTTCATTGCATGTAGAACAGAAGAAAAATGAAAAGAACATTACATTGCCTGTAGAACAAAAGAAAATGAAAAGAACATTTCATTGCATGTAGAACAAAAGAAAATGAAAAGAACATTTCATTGCATGTAGAACAAAAGAAAATGGAAAGAACATTACCCTTGCATGTTAGAAAGTAGAATAGAATTGCATGAGACAAATGCTTGGTGCATGTTAAATGATGTAATTGGGTTTAGGTGTCATTTACGGGTAAATGACAAATCGGTTAGGGGAGGATTGTGGCACCTTGCATTATTAGAAATATTCATAGAAATATGATTTAATTTTTTTTTTTACTCGGTTTATTAAACAGGTTGTTGATTTTTTTTTTTAAACGGAAAATAATTGAGTTGGAAATAATTCACTAAAAGTTGTACTTAGACGATCCTAAGGAAAGAAGAAGGAAGGGGAAAGAAAAGAGGAAGAAAGGAAAAAAAAGGAAAGAGAGATGGATGATGCATGACCCGGTCATAAGCGAAGATAGGTGTCAGAAAGATATCTTGGCCTGCGTGTTGGCCGAATTTTAAAAGACAATAGAGAATTGTTATTTGAAATGAAAATCATTTAGAGGGAGAAAAGAACCAGGCTTGATGACAGTGTATTGGGATTGATAAGAATATCGGTCAAAGCACCTAGCCTACTTTTGCGTGGAAAGACTCATTGTCAAATTGGAGAAAGGGGAATTTCTTTTTAGAACCATAGAAACGAAATTTTTTTAATCGGAGAAAAAGTGTCTTTTGGGTTGAGGGGAGTGACCGGTGGAACTGTATACAGATTCTGACCTATTAAGAATTGGAAACTCACGATAATAAAGTGGGGACATTTTCAATGTAGATAATTAAGATTTTCTGGCTGTCGGGTCTGACAAAAACAAGAGGTGAAAAAACGATTGTCTCAGCTCACAGATGGCGCCAATATTCTTTCCTGAAGTCACATCTAATTAGCGGCAGGCTGTTTTGACAGAGCCCAGGTGAGAAAAAGCCAAGATTGTCATTTTTCGTACGTGCGAAAAAAGGGCAAAATTGGATTTTGTTTTTTAAAACAAGAACGATGTAAACCACGCCCGAAAAGAGGAGAAAGGATGCTCGATCAATAACAATTGGTCGGAAACGGTCACGTGGCATACGGGAGAGAGGAGGAGAAATGCTTGATCAGGAATCATTGGTCGAGAGCGGTCACCTGACATACGAGGGACCGGGAAAGATGGGTGTGCGCCCCCCCCAAAGGCACTGTGAGGAAGTAGGGGTGAAAACAATAGCGATAATGGGAAGACAGAAATAATGCGGCTATTGGAATTATCGAGAAACCCCTGACGCCGACAAACCCACCCCGGTTTGTTGCGGCGTCAATAAAAAGCAGGACCCCAGTCGACAGAAATGAGTTGCAGCTGGACCGCGGGCAGGGATAGAGCCTGAACGCGGGCATCAGGCCCGATTCACTCGCCCCTTTGCGGGCAAGAGAATCCTCAGACAAGAAATCCTTCCAGCCCAAATCGAAGAAGAAGAAGATTGCTCGCAAGCCTCAGAGAAGTTGCAGCCAAGTCGAAGAAGAAGAAGATTGCTCGAAAGCCGCAGAGAAGTTACAGCCCAAGTCGAAGACATGAGTTCAGCCCCGGACGGCAGCGAGAGGAGTTCAGCCCCGGACGGCAGCGAGAAGAGACCACCTCGGACGACAGTGAGTTGAGGCAAGAAATCCTTCCAGCCCAAGTCGAAAACAAGAAATCCTTCCAGCCCAAGTCGAAGACAAGAGAAGTTCCATCTAAGTCGACGAAGAAGAAGATTACTCGAAAGCCGCAGAGAAGTTGCAGCCGAGTCAAAGACAGGCCGAAGAGTTGCAGGCCAGACAAGAAGTAAAGTTGCAGACCAAACAAGCACATCAGTTCCACCTCAGTCGACAGAAAAGAGTTGCTGGACGGAAGAAGAAGAAGTTGAAATCAAGCCAAGCCCGAGATCAGAATTCGACCAAACCAGATCGAAGTGAAGAAATACAACTCAAGTCAAAGAGAAGAATCAACTGCGAATGATTGACAGAAATTAGCCCCAGTGTCGAACTAGACCACACCCGACATACATAATTCTAAAGAGTAGGCAATTCGAAAATCTTTAAGTTGTATGATAGAAGCTTGGTGCCATAGTCCACAGAGCGGGTCGGGAAATAAGAACAATTTTTCTTTATGTAACGGACATTAGATATAAAAGGTTGTCACCCTTTTTTTTTATCAGTAATTTTTTGTCTCGTGAGTTTTTTTTTTTTTTACTTGTGTTTTGCCACCCCGTCGGACTCAACTTGTATCGCCCCAATCCCTGCTGGTCCCATCTGTCTAAGATCTAAACACAACGTGGGTAGACAGACCGGAAATCAGTACAGTTGCTTTAGCAACCAGGTATTGGAAGCGGGTTGGGAAAAGCGAGGCTGGTGATCATCTAACCAAGGGGTTGGAGCGGCGCGCTTGGAACCAGGAGGAGCGACCAGGAGGAGCGACGTCACAGTTGGCGCCGTAACCAAAGGATTCGACCCTGGGCCAGGTGTGTAACCGTCACACTGCACCTTCTTGGTCACATGTTTTCAGCTGACTTGAGGTGGAATGACTCCATCAAATCAATAGCTACATCTACTGCAAGGAAAGTTGGGTCACTGTATTGTGCCAGATGGTTTTTCTTATCAGAGTCTGTCTTACACATTTATAAATCTACCATTTGTCCATGCATTGAATACAGTTGCTATAACTGGTCTAGTGCTCCTCCTACTCATCTCGAGGTTCTTGACAAAATCCAAAGAAGGATCTGCAATGTTATCAATCCTGACTTGGCATCTCAACTACAGTTACTTTCTCACCTACATGACATAGCTTCACTCTGACTTTTCCACAAATATTTTCATGGCATCTGCTCTGACAAGCTTTTATCCCCTGGTGCTTGGATCACATGAGTTTAAGCATTCCACTAGATTGGCATCTAGGTCCCACCTTTTTACTGTTGAATTAGTTAAATGTAACTACCACTTCTACTCCAACAGTTTCTTTTCTTGCACTTCTTGCCTGTGGAACTCCCTTCTGTTTCCTTGCTTCCCTGATAACTACAATCTTCAAAAATTTAAATGCAACATCAATTTTATATCTTCTTGACCCCTGTTCAGCTTTTATCCTTTCTTTAGTGCCCCCTATATCCAATCTTTTCTCTCAACTTCATGCTACAATTTATACAAACCGCAAGTTTACTTTCTGTGTTATCAAAAAAGTTATTTTATATTTTACATGTAGAATACAATTACATATTTACAATCTGTAAGCTAAAAGAATTTGAGACCAAAATAAATTATAGGATTTTCTTTAAAGTAATGGAATATTCTATTTCCCTTATGTTATAAGAAAATTGAAATACATCTCCATGTAGTGGACTCTTCTGATAACGCAAAAGTGTTACAAATATGTTAAATAAATTTATACTTACAACATTTTAAAAACTAATGCAATATTCAAACTAAAATGGTTAATGTTTTCATATTTATTTCTTTATAAATGATAAATATTGCATTGCATTAGTTTTGTTTTGGAAAACCTGGTATTCACAGGCAAGAAGGTCAGAAGAAAACAACACATAATATTCTTGAGAAAATGGATTTCAGAACAGGGTTTGGAAATAATGAAAAGACAGGACAGGAAGTTGTGAAGAGCTATGATCGCTTATGTTTTGAAGGGACACAACACATAAAGAGAAAGAGTTTTTAGAATGTTGTAAATATAAAATTATTCTTGTAAATAAACAATCTAATAAATAAATATTTTTAATATTTTGTTTTAACTTCTCAAAAACAAAAATATATATAAATTCACTTTCTTTTTTAAGCATTTCACTGCAAGCAAGGTGGGAGTGCCACTAGCACACAAGGGGGTATGAAGAGTGAAAATAAGAGTAAAGAGGGGTGTTTAAGGAAAGGATAAAGAGAAAGACGGGGAACAAGATCAAGGCATCAGAAGATGTCAATTGACATTACATTTGAATATTTGAAGAATATAGCTATCAGGAAAGTTGGGAAGCATTAGAGAAGAAGCTGTTAGTGTAGAAGAGGTGGTTATATTTAATTGCTTTGACAGTGAAAATGTAGGACCAGGATGCCAACTAGTAGCACGCTTAGATTCATGCACTTGAGGCACTAGCAAAAATATCTTGTCTAATCATCATTTTTTAAAAACATAAATATTGATGAAGAGTAAAGATAGTTAAAATAAAAGTGGTGTCATGGGAAAGACCCTCCTTTTGACATTTCATATTTTTGGATGCATGAAGGTCTACGTTTATCACATTTTATAGATGTGGATTTTATCATTAATTATTTGCTACTTTATTTATAAAGTGATTTACAATTTTATTTTCCTCTTTTGACAATATGAAACTTTTAAAGTGTTTTTCTCTTGGTTCATGTAAACAGGTAAGATGACATGATACTCAGTCTGCCAATAAATGTTTGTTTTTTTACATCTTGCAAGAGATTCATGAAACTTAGCTGTACAGACTTTCTGAGAATTTAACATAATCTTTACTTTTATTCTTTTCCTTTTAATTTGAAGAACCATCTCTTTGGATTTTGCTCTAAATTTGAAGAACACTTCAATGCATATTTTGTTTAAGAAAATAACCAACTAAAAAAGCAGAATTAATAAAATTCATGTCACTTTTCATTGATTCACCTCTTAATAAGTTTCGTTTGGAAAAAGTCTATTGGATCAGGCAGGTGTAGCAAAATAATTTCTTTTTTGTTGCATTTCCATGTATTTTTATTTCATTTGAAAATTTACAAAAAAGAAAATATTTCAAATGTCCCTAAACAGGAAATAGAATTTGTGGTAAACTCAAGAATTCAGCTGGGGGAAGACACTGTGAAGACATGGTAACAACAAGTACTGCGACCTTCTATGTCAACTTATATAAGCTTAATACTGCCCATCAAAAGTGTAAATTTTAATTTCATTTTTCGTTTCACCTTTTGAAACTGATGTCTGAAGATCCAGGGAAAAATAAAAGTCTCTGGTGAAATAAATTATTACAATGGAGCCTTAAGGTGTTCTGTTTTTCTTTAAATTATATATATATATATATCTTGAGGGGTGTTTAGTCGTTTACCTTCCCAGACCAAAATAAATTATTAAATAAAAGATCCAAGCTCATCTCAAAATGCAGACATGAAAACAAATTTTTACTACATCACTTAAAAATCGAAAATAAAAAATAAAATAAAATAAATAAAAATACAAAATAAATAAATAAACAAAATGACAATAAAATAAGCAAAATAAATTAACCCAAACAAATTACCAAATCACACCTGTGATGAAATAGAATAAAAAATAAGAAACAAAATCAATGAACCCAAATAAATAAAGTAAATAATAAACAAATTAGCAAACCATTATGACCAAAATATCAGTTAAACTATAAAATCGGATGAAAAAAATAGCTATAACTGTTATATAAAGATAAAAAAAAATACTACGTTAATTAAAAATCGAAAACCAAAATGAGAAAATATACAGTATAACAAATAAACAAGTAAAATAAATTAACCTAAATTCATCCAAATAAATGAATAAACTAACAAATAAATGACTTCTGGTAAAATAACTGCCAAACTAGACTACCCACAATGCACCACTGACCCGTATATATAAATAGCCGAGAAAAATAACAGCACTCGTGGCCTGATGATTGCATCTAGCATGAAACAGACTGTCGCTTCTAAGTGTTGACTTCTATGTTCACATGCTCTATCTCTGATATTGAGCACTTTATCCCATAAATATAGGACATCTTAAGACTATATTTCTTCATATATATATGTGTGTGTGTGTGTGTGTGTGTAAAATTTCAGATATAATTAAAAACATATCTGTAAAAGGACAATATGAATAAAAACAAAAGGAAAACTTATTTTAGCCAAGGCGTTTTATCCTCTGATGGATTTTATCAAGGCAAATGTAAGGATTTTATTTTACAACAAGTATTCATAAACAAAAGTAAAAATGTTGCAAGTTTTATCAAATTTTTAAATTGAAGAAACACTAATAAATATTATTTAATATTAAAGTGACATAATTTAATGTCTAATAAACAAAAGTTAATTTTTTTTTTTTAATAATGTAATTAATATTTATATTAATTTAGTTTGGGATTAATTTATGTATTTTTTTAAATAATAGAAGGTTATGAATTTAACCATTTTCTTTGAATTTTTTCTAACATTTTTATACTTAATGTGTATGTTGGCTTGGGAAAAGTAGTCATTATTTCAGGAATGGAGATATTGGAAAAAATCAGAAACACAGATTTATAATCTGATAAAATTCCACAGCTGCACTCTCAAAAATTGTCTAAGTAAGTTACTCTTTTAATAAGTGTGTCATTTTTTAAATCAAAGTTGTAGTTGAATTTATTTCTATGTATGATTAATTCATTTGATAAATTGTTCTGTATAAAATCGTTTTTCTCTTCATAGATGCATTAGTTACTCACAGCAATGATTCTGACCATAATTTCAGTTTAAAAAATGTTACTTTAATTGAAGGAGAAAGCAATTTACTAAGACAAAAATGTCTGGAACATGAATTAATCACTAGATCATCCACAGTAAATTTATGTTCAGGTTCTTTCACCTTTCTTGATAGATTTTTCTTTTATCACAATGTGGGATACTTAATAATAAAAATGATAAAAATATAAACAAAAAGAAAAATCAACTCAATGAATTTGGCTAGACTATAATACCCGAAAACATATTTAAAAATAAAAAAAATTAAATTTAAAAATTTGAAAATTTCAGTATTTCCACTCTTTTATGAACTTATTTAATTATATCAACATAAACCTCACTTTATTCAGATGAAGTCCTAAAAGACAAAACATGTCACATGAAAATGTTTTCCACTTTGTTATTAATTTTCTTGATTATATATTATAGCATCAGTCAGTCACAATGAAGAATTATGCACTCTTTTTTTTTTTCATGAGAGATCAGCAGTTGCTCATGCAGCACATCTCAATCTCTCCATGCCATCAATGTTGTCCAAAGGAAAGGCAGAGGCCAATGCAGCTTGGCATCAGCATTGTCGCAGTAATTGACAGAGTCAAATTGAATGTAACATCAGACTGTCTTATGGACTCTGGCTCTGTATTTGAATTCAGAATTGTTCTTCCCCTTGTATGGTTGCCAACCATGGCTACAGAGCATAGACTACTCTACTATTTTACCCATAGTTGGAGGTTTTGAATTCATATATATATATATATATATATATATATGAGAGGGAGAAATAGATGATATACACATTGTAATTTTCATTTTGAAAAGAAATAAGAGAGAGAATGTTGAAAAACACATCATCCTATCAACTTTTTGAACATGCTGGATAAGTTATCCTCAGAATTTTGAAGTAATGTGTTATCTTAATTGACAGGCACAGGAGACATAGAATAACAGAGTTGTCTTGTTGAAGTTCGACCACTGATTCAAAAAAAAGTGCTAATACTGTAATTGAAAATAGACTGTATTGGCATGCATCCAAATTCTGTCTGGGTTGTCATTCAATCTCATTTCTAAGATGACATTTTTCTTGAATGTAGAGATTCTATTTTTTTTTTATTTCCATAACTTTTCTTCCCTTTTATCTTTTGTCATGTTTATCTTTCTGTTGAGGCTTATTTGTAATTTGCTGTCATTTGAAAATTTCTTTCTTTTCTTTCATTCCACATCATCGGGCGTTTATAAAGTTTTTCTTTTTATTTACTTACTTCTTTTTACTTTTATGAGCTCTTCACTATGGTACCTAGACTTTTTGAATTTAATTGTAGTACTAAACTGGTTATCAAGATCTCATAAATTTATAGTTGAGCTGGCTAGATGTAAACATCAATTCTATTCTAACAGTTTCTTTTCTTGCACTTCTCGCTTGAGGAACTCCTTTCCAGCTCCATGCATTCCAGCCAACTTCAATCTTCACAAATTTAAATGCAATGTCAATCACTATCTGCTGACCTCTTGATTACACTTTTCTCTTCCCGCTCATTAGTAATGTTTCTGTTCCTAATTCTTCCACACCCTGCAACTCTTTCTGTCTTAGTGGCTTTACTGCCTTGCATGGTGTGAAACCGATTAAAAAAAAAAAAAAGTCTCAGTGTTTATGAAGTCTTTTTATTTACTTGCTTCTCTTTTGGTCTATCTCAGAGTTTATAAGGTCTTAATATTAACCGCATCCATTTTGGTTAATCTCATTGTTTATAAAGAGTCTTTATTTACTCTCTTCCTTTTTGATGTTGCTTGATACCTAGCCATATCAACATCAAGAGCAAAGACATAGCTGATTTGGCAGCCAAACAAGCATCATCTTTGACAGATTTATTAGATAGTTCTAACACTAAGATCCCCAACACAGACCTCAGATCAACCATTAAGATATTTATCAAAGAAGAATGGTAGAAACTATAAACTGGCTGCCAAAACAGATAATACAACATCAAACCTATTACAGAAGAATGGTATCAACAACTAAAAAACATGAAAAGATGAAGTAATAATGTCCAAACTTCATACTGGACACTCCATGATAGCACCACTCTTATATTCTAAAACTAAAACAACATGCAATCTATACAACATGCCAAGAACTATACATAATAAAACACATACTAACAAACTGTAGTGACTTCAGCTAAATCTATTTAAAATACTACCAAACAACCAAAATGAAAGCATTCTTTCATGACCTTAATCCATATAATATCCTACAATTTCTTAAAGAAATCAAACTGTAGTCCAAAATATAACTTCAACAAAACTACAACATAGAACACACAAGTCATCACCTTGAGTAATTATATTTACACAAATATGTAAATTCACAAAAGCTGAGTATCATCTACCATGTATTCAAATGTGAAAGCAGAATAACATATATCCTATATTTTATTATTTCAAAGCTCCAACAAAAATTAAATTTCAGCATTGAATGACCTATAAAGAGTTGATGTGCTGTTAAACAAATCAGTCAATCAATCTTGTTTGATGCAATAATCTTAATGTTTATAAAGTCTTTTTATTTACTCTCTTTTCTTTCATTACTTTTCTTCAAATCACTTTTTTGTAATTCACTGAAACTTTTTCCAATATATATCAGTCATTGTCACTGATCAGATGTCTTATCACTGAGTTTATAGAAAAACTCTATATTGGAGCATATTATAGTTTCTTATTTCATTTACTGTAGGAATTACCGTCAAATTTTTACATCAGGAGAATTACTGTTTTAATTCTTGGCCCATGGATACACATTACAATTTACACTGCTGCAGTTTCCCACTTTATTCATCGATGGAAATAGCACCAGATCTCATTTCCTTTCCCCAGCTGGATAAAGACGTCAGTGTGCATTAAAGAAGTAATACAAGCCCCACCCACTCACTCAGCTTATAGACAGAAAAGCATAAATTTTAGCAGATGCACTATTTTAACATTTCCATGAAGCTGGTAAAAGCTTTCTATATTTCAAATTTAATTTCTGAATCTCTTAAATATTTGGACATCACCAACATCTTAGTTAATAAGAACTGTTGGCTATTCTACACATAATTTCAGGGCTAATTCTTTTTAAAGATTACTCTAATATTCCTTGTTACTTTGATAGAAGAAAATATTATGAAAAATGAAATTTATACAATCACTTTCTGTAAAATATACAAGTGTTTAATATAAGAGAAAACTAGCTTACTAAGGGAAATGGTACTTTAGTCCACTTCAAAGTACACATTTTGGGACCTCATCTACTTATGTTAGTGTTTATTTTACTTTTCAAAAGTCTGCAGAGTACTCTTGTGAGAATGTTATCAGATACTTAGTCATATTTGCCTTAATCTCGTCCATATCATATCAGCAATGAGAAGTCATAGGGAGCTAAAATGGGACTGTTGGAAGGGGCAGCTGAAAAAAACAGGTGATGCAATGGTTTGTCAAGAATTTATTTAGTCCTTGGGAATGCAAGAGTCATCCAGTACAACAAGTTTGCGTATTGAATGAGCTCGAATAATCTGGTGAGAGAGTATCTGTTTGTGAATGTAAAGTTTCCTTAGTCGACAAGTGCATCAGAATTGCATAAATAATTCTCAAAATATTCAAAATAAACTGATATCTTCTGAATAGACGTTTATTTTATTCTTTACTCTTTTTTTTTAAATTCTTTTTATGATCCTCTTATTTAGAGATGAATTTTTTTTTTGTGAAGAGCTGCTGTTTTTTTCCTTTCCTTTCTACTATTTTTCTTTCATCTTTTTTTATTTCCATCTCTCAAATTATTTCTTGCATAATTTACTTCATTCTTTTTTCGTTTAAGAAGAATAAAAATATCTCAGCAAGAAAAAAAAATGTAAAAGACTCTTTATTTTAATTGAGCTTCCATTTAAAAATGTAAAAAAATTAATTTCTGATATCAGATTCTCTTTTGAATCAATTTTAAATCGTTTCTTTCACACAAAATTCAGCCTGAATCAATTGGCCAACACAAATGCAAACAGCTTTTGTTTGCTTTGAAGCTTAAAAGAATTCCAATAGAAATGAAATAGTATGAACAACATGTCAATAATTCTACACATTATTAATCTGATCCTTTTTAATCAGCTTTCAATTAAAAGAAACTGTGCTTTAATGAGTTGCTATTAATTGAAGGCTTTGTGTAATCTTAAAAATATTAATTCAGGATCCATTTTTCTAACAGGTCAACTTTGTGTTTTTAAAAAACCTTCATAGATGATAACTGAGAGCATGCCATTTAAACAAAATTTGTTTCATCATTTTAAAACATCTGCAATTATCAAATTTTTAGAATCTGAAATAGAAAATGTTTTACTTTTCACATATTTTGTAATTTGTGTTTGTAATTTTGCAAAAACTCTAAGTAGAAGCTTTAGTGCTGAAACAATTTTCTTTTATTGTGATTGATGTTTACAAGTGAGAAGGGAGATGGGATTTTTTTATCTTATTACCACACTACACAATGTCAGATTTTATTATGCAAGTCAACAGTTTCACAATAAAGTTGGTATTAACCAACCAATCACAGCAAAGTTTTCAGGATAACTATGTTTCTAGTCGGGGCGGGGGGTCGATTTTCTGTTGTTATAAAGTAATAAATTGAACCCCACTAGACTTACTACATGTAACAACAACTCTAAGTAGAAGCTTATAAAGTTTTATTCAATTCATTATGCTTTTGTGCTGAAAGAGGGGGAGATGGGTCATGCTTATTTTATTACATTATTCCTCATTGATAATCTGTGTAAACATATTTTTTACTACTGATCAGTCGTCTATTTTATAACAGCCAAGTAGTAGAAGTCACTGATGCATTCATTCAGCTAAACAAAGTATTAAGAAACATGAAATTTTAATTAGAAACAAACAAAAAGAGTATTGAACTCTTATATAATATCACTCCTTCCATATGGCAGTAAATGCTGGACAATCTCCTCACAGATGAAGAAGAGATTTGAAGGAACAAAAATGTGGTTCTACAGAAAGATGCTGAGAATACCATGGGCTAAACAACAATAAAGTTTCAGAGAAAATAGAAAGGAAAAGAACACTTATACTTAATATCAGGAAGAGATAGTTGAAATTTAAAGGACATATGATGAGGAAAGAGGGCTTGGAAACTTTGATGCTTATAAGACAGACTGTAGGCAAGAAGAATAAAAAAAACAAGACATAACTTACCTAGTAAGCTCCAGTAAATGAATGACAGATCAAGAAAAAACTTATTAAAAGCAACAAAGGACAGAAAATTGTGGAGAGCCACGATCACCAATGACCTGAAATGTCATGTCATATAGTTCTTCTCCTGCTAGATTTTAGAATGCAATTCACTGGTTTCAAGACTGTGTGACTCAAAAAGTGTGTTATAGAATCGTACTTCATAGAAAAATCAATACTTCTACAGTTTAAATAAGGTTTTTCCAACCTGAGTGATTTCAACTGTTAGCTCAGTGATTAGCAACTGAAAAGAAAATGGTGTGTGATTGGAAAATTTGCTGTGGGCTCTGAATGTCAATATTAGCTGAACCCCACAAACATTAAAATTGAAGAAGTGACACAGGCCAAGGTAAAGATAATGATAACAAGGTGTTTAGATCAAATATGCCAGGAAGATACAATGAAAGAATCTGGATGTTTCCAATTCCAGTGATTGCACTGATAGTTGAATGTTGGTCTTAGATAAGCATGGAAGAACAATAGGCAGTCAGCAAAGAGTCTGCATACTGAAGCGTGGTACGAGCTGTGGTAATCTTACTCTTGAAACCACGGTGATCTCTGAGATGAAGCAGGGAGGTAAACCTGAATTGCTGAGTGGATTGGTAGAAGATGTGGTCAGCAGGAGTCAGTTGGTTGCTGGTGATCGCTTGTCCAGATACTATCCAATCATCATCATCTCTCCCCATCCCTCCTAGGAGTGGCTAGTTGCTGCTGGTTTCATGGTGCAGAAGTGTTACAGAAGCACAGGATTTTGACACTACTTCCAGTTGCAAAATGAAAGTTGTAAAAATAACTCAGAGTTATGAAGTATAATGTAATTGGTCATAATAAAAGTACAAACAGGAAAGAAATACTATTAATTTCAGGTAACCAGTATAAAATATCTCAACATATTCTACCCACAAAAATATATTTAAAAGAGATATGCAAAGAAGCAGTATAGAAAAAAAAATACTGGAGTCTAATGGAATCACATTCCTAGAAAATATATATATATATATATTTCTGTAAACAAGGAATATTTTGTCATTTTCTGAAGTTTTGAAAAGGGTCATTAACATTCAAATATTGATAAATATTTATGAGTATCTCTTAAATTTTTTACTTTTCTTTATAAATACTTATTGCAAAGTAAAATCTTTATCCTGACATTTGTCTTGATAGAGTCCATCAGAGGATTAAATGTGCTGGCTAAGATAAGTTTTCCTTTTAATGTTATATATATATATATATATATATATATTAAATAAATTAGAAACATTATGTCCACTTATTTTTAGCATAATCTGTTCATATTCATGGATATTTTCCACGTATTACAATCAAATGATGTAAGAAATGCACTGCAACAGTGAAAATCACTTTTATTTCCCAAGTACTTTCCATCTCTTTCTGAGATCATTATCAGGAGTGCAACTTGTAAGGCAAAAACTATGTGTAGCTCTCTCCATTACTGAATGTTTTTCTTTTTGCATTTAAATGCAACAGCTGACAGTTTTGCTTTAGCATTCATCAGAATGTGAAAAAATTATCCCCTATGTAATTTTTTTCTTTTATGTTGCAATGTCATGATCATTTTAAAATGTGAAAACTGTTCTTTTTTATAGGCATTTTAGAACATTACTATAGTATTCAAAGCTGATTCTATTCAGTGTCAGCTTCAATTTTTTAATGAAGATTGCTTTGAAGATCTGTAGTTTTAATTCATAGTGCTAAGAAAAAGGCATAGAGAATATCCAACTGCAAAAACATAACAACATTCTTAACAATAATAACAGTGACAATAAAGTAGATAAAAAAAGAACATAATACTAACTACTAACTCCATAAAATTTACAATTTGAAAAAAGTTATCCAATCTAAACGACAGCAAAATAATTACAACCACATTCAAATCCATTATGGATATGATCAAATACACACAACATTAATAATTTTGAAGCAGTTATATAAAAACTTTCAGAAATTTAAAAAACTATCTATGAACACAAAAAGGATCTTATACACAACAATTTATTGAATGAATTAGTCATACATAGAAATAAATTCAACAACAAATTTAAAGAATAAAAAATGCCACACTTATCAAAAGAGAAAGTAACATTAGACGGAAAATTCACAAGTGTGTCACTATAAAATCTTATCAAAATATAAATCTGTGTCCAGGATTTTTTTCAAATATCTCCATTGTTGAAAGAATTAACATTTTTCCAAGCCAACATACATGACTATAAAAATGCTAAAATGTTAAAAGAAAACAAATCCATAACCTCAAGTTATTCAAAATATATAATACATAAATTAATCTCAAACTAAAAAAAAAAAGAAAATCACTCACTCACTTTTGTTTATTAGACATTAAATTTGATGTGATGAATATGCATACACCTGGGTTCCCCCACACAGTAATATGATTGGCTGGTGTCAGCCATAAATACAGACTGATGTGGAGGTACATGGACTACGCCTATTGTCTACACCTATTGCCTACCACTATGACGAGGACCAGTCCATTATGGTTACCTGCTAGATTGGCTTATCTGGTTACAGTAGTCAATAACCACTTTGCTACTTTGAACAAATATATCCCTTTCCGGGACATATCAGTTAACAATGAGATTCGTAACGACCTCACAAGTTTAAAACAAAAGAAAAAAAATATACAATTGACAACACTTACTAACGAAGAACATTAGAAAGACTTATTTGACGCTTACAGAAAGTAAGTCATTTTTCTCTCATTTTTGTTTTAACGCTTATTAATGAGGAATGTCAGAAAAGAAAAAACTTGTGCAACGTTTACAGAAATTGCCCCCCCCTCCCCTCCCCCCCCCGTAAGTTTGGACATAGGAAATTCTATTGTCTACATAAATTGAAGCAAAACAACAACAACAGTTTGAAAAGTTCTTCAAACAACAGGCAAAAGACAATAAAGCACTTTGGGAAGACGTATTATCTAGGACAACAAAAGAACCGGGTTCCAGATTTTTTTTCTGCTGAAGGAATTTCAAATTCACTCTCTGAATTTAAATAAGACCCTGACAGTGGTTCAACGTTTCCAGCTTATTTTCGTAGGTTTAAAACAATATCTATGAAAAGATGTGAACAATGGTCCGATGAGGAAAAAATCACTCTATCTTGCAGAAGTTGGGAACAGAAGAAAATACAAAATATACAAATTTAATCCTCCCAAAGAAGCCAGAAGAAATTACATTAAGCGAAACAGAAGAAATTTTGTCAAAAATTTCTGACAAAAGAGATAGTCTGCTTCATACACGATACAAGTGTCTAAATATCGTAAAAAAAGATGATGATGATTTTGTCACATATGCAGGTATGATTAATGCACAGTGTGAGGCATTTAAATTAAAGGAATTGTCAAGTGACAAGTTCAAGTGTCTAATTTTTGTGCAGGGTCTAATGACACCGAAGGACAAAGAAATTAGATCAAGAATCCTCACTATCATGGAACAGGATCTGAAGATTATGCTACAAAAAATAACAGAAGAATGTCAGAAACGTATATACATAAAAAAAGATAAATCTCGGATTGAAGAGAAGAGCATTTCACGAGTACAAACTGTAAGACAACAGAAGTGGATACAAAATAAAGAAAGAAAAATTATATGCAGTTCATGTGGAGGATAGCATATAAAGAAGGATTGCCTCTTTAGGGATAAAAAATGTTTTAATTGTGGGCGCATAGGCCATAGAATTTCCCATAGTCGGGCAAAACAGAGAAAAGTAAAAGCAAAGTCGCAAATAAAGGTGAATGTAGTTTTGTCTAAAAACGAAATTGAGGAGGGTCAAAGAAGAAAGTTCCACAATGTAAAAATAAATGGACAGACTGTAAAATTATTACTTGATTCAAGAAGTGATATCTTGGTAATAAATGAGCAAACATGGAAAAAAATCAGTTACCCGCCACTGACTAACACAGACAAAATTGCCAGGGGAGTGTCAGGAAAAAGACTTAAGTTTAGAGGTGAATTAAAATGCAACATTGCGTTCATGGGAAAAATTCACAAATCGAAAGTGTATGTGCTCCCTGGTTCAGTAAACCTCTTTGGTTTAGACTGGATCGTATTGTTTAATTTATGGGAATTACCGGTAAATTCTTTCTGTAAGAAAGTTAACGTCATAGAGAACTAAAAGACAAAGCAAACAGAAAGATTTATTACAGATTTGAAAGGCGAATTCTCTCGCGTTTTTTCAGAAGGACTAGGTCTGTGCACAAAAACAGAAGTCAACTTTGAATTGAAGGAAAATGTTAAACCAATCTTTAAACCAAAGAGAAAAGTGCCATTTTTGGCACTAGACACAATAAATGAGGAATTAGAAAGGTTGGAGAAAATTGGCATAATTTCAAAAGTTGCTTACACGGATTGGGCATCTCCAACTGTATATATAAAAAAGAAAAACTGAAAAATCAGAGTGTGTGCTGACTTTTTGACAGGTTTAAATGATTGTGTGAAAGACCATGCGTACCCTCTACCATCTCCGGAGGATATATTCACTAAATTAAATGGAGGTAGTGTTTTCAAAGTTGGACTTGTCAGAGGCTTACCTTCAGGTTAAAGTCAGTGAAGAATGTTCGAAATATCTGCCAATAAACATGTATAAAGGGAATTTTAAACTAAATCGTCTTCCTTTTGGATTGAAGGTAGCTCCAAGCCTATTCCAGCAAATAATGGACACAATGTTGGCTGGAACGGAATATGTAATCACATACTTAGATGATATTTTGATTAAAATTGAAAACAAGGCCCAACACAAAATGCATATTAGCGCAGTATTTCAGAGAATTGAGGAATACGGGTTCAAACTAAGTGCTGAAAAATGCGAGTTCTTCTTAAAGAAGATAAAATATTTAGGGTAGATCATTGACAGTAAAGGAAGAAGACTGAATCCAAAAAGAGCTGAGGCTATAAAAAATATGCCAGCACCTGATAATGTGGCTAAACTCCAGGCCTTCTTGGGATTAGTAAGTTACTATAGCATTTATATCCCAAAAATGTATGATACGAGAGCTCCTTTAAATAATCTGGTGAAAAAGGGCATAAAGTGGAAATGGTCGAAAGAATGCGAACAGGCTTTTAAAAAAATAAAAAAGCTGTCTATTAGCAGGCGTATTGTTAGTGCATTTCAACCTGAAGAGGAAAATCATTGTAGCAGCAGATGCCAGATATGAGAGACTATGTGCGGTATTGCTTCATAAATTCGAGGACGGATCTACGAAGCCAATAGCACATGCCTCAAGAACGTTACTGCCTGCGGAATGAAGTTACAGTCAAATCGAAAAAGAGAGTTTAGCAATAATATACGCTGTAAAAAAATTTCACATTTTTATACGGAAGAGAATTTATTCTGCAAACAGACCACAAACTGCAGTTAACAATATTTGGTTCAAAAAAAGGTATACCAACTCACACGGCAAATCAGCTACAACGTTGGGGTGTAATTCTATTGAATTATTATTTCAAAATAGAATATGTGCCTTCAAAGAAGCTAGGTCATGTCGATGGGTTATCAAGATTGATACCTAAATATATGGAACCACTGGAAGAAACAGTAATAGCGGCGCTAAGAGACAAAAATGAATTGTCGGGTCTGTTATGCAACACTATTAGAGAACTACCGGTTACGCTAGAAGATGTGAAAAAAGCAGTGGTGAATGATGATTTCATTAAAAAAAGGAAAAAGCAAGTCTGGTTGAACGAGAAAAATAAAAAAGGAATTAGTGTGTCACCTTTTTCAATCTGCGAACAGGTATTACTATACGCAGATAGAGTTGTAATGCCAGTTACTCTGCAAAAGAAAATTCTGAAAGAATTTCACACTGGACATTCAGGGACTTCAAGAATGAAATCTCTAACGAGAGGCTATACTTATTGGCTGAGGATGGACCAAGACATAGAAAATTTGGTGAAACAGTGCAGAGGATGTCAGTTGGCAGCAAGGGATCCACTGGTAAAGATTCAAACATGGCCAAAAACATGTCCCATGGATTCGATTGCATATCAATTATGCAGGGCCCATAAATGGATCTTATTACCTGATCACTGTGGACAGTTTCATTAAGTGGCCAGAAATTGTTAAGTGCAGATATCTGACTGCAACAAATACAATAAACACACATGATGAAATTTTTAGTTGCTTTGGACTCCTTAAAACTTTAGTCAGTGACAATGGAATGCAGTTTACGGGAAGAGAATTCAAGGTATTCTGTACATCATTGTCAATTGATCACATGACAATGCCAGTATATCCAAGATTGAATGGACAGGCGGAAAAATTCGTGGACACCTTTAAACGAGTTTTGAAGAAAAACCAAGGCATGGACATGAATGAAAGAAGTATTCAGAAATTTTTGGCAGTGTATAGAATCAGGCCAAACCCAAATATGATGTCAGGGTTATCGCCAGCAGAGTTAATGTTTGCGAGAAAAATACGCTCTGTGTTTGACAGGCTGTTGCCTAGTCCGGCAAAGAAAACTGCTAAAAAAGAAAACCTGATGACTAAAGCGTATAAGCCAGGTGACAGTTTTTTCAAGAACTTTAGGGCTGGAAAAATGTATTGGGAAGAATATTATTTCAATGTTAACCAAAAGAATTAGACAGGTCATATATGATATAAAATGGGAAAAATTTTGGTGCAAAAGATATTGGAATCAGTTGAGACCCAGACACACTACAGAGGTCACGGAATATACTGAAGAGATTCCAATGGAAGTCCTGTATGATGCATTTGAAATTCCCATTCCAGTAAGTCAACATTTGCCAATGGAGGTATCCCCAACCTCAAGGCCAGAGGTACCAGTGTGCCAAACACCACCACTGCAAGGAGGATTGAGGTGAAAAAGACTGAGGAAAAAAATCAATTGATTAAGTCCAGACCCTAAAAAGAGAAAATATTGAAGCTAAATTTCAAGGAAAAATTTAGCTTAGGAGAGATGATGTAATGTATATGCATACACCTGGGTTCCCCCTCATAGTAATATGATTGACTGGTGTCAGCCATAAATACAGACTGATGTGGAGGTACAGGGACGACACCTATTGCCTATGCCTATTGCCTACCACTACGATGAGGACCAGTCCATTACAGTTACCTGCTAGATTGTCCTACTTGGTTACAGTAGACAACAACCACTTTGCTACTTTGAACAAATATATCCCTTTCCGGGAGATATCAAAATTGTCACTTCATGTCCTCCATAGCTTACTTGACTTTTCATTTAACCTGATATATATTTATGAGTATTCCTATATCTACAAGTTTTGATAAACCAATAACATTTTTGCTCTTGTATAAGTGTGATAAGTGATTCATGTGAAATATCCAAACAAAATATGTAAAGATGGAATATGTGAATGAAAACAAGTTGGATGTTGAAAATGTTATGTGGCGTGAGGCATGAAACTGACAGTCCACATTCAGTATTGATTCATATGTCTACAGTCTCTTTCTGTCTCTCTATCTCTCCTCACTTGACCGATACATCAGCATTCTAAATGATTGTGAAGAAGATAAATACATAAACTATAGTTTAGTTGACTTCCAAAGCAATGAAAAACACATATGAAAATTTATGTAATGAAAAACAGATACGCAAATTTATGCCACGGGGAACAAATAAGCAAATGTAAAGCAACCTGCTTCTTGGAAATATTTATTCAATGAGCATTTTGATAGGCAGCGTCTCAGTGTCAAATGAGAAAAAAAAAATAAGGGGGAACAATATTTGCTTGCACAATTTTTTCAGCTTAGAAGCCTGGATAATTAACATTAAAAATTCATCCTCTAGATTTTTAACAATGATGGTAAATGCTCAACAATTAGGTTGAATGATATTCTGGAAGCTGGACTTTGTCTCACAAAAGTCCTGACGCAGTGAAAACTTACCTAATATATTAACAAGTGAATTGAACAGTCAGAATGTTTGTAATTCATATCAACAATGCAGACCTGATTGATTGGAACATTTCTTAAGTCTGTCTGTAAGCCTTCTCACCAAAACTCTAATTAATCAGATCAGTTCAGGCCACCAATGATAAATGTGATAGCTAATTTGTTTTACAAACCAATTTTCTCATTTTTCTTTGCAACACTGATTAGCAGATTAATGTCACAGGCAATTACAAATCAGATGAATTTGATCCTCACTGGGTAACAGTACTAGTTACCACCCTAATATAAACAAACAGAAACACGCCATTAACTTATTCGCTCATAACTAGATGAAACCTAATTTTAAATAGAATGAAAAAAAAAACATTAAAAATATAGTTCACCAGTTAATATCTCTTAATGATCCTATCAAAAACATTATTTTATCATTTAAGAAAAATTTATAATTTATCATTTTCTATAAAAAGTTTAAAACATCTAATCTAATTATTACATGTAACACGGGACATCAGAAATCCCTCTAAGTAAAAATAAGTTGTTTATGGATTTTCATGCCCTCTGGGAAATTGCATCTCCAATATCAACAATAAAATCATGATTAAATTCTTACATCAAGTACAAATGCACCACATCTTTTGTAAGTTAACTTGCCACTTACTGAAACTGAGTGCAATCCATGCACATCATGAACAACCAAAATACAGGGGCTAATAACAAAATACTAAACAACACCTCATGCAAAGAATGACTCAAAATCTTGGAAGCTATTGGTAGACAGTATAAACAAACCATATCATATAAAATATTTCTCCATAGGAACACTATCATGAAGTACATATGAAATATTTATCATATTTATAATAATAAAAATTATTGACATATTTATAATAGTCTGTCTATATTTCTGAGATGAGGTATTATGTACAGTATTTACATTAGTCGGACTATTGTCCTCATCTTTGTCACCATATTTGTCACAACGTTTCGGCCGTTGTATGCTCCGGCCTTCTTCAGGTGGTTGGAATTTCGAACTGAACCCTTTATTTTGATCACTGGGGTAGACTGTTCTAGTTCCACGTGCCATGTTTGATGGATGTCAATTATCAGTTATCTCCTGCTAATTTTTCCCTCTGAAAGTTCTCCACTGCCTTAACCGGCTATTGAACTCACATTCTTTGGGTCTGTCACTGGATCTAACCAATGCCTTTATCCACTGTGCCATGTTTCCTCAAGGCGAGTGATCGAAATAAAGGGTTCAGTTCGAAATTCCAACTACCTGAAGAAGGCCGGAGCGCACAACGGCCAAAACGTTGTGATAAATATGGCGACAAAGATGAGGACAATAGTCCGACTAATGTAAATACTGTATATTTATAATAATAAAATTAAAAAAAATGAAATTTGGCCTCACTCCCATTAACCATTAAACATGATGTCACTGTGGACTATTTGAAGCTTTGGGCTTTCTAAAGAATACCAGGATGTAGCCAATAGAATATTGACTACTGCACAGGCACCATATTATTCTTGAAAACAATTCAGAAGTAACAAAAACAAAACAACAAAAGAAACATGTACTTTGGACAGTTTATACAGTTTCAATCCCAACAGACAATATCCTAATTGAAAATAGGAAAACATATAATAAAAATCAGACAAAAATTGTCAGTTGTTTGAACTGTCGTCACTCTGTTGTCATCAGTGTGTGTATATGTATATATATATATATATATATATATATATATATATATATATACACACACACACACACACACACATACAGGATGTCCCTCAAGTTTGGACATATGAGAAATCTCATTAACTATATTTTTTGCCTTAACAGATTAAACATGATTTTGTTAAAAGAAGAAATAATTGACTTCTTTTTCTGTACTCAATGAAAATCTCAGATACGACACTCTTGATTGAATGCATAAAGAGTGAATGTGCTAAAATTGACAGCAATGTGGAGTTACTGCATTGAGTTCACACAAATCTTGCAAAGCACATTCACCTTTGGAAATCATATGGAAGACATTATTTGTTAATATTCCAATCCAATAAAATGTTGTTGAAAATCCCATTTCTTGAAAATATGCATTTCTGCCTATGTATCCAGACTTTAGGGATGCCCTGTATGTGTGCATGTATATATAAATATATGTATATCTCACTATGGTCAATTTGACAGGAAGATGATTTCCTGATGCTATCAGACTGGAGGGGGTCTTGGGTGATGGGCATAACATTGCCTTCTTCTTTTACAGCTGGTGATTGCTAGTCGGTTTTGTTTTGGAGATAAAAAGATATCAACAAAGGGAATTTTAAACTTAACTATTTTATTTACATCAATGTATATACATCTCTAACTATCCAGTGGGGTTGCTCTTTCACCCAACTGGTGAACAGATCCAGACACAAAAGAGAACATGTCTGCATTATTCAATGGTTAAGACTCAACTCCTCAAAATCCGCTATCATTCCCATGCTAGTTCAGCCAATCAAAATTGACTTCCTTTAGTTTGTCTTGTATCTGACCCCTAAGGTCAAACTGAGGAAGTCAAAGCAGAAATACACTTCTCTAAAAACTAATAGTCTACTAAACTATTATTTCACAATATTTTTAGATTGTAAGAACCTTTTGGAGATAATAATGTTTTACTGATACAAGTCATACTAATTAACCCATAACTGGGGGAAAAAGTAGACTCATATCTTACCCAAGGGTATTTTTAAGTGAATATAATGAACTCGACTGGAACTCTGCTCTCCAATTCCCAATTACAAGCTTTTATCAAATACACCACTGTCACATCCAAGATTACAGAGCCTGGTGTAACGGGAGTGAGCTATGGAAGAAAGACTTATTCTCCCACTTGAATTTACAACCATTATGGGCATTATTATATCCATGATATAATAACACCATAGTTGATGGACAGAACGGAATGACTGAAAAGGTAAAGGAATGATAAACATGCTTTTATACTACTAAGGTATACAGAAAACTAAAACTATATATACACCTGTCCAACATGGAGAATAATATATCACATATATCTACACAGCAAAGCAGAATGTAAGGAGAAATAAAAAGGAAGGCGTTTACATATAATACAGAGATATTCCTGTATCTGGAGAAGCCATGTTTAAGATTCCAGATTCAAACAGGTGGATTCATCTATGTCCCAGGCAAAGACATATTGCACAAATAGGAAACTGTGAGTATTGGCTTTTCCCAAATTGAAAACTGCAAGCTGAAGTTTTATTCTATCTCTGGAAAAGGTATATTCCTAAAGGGAAATGGCAACATGGACTTGTAAGATGCTGAGGTGGTAGATTTAGCCACTTCCTGAGCCATGGGGTGGGGGCTGGGCTAGACAAGGCAACCTTATGGTTTAGCTACTGAAAACAAACTGAAATTTGACTGCTGTTTTTGTAACATTATAGAGTGACATTACTAAGCGACCATCATGTGACCCATGAGATTTATTTCCACCAAAGGGTGATAAGTAACTTCTGTATCCTGAAAAGCCATCACTCATCTAGGTACTGGGCAAACTCAATGTTGCTTAATTTCAATGACCATATGAGAATCGGTGTTTTAACATGATATGGCTGTAAACCTAGAACAGAGTTAAAAAATTTTAAACTCTACATTCTTTTCAACCCAAGCATATGTATGAATGGAATAACTCAAATAATTGCTCAAAACCAAGGAATTCTAATAATGATGCTGATTGCTCTAACTGAAACAGAGAAAAAATTTAAAAAGCTGGAAACTATTCAGAGAGTGTATGCTTATTTTAATGTCATTGTCAGTAAGAACTAAACTGTCATAGTACAAATCATCTGTACTGTCAAGACAAAAGTTTGGGATAATTATACATCAGACTGATAGAATAAACAACAGACTATCTCAATGTTTGTGTTGTGGGATCAACCCACTGGCAGGGACACAAACATAGGTGAATACTTAACATATGTTCTACTTTGTTGGCAGAGGTGAGAGTTTAATGATGAACACAAAGAAAAACTTGAAAGATGTAAATATGATAATGAAAGTCATTTGATATATATGTACAGGGGAGATAACTGTATAAATTAAAAGTTTTCCCTATATTTTCAGACTATTGTCTTAATATTGTTTCTTAGTTGCAGTGTGTATACAGTGCATGAAACAAGTGATAAGCTCTGATGAGAATCAAATTCACATCCTTTCTGCCTCAAGAAAACTGGTAAATAGCCAGCTGCATAGAAATCTGAGCTACTAGCTCTTAATGGCTTTGCAAATCTAACCTATAACTCATCACTCTTTTCCACAAAGATTATTAGTATGATAGTAGAGTGTTTTATACTAGAAATATCATTAGCCATATTATGCAACAAGAAGTAACTAAAAATTGAAGATGAAAGTAAATACTCACCAAAAATTAATAATAATAATAGAAAATGCTTCATCTAATGAAAAATGAAAATAACTAGTTAGATAATAATAATAATAATGGATGACAATACTTTGTCTGAAAAAATGAAGATAAAGTAAATAAAAGTCAATAATTGTTAATAGTTGACAAATGATTTGAATATAAAAGATGAAAATGGAATTAAATACTCATGAAAAATTAATAATAATGGTTGGCAGTTTTTCATCATATAACAAATGGAAGAAATATAATACAGCTCCTCTTGTAAATTGAAAAAATTCAGATTTACCCACAAATTTGGTTATTTTTTGTCCCATGAATCAACCTTCCATAAAATGTCACTGAAATTGATTAGAAACCATGAATATGTTGTTTAAATAGACATAGATGATTGCAGAAAGTATGTTGAACTTCACTGGCAGAGATAATTGTTATTAATTAAACTTCTAAAGCTAATGATAAAATATGCCACAAAGAACTGTTGGAACTCCTAGGTAACCTTGACATATTTGGGAAGGATATTAGAATAATCCAGAATCTGTACTGGCAGTGAACTGCTTGCACATTGATAGAGAATGAATTCAGTAAATATACAAAAATAGAAAGAAGCTTGTAAGTCAGTTATGTATTTTCTCACTGATCTTATTCAACCTATACAGTGAGGCAATCTCAAGAGAATTTAATGTCCTACCAGGATTCATTATTGGCAAAGACAATCTTAAGCAGATGACACAGATCTGAAAACAGACACAGATAGAAAATTAAAAGAACACCAGAAAGTAGTGAAGGAAAGCAAGAAGAAAGAACTGATTATCAAGAAAATAGACTGCATGGTTCTTATCAAAAGAAAGAAACCAACATGCAAATTAAAAATTGGCAATATCAAAACAGTACAATTTTAATATTTGGAAAGTGTTTTAAGAGAAGACTATAAAAAATAAAGATTGAACTTGTTGGTGATTTAAAGAGTGAGTAAAGTGTATTGTATAATCCATGTGAGTCTATTATACAGAGCACTAATTTTAGCATCCTATCATGACTTCAACCTTATGTGAAAGGGATAAGAGATAAGCTAAGCTCTTGGGATTCACAGAGTACTAATATTAATAGAAAATGATTAACATGAATGGTACCAAATAAAGAAGTTTTTTTTTTTGTTGTTTCCTTCTCTTTTTACAACAAAAGAACTTGTGAAAAAATCTGGAAACAAAAACTGAACTGTTTGTGTTTTGTTTTTCTTTAAAGTCTCTGCAAGTCTTAGAGAAGCATCAGCAGCCACATGGTATTAAAAGCATTATCGCCAAGGTGAGAGTTGTAATTTAATACTGTTCATTCAGCAGTCAAAGGAGCAGGCTGCTGTGAAAACAGTTGTATTCATCTTGCTGAGCAAGTGAACTGTTGTAGTTTTAAAATATTTTCATTTTTGTACTGTTCAGATGGGTGTTAGCTTCACAAATTTCTTATGAAGTGACTGCAAATTTTTTGTACACCAAACTGGTCAAAAAATGTGATTGAGGGTTTTATTTTTTAAGAAAACATGTTTAGGCATTTTTTATATATTAAGAATTGTACCAAAGTTGATCCGATTTTTCTTGAACCTTCCTTGATGGGGAATTGCATCATTTCCTATACCCAGTATGCATGTTACCAGTTCTTTTTATGCATGCTGAAAAAAGGCTGCTGCCACTGATGCTGCTCCTGACTGGATTATTAATGTGTGTGTGTGTGTGTGTCTAGTGAAAAGTTTTAATATCTGCTACCAATTATTTCAGAAATTCTTCTAAAAAAAATGTTTAACTTTTGTTTAACATCTACAATTTTCATATAAATAGATAAAAGCTCATATTAAAACTGAACTTTTTTTAAGAAGAATTATTATTTTTATCCACTGAATTGTTCCAACTTGTGATTTTTATCTTGTCACAATATTTCAGATATTTTATTTTCTGTCTTTCTACAAGTGTCTGTTTTAGTTGATAAACTTCCTCGAATTTCAAACCAAACACTTTATTCAATCTATAGGAGTAGATTATCAACTGAAACATATACCTGAAGAAGACACATAAGTACACTGAAGGCTTGAAGTAGCTTATTAGTAAATAAGAATAAATTCACAATAAATTTAGGTATATTATTATTATATTCTATGGCAGACGAGATGACCATATTTAAAAAAAAGGTTATCTTCTAGGTCTTATATGTGAAGATGAGGATATCTGGAAGGCTAATATTTCCACATAGACTATCAGGATTTGCACCTAGCCTAACTCTGTAATATTAACAATAAGCAGGAGATAGCTATATGTGAAATTAAGGTATCTGGTCAGCTTATCTTTATCAACATGTCATAGGCTACCAGGAGTTGCACCTGGCCTAAGTTGATAATATTGTAATATTAAAGGTGAACACTTGGATCTAACTCAACACCTTATTACTCTAATATTAAATATAATTAAATGCAGATATTTTGAAATTGTGAAAAGTATGAAAAAGAATTTTATAGAAATAAAGTCTAAAGATATATTCTGGGTTTGTCTTTATTTTTAGTTCATTCCCAGAAAAATTGGTTGTTGAAGAAAAGAGATCAGCAAGAAGAGAAACAAAAGTGACACAGGTGTGTTTGGAATCTTCAAAACGACATATGTGCTGTGAAGAAAATTCAGTTGAGAGAAAAAGTCAAGATTTGTTTTGTTTGTCTTAATTGGTCAGAAAGAAATTCTAATAATTCTAAAGAGTTTTTAAGGAAGAAATTATATGAGAAATTTTGATAAGAAGATCAGGTTATTGAATAGATGTGAAGGAATGAGAGAAGAATGAGAGAAAGTGAATGTGAGGAGAAAAAGAGGAAGGAGAGAAAGAAAGAGAGGAAGGAGAGAAAGAAAGAGAGGAGATAATATAGAGGTAATTTTGCTGTAGAAAGAAAGAAATGAACAAATAAACAAAATATTAAGTAAAAATACTAAGACAGAAGGCTAAGAGAAGAAAGAAGGCAAAATAGCAAAAAAAAAAAAAAAAAGGAAGCAATTAGGAAGGCAGAGAAATAAAATAAAAAATGGAAGAGAAATGTTAATGTAGGAAAATAGAAAGAAAGAAGTTAATAAAAGAGAAATACAAGACAAGAATCTAACAGGAAGAAGAAACGATGGAATGAAGAAAGTAAACCTGAAGGAAAATTAAAAGAAAAAAAAGACAGTATCTGCCTATATTTCTGAGATCAGGTATTGTAATTATTTACACTATTTACATTATTTGGCCTGTTGTCCCTAACTTTGTTCCGATATTTACAATGTTTCAGCCATTGTACACTAGAATTTTCTTCAGGTGATTGGAATTTTGAACTGAATCCCCTTTTTTCGTCTACCAGGGTAGATGGTTCTAGTTCCACATGCCATGCCTCTTCCAGATGTCTCAGTATCAGTTAACCTTAACTCAACTCTCCTAGTTTTTATTTACCATTGCAGTAGCCAGGTATTGAACTCACAACTTTTTGGGTCAATTCACTGGATCCAACCAATGCTTTTATGTGTCCTTGTGTGTGAATTTTTGGGACTTATAAAACTTAATGTCTCATTAACATTTTTTACCAGAGCTCATATTGCACTTTTGTTGTTATTATTGCATTTCACTAGCACTCCATTGTATTCATTTCTATAATTGGCCGGCCTAAGACATTTTTGTGGTTTAACATATATGCTGATTCTTTAAGTTTTCATATTTTCCAGTGATGTTCTCTGGCTTTTTCCTTTATATGTGGTCAACTATTTTTTATTTTTCCCCTCGTGTTATGCCTTTGCAATGTTCTTGCAGTCTTATCTTAAGGGGGCAGCCTGTATCTCCTTTATTTTGTATTTATATTTATGCTAGGCCACAAAAATCTCCTAAGCTGACACAGCATAGAAATGTATACAATATGGGAACCAATCATATGGAATGCTGGAGAAAAGCAATAATAATAACAAAAATTGCAATATGAGGTCGGGTAAAGATTTAGTGAGACATTAAGATGGGAATCTAGCAGGAAGAAGAAAGGATGGAATGAAGAAAGTAGACCTGAAGGAAAATTAAAAGAAAGAAAAGACAATGAAGGAGAAATGAAGAAGAAAAAGAAAGAAAGGAAAATAAGAAGAGAAAGGAAAAAGAAAGAAAGAAAATGGGAGGGTAGAAGAGAAAGATATAAACAAGCAGGTGAACAAAATAAAGAAAGTAATAAAGCTAAAATTATGAAGACAGAGTAGAAAATATTAGGTAGGGAGGGGAGAGAAAAAGACAAAGAAGAGAGACAAAGGTTAAGTGAGGAAGGAAAAAAATAAAGAATCAAAATTTTCTGCTACCCACCAAAAAAAAAAAAAGAAGAAACAAACAAAAAATGAAAAGGAAAAATCAAAATGTCTCAGTGAAAGGAAGAAAAACATGACTTCATTTGATCAATGAATGAACAAAATAAATGAAGAAAATGAAATCAGAGAAAAAAGCAACAATGTGTAAAATGTCCATAGACCTGTTATAATTTGCACTTCCAGTGAAGCATTCTGTTTTTGTCAAAATGAAGACTTCAGAAATAATAAGAAATCAGTGACTCAAGGATATTTCAAGAAATACTGTATAGGTTAACTTGGTTGTTAAATTCCATTTTGAATAGTAGAGAAAGAAGTCCCAAGAGAAAAGCTTTCAATTCCTACATATGCTTTTTATTATTCTTGCCATGAAGTTTTTCTTTCATCAGGCAACTGTACTGGCAGTGGTGATAAGTCTCAACAATTGAGTGCTTAACTATCTACAAAAAAGCTGAACAGCCTGACTAATTCTTTATTTTGAACTCAATGAAAAAAATAAAAATAAAAAGAGAAAAGTTTTATGACTTCATTAAAATATAGAGTTTTATTGAAGTTTACAAAATAGACAGTGAATTGCAATATTCCAATAGATTTATGCATCCATAATTAGTATTATTTATTTTTAGCCTGATTTAATAATAATATATAACACTTTGCACCTTTTTGGGTATATGTTTTTCCACTGACATGAAGTCAAGTGACTATATTGAATCTATTTATAAGTCAATTGCTTGGAATGTTGGTTCACTCTGTGGTACCAGAATGTTTCTCATGTCAGAATCCATCTTGCACATTTCTAAATCAAGCATTTCACTGTGAAGCATTTGCTGCCATATCTGGTTTGGTGCTCCTGTTATATATATCTCAAGATTCTTGGCAACATTTAAAGAAGGGTCTGCAATGTAATTGATCCTGACCTGGCATCTTGATTGCAATCACTTTCTCACCATTATGACGTGGCTTCCTTCTATCTTTTCTACAAATATTTTCACAACAATTGTTCTGATGAGCTTTGCTCCTTAGTGTTTTCACTGCATTAATTTAAGCTTTGCTACTAGATTGGCAATTAGATCTCATCATTTTACTGTTGAACTAAAAAGATGTAACTGGCAGATTTATTGTAATAGTTTCTTTTCTGACATTTCTCTTCTGTGGAACGCTCTTCCCCGTCATCCACAATCATCAAAAAATTTAATGCAATATCAATCACCATCTTCTGTCTGCCTGAACCCTTTCTTTCTCCTCACTAAAGTTTTCTAATTCTCTTTTACTCCCAGTAAACCCTTGAGTCCTAGTGTCGTTATTGCTTTGTTTAGGATGAAATGATTAAAAAAAATGTATGTTTATTCAAACTCAGCAATGACCTGACCTGTATTTATAAAGTTCTGCAATTTCTTCATTTTGAGCAAGAAGCACAACCTATTTCCTTGTATTTTTACTACTTGCCACCTCTGTTATGCCAGCAGGCCAAAAATAATTAAAAACCACATGAAAAGCTGTTATTGAGTATAAAATCTGATTCTATTTGCTCAATTCTTATCTACTCTTGTTAAAGATCTTGAAAAAAACCAATATTCACTTCTGCTGCCATAGATTAAATCTCATAATCTGAAAATTGTCTTGTAAAGAACTCTTCAGCAAAAGACAAGGGTATATAACTATAATCAAAATGAATTTTGGGCATCATCAAATTATTTCCTTCACTTTCCTTAAATACTTAGAGGTGGGCACTGCTTAGTCAATTGGTTATCACGGAAATAAATATCAAGGAAATATTAAATAAATATTAATTTCAATTTTCCATCAAAGTTTTATTTCTTGTTATCAAATCTTCATATGAATCTGGTGGCCTGTGTTCGAGATCAAGTAACAACAAGTCTATTGTGGGAATTCCAATACCAACAAATATGAGCCAAGTGCTTGAACATGTTGTCTGTTAACAGAAGCAGAATGAGAGATAATACATGAAAAAGAGAGATGAGGGATTGTTAAAATGAGAAAGAGGATTTATTTATGCTATTGTCTGAGGTGAGATACAAAAATGATTAGAGAGTTTGCCTGAGGATTCTAACACATATATAGAAGTTGATACTCAATTAAAGTTGTAGACAAAGATAATGATGAATATACAAGTATGGGTTTTATCACTTAGTAGGATTAGGAGATATCATGATGTAGAGTGAGTGGCCATGGTTAAATGTAAATAAATGACAGAACTGTCCAACAAACAGAATTGACAAAGTTTGCAATAAAAGAGAAAAAGAAAAAACAGGGAAAAATGATATAGAGCAAGTCAACAATATATGTAAGGCAAATTAACTCTAATAAGGCAAATCAACAGTGATATGGCAAAAAGTTCACAAACTAAGAATTGGTGTTGAGAGATAAGTGCTAATTTGGACAAGTGAACTTAGTGATTTGACTTCAAGACAAGACAGACCAGGACTGAGTCGTATTAAATCGAGAACTGGCCTATTTTATTGGCTAAGAAGAAATCCCAGCATGCATTTGTGTGTTTCTGCCTATAAATTGGGGAGGGAAAATGTTTTGCAGTCATTCTCACCAAAGATTGGAACCAACAGATAATGTAGTAGCCTCAGTTGCTTCTGTTAACAATGGACTCCTGGAATCTCTGTAGCTGTTGTTGTCAGTTTTAGTAGGCAGTGCTTTCTATGTCTGGCAAAAAAGAGTGAATGACAAGCAAATGATTGTGGTAGTACAGATGTAACTTCTACATTGGAGTTGAATTGATGGTAGTTAGAATGGTTTGGAAATAAACTGGTCATTGAAGTTGTGCAGATCTTTTCTGATTGGTCGGAAAATGTTTTTATGAATTTGGATTTTTATTTTTTGTTTCAGAAGTAATTGTGTGGAGACAGCTTAAAATTAAGCTATTTTGTGTTGTTTCAATGATAGCAGCCATGGTGAGTGCTTCCATTTTCACTGAAATATAGGAGTTCTGATAATCTACAACAAATCTGTTAATTGTAAAGTACATTCCAAATACAAGCTTTCCATAGGTATCTGTTCATTGCCATTCTGTCAAAATTGTCAACCTAGAGGAAGAGACTTAACAATCAGTAGTGTGACTGAAAACAGCAAGGGAAACAGTCCTCGTGACCTGTCTTCCTCCAAATATTAGGAGAGCTCCATGTGCTCTCATCTCTGGCAGTTTTGATCAGCTCATAACGTTCATTCCAGAAAGCCTTTCAGACAGCATATTTAGAATATGTGCAAAGCTATTCAAAGTCTTCTACTGGTGACAATTAAACTGAATATTGAAGAAAATTTCCAATAAAGTCGTACCCAGTTTCTACATTTGCTACTTGGTCCTACTATTAAGTTTGCAGCATCTATCATAGACACTTGGAATCAAATGCACCAATACAACTATTTTTCAGAGCGACCAATTCTTAGATTTGTAAGATTCTCTTTAGTACATTCAATCATTTTAGAAATAGTTTTTTCTGAACTATTTGCATCTGACATAAGATCCTGAATTCTTCTATTTATTTGTAAAATGCCTATAGGACTGCTCTCAGTACTCCTATTATTATGGGAGCAAATGTCACCATCAGAATCCACAATACTGGATGTTCTAAGGCTATTTTTCTGGTATTTTCTGAATTCTTTCTCTCTTTCAATTTCACTATAGAAATTTTTGAGCAAAACCACTTTCTTCTAAATTATGGTCAGACCTCTTACAATGGTGAGTTGTTTGAGAGTATTATTTTGTAAAAGTTCTCTTGTATATTTATACCAATATTTGTTTAAATCTCTAAATGTCTCAGTTATTTTTCATAGGACATTTTTATAGTCTATCTCATAAATTCCTCTATCAGGTTTAATATTCTTATTTTGTTTCTTTTGCTTTTTGAAAGTATTTGTGATAAATTTTAAAAAAAAGAGTAATCAGGAGGACAGTAGATAGTGATTAACATTGCATTTAAATCTTTGAAGATTAAAATTGTCTGGAAACCACGGAGACAGAACAGAAGTGTGTTTTACAAGTGTGAAGTGCAAGAAAAGAAACTGCTAGCAGAGAACTTACAGTTACATTTAAACATCTCAATTTTATATTTATGAGATCTTGTTCCCAGTCTAGTACTGTGCTTAAATTAAAAAAAAAAAAAATTGGTACGATAGGGAAGCACTCAACTGAACAATTAGCATGAAAGCATTTATAGAAAATGCACAGGGAGGCAAGTTTATGGTGGTGGGAAAGTGACTGAAGCTAAGATGCCAGATCATGACCAATAATATTGCTGATTCTTCTTTGGATTTTATCAAGGAGCTCTAGATAAATAGCAGGAACACTGGACCATAAGTGGCATCAATATTCTAAGCATGGGCATATGGTACACTTATAGATATCTAAGATAGATTCTAGACATAAAAATTGTCTGGCATGACACAGTGAACCAACTTTCTTAGCAACTGGCCTAGCAATCGATTCAATATAGTCTTTACACTTTCTGTCAACTGAGAATGTTTGCCCAGGAACATGCAACGAATCACACTCCTGGAGGTTAGCATCAGTCATGTTTATGGATTTCAGATGATTAATAGAGAGATGTTTACTTTTGGAGGTGTTAAAATTAACAAGCCGACCTTTGCTCCAGTTAACAATAGAGTGCCATTTTGGACATCAGCAGTTAATTTCAGTTTGTCAAACGGATCAGACTTACTACAGGAGTAAATGGTTGTATCATTAGCGTAGATACCAGGTTGAGAACTGATGCAATCAGGAAGGTCATTAATAAAAAAAAAAAATAAAATAATTAAAAACAAAGTAGGACCAAGGATGGAGCCATGACGTACATCTGCATTAGTACAAAAGGATATAAAAACAGTGACCGCTCAGGCTAAGTTTCATTTCCTGATTTGATGAAAAAAAAAGACTGGATCAATTCAAAAATTTGTCAGGAGATACCATAACTTTTCAGCTTGTGGAGAAGACCTGTATGCCAAAACCTGTCAAAAACTTTCAAGATTTCCAAAGCTACAGCTCGTGGTTAACCATTCTTATCTTGAGCTTGATAGACTCTTTCCACAATTATCATCAGCACATCATCAGTTGACCTGGAGAAGTGAAAGCCTTATTGCTTATCTGAAAAAAAGCCCTGTGATGTTAGATGCTTAACCAATTCAGCATTGATTAGAGCATCTAGGAGTTACCCAAAAAGAAGTAGAAGGCTAATAGTCTGAGAGTTGGAAGAGTCGCATGGTTCACCTGTGTTCTTAAAAACCGGAACAACAGATGAGGATTTCCAAAAGGCAGGACAACAAGAGGCAGTGAGGCATTTATTACACAGTTTAAAGTGAACTGGAGCCAGTTTGGAATCACACTTCTAAATGACTATTACAGCAAAATATCATCAGGTATTGATTGAAGAGAGGAGGAATAGAAAACTTACTCTTATTTAAGACAGCATCATGGAGCTGCCAGTAATCACATGAACCAAATTTGTTAGATACAATATGGTACCTCATTCTCTCAGCAGACAGTGATTTAACACCTTCAAGGATACATTTATATTTCTTACAAGCAACATATAGGCATCTGCTGTGACAGGAGCTGTGATGCTGGTATAGCCAAATATAGTGGTTCCTGTGGGCTATAGCAGCAGAGCATGATAAGTGTGAATGATGGAGAAGATTGAGGTTTCACCTGGTATTTCTGAGAAGGAATGAAAGAATCCAATTTGGCTTTGATCAGAGGAAACCTCAGTGGTGCAATTCTCAACTTGAAGTTTAAAAATGTCAGTCCAGGGGTTAACTTGAAGAAAGTCATGGAGTGAGTGTCAATCCTTTATGCTAGGAGGGGAAAGAAGTCTTATGAATAAGAGGCTCATGTTTAAGAAATGACTGGAATAAAATATTAATAGATACTACAGAGTGATCTGAGTTTCCAAAAGGACAGTGTTGCAAGGCTCAGCAAGAGTGAGGAGAGGAGGTAAGAAATAAATCAAGTAAAGAAGCCTTTTGCTCAGGTTTGCTAGAGAATTAAGTAGGGAGATCCAAAATTTGAGTAAGGGGTTAAGTAATGGAAAGATTTCATATCTGAATACTGGCAACATTAGAATGTTTAAGCCATGTGTCATGGTGCACATTAAAATCACCAAAGGCAAAGATGTTTACAGGTGGATGGAGAGAGAGTGCCATTTCTAGATTGTCAGAGATTATATCTAATATATTGAAGTCCTGGGAAGAGGGGGAGTGATAAAAGGAAAAGAGATCACTAACAGAGTGAAATAATTAAAGTTGAAAGCACATAAAAGAGTTGTCTGGGGACTTGAGTGATAATTCCCTTGCCATTGGAAAATTATAATGGATGTAGACACCAAAGACATGCATGTGAATGCTGGAAACTTTTTGGCACAGGAGAAGCTTGGAACAGAGAATTCATTGGCAGGAAAGGAAGAACTTAAGTTGATTTCACAAAGGGCAAAGATATCCAGTGACTACACCAAGATTCTATACTGTTGATGATGGGGCAGACACAACAAACATTGGAAAATGAAAGATTAAGGGGGTGGGGGTATATATTTTTTCTGTACTGGTTTTCTCATACTTGCTTTCATTGTATTTATCATGAGGACGTTTATATTGAAAAGAAAAGGTCAACATAATTGTTTCTGTTGTCAAATCTGGCAGTACAAACAATTCAAAGTGTGGCTGATATCAGAGAATAATATGGACTTTGTGTTGCCTACTGGAAATACATGCAGGGACACTACCCATGCACAACATTGCACTACAAATACCGCAATATTATGCAACTGTTGATCAGAGCAGCTTCTCTAAGTGCTACCAAAATTTGGCCTCCTGACTACCAGTGTTGGAAGCAGCAGCCATTGAACTACAAACTCGGTACACACATAATGGAAAGTAGCAGCCATTGATTAGTATGATCACTAAAAAGTTAAGACAGTTAAATCATAATGAACTTAGAAGAGGAAAGAACCAGTAAACCATATCCATAAAAGGAAACAAGGGATGGACCTCTACTCCTGTTCAATAGACATGGAAGGAGTATGGGTTGGATGATAGGTAAGCCTATCTACTTCTATTAACAAGGCTGGGAAACTTTATCAAAGTTCCAACTCTAGGATGGTTGCCAAATAAAGTTGTAGAGTCTGACCAGGCCAAAGGAGTATTATCAAATGATTAATATCATTCTGGGGGAACCAAGAGGAAGGATTGGTGCAGGGGTGGTGTGTCTATTAAAACCACGACCAATACTAATGAGATAGCAGGTGGATTCTAGTAATTTGTGAGCACAGTAGACATTTCAGATGAAATGTACTGATGGGTTTAGGAACAAGCTTCTAGGTTGCTTAAGCATAAGCATACACTCACACACAGACACACACACACACATATATATATATATATATATATATATATATTTATTTAGAAAAATATAACAAACTGAAAAGGTTTTTGTATAATGCGTTTCATCCATTAGGATTTCATCCGACTGAGCTTTGATGACATTGCCATGTCTACACATACACACAAAACAAGAGACAATGTTATCAAAGCCAAGTCCAATGAAATCCTAAACGTGTCACAAAAAACATTCCAGTTTGTCATATTTTTTCTAAATCCTGTTTGTTGATGTATAAAATTATACAAAATTATATATTGTTATTTCATATATATATATATATATACTTATATATGAGATTATGAATATGGGAAAACAATGCATAAAGTTTTCATTATATATCAAAAACAATTTATGGGGAAAGAATTATGATATAAATAAATCATGAAGAGAAAGATCATATTAAGTTTTAATTTAGTCTAAGTTCTGAAGTCTACATTCAATTAAAAAAAATTGGTGTGGGAAATCAAGAATAGCTTACTCCAAAGTTAGAAAGTACAATTTTATTCCAAATTGCAACATGTGGATTTAAATTAAGATGGAGGATTCCGAAGATAAAAAAAATTTAAATTAATAGCAGAACAGATAAAAGTGAAGAAATGCAAACATGAATATGAAAAGTAAAAAGGAAGGAAATATATACAGTAAAAAGTCACAAGGTAGGTGATACTTCATATTTAAAGATTTAAACAAGCGACTATACGGCCAAGCAGGACAAACTTATCAATGGTGCGTTTGGAAATTAATGACTATCTGTTGGAAAAATTTGACTGAAAGATTCTTTCAAGTTATTCCAGGATTGGGATTATCATCCTCTTCCTATTTAATTTTTTTTTTTCATCAGAAAAAAAAAAAGATATGTCTGCTCATATAAATAGCAAAGTTCAATTTTTATATATATATATATATATATATATATATATATATATATATATATAAAAAATATAGTCTTAAGGTGTGCTATATTTATGGGATAAAGTGCTCAATATCAGAGATAGAGCGTGTGTAAATATAAAAGTGAACATAGAAGTCAACACTTAGGGCGACAGTCTGTTTCATGCTATATGCAATCGTCAGGCCACGTGTGCTGTTATTTTTTCGGCTATTTATATATATAATAAGGTTAGTGGTGCATTGTGGGTATTCTATTATGGCGGTTATTTTTACCGGAAGTCGCTTTGTTCATTTATTTGGGTCAAGTTATATTGCTCGTTTTTATTTATTTTTTTTTATTTTATTTTATTTATTTATTTATTTTTTTGTTTCTTATTTTATTTATTTATTTATTAACGTAGTAAAAAATTTGTTTATATCACGTATTTAACAGTTTTGTTTTGGTTTGAGAATTTAATTAAAGCTATTTGTTCAATTTTGGGGTTGGTTGTTGTAGTTCATTCTAACTATTATTTTTTGGCGGGAACAGTTTTTAATTTGGGATTGGTTTGCCTATTTATTTACTTGGATGAATTTAGGTCAATTTATTTTTATATTTTCTCTTTTTGGTTTTCGGTTTTTGCAACATAGTACTTATTTATTTATTTTATTTATTTTTTTTTTTTTTTTTTTTTTTTTATTATTATTATTATTATTGTATTTGTTTTTATTTTATTTTTTCCGTTTTTCATTTTTTAGGTTATGTAGTAAAAATTTATTTTCATGCCTGCATTTTGAGATGAGCTCGGATCTTTTATTTAATAATTTATTTTGGTCGGGGAAAGTAATGATAGCTATTTTTTCCTCCAAGCAAAGTTTGCAAGTTTTTGATTGGTTGTTGTAGGCTGATGACTTTTTCCTTATCTTCCAAGATATTTTTGGTGTGATGTGCGTTTTGTTTTTTATTTCCCAGATATACTTAGAAAGCATAGTACTGTTCGCATATATATATATATATATTTATATATATATATATATATATATATATATATATATATAAAACACATATTGTTGAATTTAACAGATAATGAATGTCTATATATATATATATATATATATATCTTTCATTAAATGTTGCAGACGAGGAAGATTTAATTTATTTTTTATTTAGTTTTTCCAGCATCCTCAGATATTTCTATTTTGTAGGAGTAAATGGAATACAGAAATTTTCCATAATTTTCAGTGTCCCAAACATTTTTGGTGACTAATTTAAGAGGATTATTTTTTTGGCATTGTTTTGGCTGTATATTAAACATCTGTCTCTTCCTATAAACCTCACCTTATTTAACAGTGGAAATGGAGTGTTAAAAGTTTTTTTTAAAAAATACAAAGATACTCATGCAATTTTCAGCCATGCTTGATATGTGAAGGCTTGGAATAAATGCTCCTATTCAAAACAGCAAAAATAAAATACAATATTTTTTGTAGGTTATTTAAAGCTAAAATATATTTTAGGATTGTAAGAAGAAATCTATTTTTTCTATTTGCGAGTGAATATTGTATTAACCACTTCTTGGAGATAATAATGATTTTTACTAACAAGACTTATTATTTAATCCATAAATGAAGGAATAAGAGCTGTATTTGCACCTTTCCCAAGTGTATTTGCACCTTTCCCAAGTGTATTTGCATGTAAGGGAATTTAATCAACCCAACTGGAATTCAAACTTAGCTTTCCAACATCTCATTTTGAGCCATTATCCATTATACCACCTGCATTATGTTTTTCATAATTTCAGTGTCCCAAGCATTTTCAGTTACTTCTTTAGCCATTTTCATAGGAGGTTATGTTAAGTTGTATTTTATTTGGCTGCAAATATACTGATGTACCTGCATGATGTGCCACTGAATTAAGCGCATTGACAAAAAAGGAGATTATGTTGAAAAATAAATATTTGTGTTAAATAAATTCTTTATTCATTGTTAGGCTATGGACTTATCAATGTACGAGAGGGTGCTGCAAGTATTTGCCTATATATTTTGGCTTCATATATAGACACATACATAATTTTAATTGAACCAAAAACCAGTACACATATCCATGCATAGATAATAAACAGATTGGGATAGATGGATATATATGAACTGACTGTGATAGATAGAAAGATAGAGAGACAGTGAACAGAAAGAGATCCAATGTTAATAGAATGGGTTTTATTGATTGATTCATTTTTTATGGCTTAGCAACACTTTGCAGTTTATTTCAAGCTAGGAAATATTTTTAGATTGTAAGAAATTTGTTTTGAGATAATAATGATTTAAAGGGACAAGTGTTACTAATTAACCCATAGATGGGGGTAGAAGTGGTGGATTCATACCTTTTCCAAGGGTATTTGTGCATAAGTGAATATAACAAACCCAACTGAAATTGGAACTTGGTTCTCCAATTAACAATTATCCATGCCATTATCCATTACACCACCTGCACATCCAAGCATACAGCACCTGGTATTCTCAAGTGGTCACCCATCAAGGTACTGATCAGTCTTGATTCTGTTAAACTTAGATGATCGTATGAAAATGGAATAGATGTCAAAGTAAAATCTGTCAACATAAAATTTATATATTTTGCTAGTTTCAACTTAGTATTTTAATCACTTTGTCATTTTAATATATAAGTGATGTAATGGAATAACATGTCACCCCCATGAGTAACTACACTATAGGTAGTAACTACCTATAAGTAGCTGTAAGTCAATAGACTACAGAGTCCATCTGGGATGTGTTGAGTATGACTCAGACTTACACAAAAACTACCGACCTTCCAATAGTAGCACTCATTACTGGATTGTCTTGTGACAACCTTGTGCATAACTGTTACCTTTATTCTTATTGTACTGGTTTTTTACAATAAACCTTTACTTACTTTATCCACCGAGTTTGTCAAGTATATATTCCTATTAGCACAGAATATGACAATAAGTCAACATTTTAACAATAAATTGGATATTAACCAACTGATGTTAGTAAAGTTTTCAGTTACATTTATACAAGCAATATATTTTGCTAGTTTCAACTTGAAATCTTCTTCTTTATATACAGTGTCCCCTTGAGGACATAGGCAGTGACGTAGCTAGGGGGGGGTGCCCCAGGTGCCAACACAGGAGGGGTGACACAACGTCACCCCCAACAAAATTTTTCAACCAGGCTAAGGTGCCAAAAATAGTCTGAAAACAGTGGTGGAGACACAGGGTTTCGCAGACGGGCATATGACCCCCCCAGAAATAATTTATGTACCCGCGTCAGAAATTTTCTAATAAATTGTCAGGAAATTTGTGAGTAGGAAAAATAGCAATGTTTTCAGCTTTCATGTGTTTCAGTTGTTACAATCTTGGTTACTAACAAGAGACATTGTTGTAACATTTTATCGGATGATATGGTGTTTTAACTCTGCATCATTAATAACAACAAAGCGAAATACGAAGCCAAAAGTGCAACAATTTCAGTCTTGCCTGTGTATCAATTCGCTGAGATACAATTTTCCATTGAGTGAGTGATATACTTTTTGAATATATCTACTAGTGTTGGGATGATTAATCGGAATCAAGAATCGGAAAAAATCAGAACTTTTTTGGGTATCGGAAACGGTATCGGAATTGGAAAAATTTGTGCCTATTTTCCGATTCCAAAAACGATTCTTTTAAATTTTTAACTTAATTTTCCATTATTGGTACTAATGATAAATATTTATTGTTTTTAAATTATCACTAAAACTAAAATCATAATAACATCAAAATACGATGTAAATTTATTTCACTTGTATAAAGAAAAACAAAAAAATAAACTTTGCATAAATTCTCTATTGATTTACAATGTTCTGAAAAATGCTTAAAAATTAAATAGAACATTTTTGCCAAGAAAAATACTTTCAAACATCATTGATAATTAAATGGTACCCAGAAAATGATGCAACGGAAAATTGGACACCAGAAAATTAGCAACAGAAAATTACGTCAACCATGAGCCAGTCGAGATTGTCGGATCTGGCTGTGCTGTCCATTGAAAATGAGCTTACAAGACAAACAGATTTTGACGATGTCATTGACCAGTTTGCCACAATGAAAACAAGAAAACATTCATTCTAAGACCATAGTATCGAATGTCATTCTTTTTTGTATTGCCGTGTTTTGTATTTAGTTGTTCTGAAAGTGAACAGTTGCATTTTAAAAATCTTTTGATTTGAACTGATTATTTTGTGGTATTGGATATTGTCTTGGATCATACATGTAAACAGTAACGTACCGGTCATTAGAGTAAAGTAGAGGTAGAGCATGTATAAAAATTTAGCTACAGCTAACCATTCAGCATAGGGTGAATCAGGGTCATTGGGGTGACATTTGAGTGGACCACCCTAGATATTTAAATTTCTACACTTGTTTCATTTTGCTATCTGATTTGGGCTCATCCTTTTACAAACAACCATTTATTCTGTCTTCTTTCAGTTGATATTTAATCCATTCTTCTTTCCTTTACTAGCTTCTCTAAGAGATTTGTAGCTTAAAAACATTGATAATAAATTATTTGGCAATATCAACTTCAATTATACAAATAAACTAAGTGCGACATAAACTTTTATTTATAAATAAATCCGAAATATACATGCCATAGAAAATATATCTTTTTTTAATGTTGCCGTTTGCTCAATACAAGGCTCAAGAGTCACTCTAAGTAGAGGCTTACTGAATGAGTTGGTTTTATGGATGTAAGAATTGTAGATTATGAGGATATATAGGAAAGATAATGGTTGATCCTTGACTTGAAAAGGTTAAGATTGTTGTAATCAGGGAAGCACCCTCTCAGAATTTTGTTCTACAAAGCAGCATCTTTTGGCAAAAATCTGTCTGAATGGAATTTCATTTTTACCTATGGAAAGAATGAGGATGGTTTGGTTCTGTGGATGTGGTACAGCGGGTGTTACTTGTAAAGGTCTGAACTGGTGGAACTAACGAATGTAGCTTGTCAGTACATTTTCTGGAAATAGCAATAAAGTAGCAATATGTTTGCAAAACTGCATCCATAATAAAAGGGTGTGTAAATACTTATGAACTCTGTTGAGACTGGAACAAGAAGACTGTGTAGCTCCAGCCCATATATGGCAACAATACTTCATTTTTAGTCTGATCTGACTTTTGTGAAAATAGAGCTTGGTAGGAGGAGTCAGATACTTTCATAAGGTGCCAAACATTTTTCCAACAACTTTAGCAATGAATCATATATATGTTTTCCACTTGATGTTTGGGGTGAAATTGAGTCCCATGTGATGGTCCAAGCAATGATCTTCTTTGTCAGATTTGTGGCTATTTTATAGTGTTATTTGTTAACTTTTTTACTCATTGTTTTATTATTTGTTGCTAATTGTTATTATTATACTTAGTATGTTACTTAAAAATCAAAGAAATAAAATTGAACAAAATTAATTAATGAAATAAATAAAAATAAATTAATTAAAATCAATAAATAAATTGAGTAAATAATAAACAAATTCACAAACAACAAATGTACACGTAAACATAATAAGAATCAGTAATAAAATAATCAACAATAAATAATGAGTAAGAAAGTTATCAATATAAAATAGCCACAAAACTGCATTCAAATCCACCATTATTTCACTCAATAGTCCCTAAAATAATTTGAAACATAATTGTTACTGCCCAGCCAAATAACCATTAGAATAATACAATAGACCTGCCTGTAATGCACCACTGACCAGCATATATAGTTGAGCCAAAACACAATGCACATGGTCTAACAATTGTGTTTGAGCATGAAACAGACCGTTACCACTGGATGGTGATGTCAATGTCCACTTTTATATTTACATACACTTTATCCCCAATATACTGAGCAGTTTAATTCATAAATATAACATAACTTAAAACTATATTTTTATCATATATATACATACACACACACACACACATATATATATATATATATATATATATATATATATATATATATATCAGCTGGCATGAACAGAAAAGCTTATATTGAATCTATGTCAGCTGCTAAAAAAGAAAGCTAGGTCAGCTGCTAAAAATGTGGGCTCACAGTGTTGTGCTAGACAATTTTTCTCTCCAGAATCTATCTTACATATCTATGTCTACCATTCTCTGATGCTTAGAATATTACTGTCATATATGATCTGGTAATCCTACTATTTATCTTGAGCTCTTTGATAAAATCCAAAGAAGAATCTGCAATATTATTGGTCCTGATTTGGTATATTGGCTTCAGTCCCACTCCCACCACCATAAGGTTGCCTCCCTATGCCTTTTCTATAAATAATTTTATGGTAATTGTTCAGATGACCTTTTCACTATAGTACCTAGACTTGTTGCATTTAAACACAGAACTTGATTAGCATTGAGATCTCAAATTTACAGTTGAGTTAGCTAGATGTAACCATAAATTCTATGCTAACAGTTTCTTTTCTTGCACTTTTCACTTGTGGAACTCTCTTCCATGCTCTCCAGCCAATTTTAATGTTCAATAATTTAAATACCATGTCAATCACTATCTACTTTCTCCCTAATTACTTTTCTTTTGTTCTTGTTCTTTAGTAATGCTTCTTTTCCTTATTCTTCCTCACCCAGTAATCCTTTGTGTCTTAGTGGCTTTACTGCCTTGCTTGGTGTGAACACAATTAAAATATATATGTGTGTGTATGTGAGTGCACTGTATGCATATATATATATATATACACATATATATATATATATATATATATATATATATATATATATATATATATATATATATTTTAATTTTAAAAGTCTCTTGGGCCCTTTCAGCCAACATCTCATCAGGAGACAATCGTTGGATTAGCGAAAAGAATATTAACGATATTGAAGAGCAAAAAAAAAAAAAAAGGGGAAACACAAAAATAACAAACAAGTATATATACTTGTAACGAGGGAAGGGATCGTGTAAATAAATTAGCGAGGACAGTTAAAATAAAATATCCCCAACAGATTCAGAGACCTTATAAATTCTTTCTGCCGCAGAGAGAAGGTTTTCTTAATCCTATACAGACCGATTCCAAAATCTTCAAATGATTATTGGAATCAGCTGTATGAATAATTTTAAACCACTCTTTTTTATACAACTTGGCACAAGCTATATTCCCAACTAAATGTTGAGCAATAGCCGATTCCATATTCATGGGGGGAAGATAGCATATTCTATCTATCTTACCAAGTCGTATTTTGGAAGGTGCGTGCTGATTAATTCTAGTTTCCAAATGCAAGGTTGTACGCCCCACATAACCAGCAGCACACTGGCAATTAAATTCATATACTAAATTACTCAATTTGATGTAGGGCAATACATCCTTGCGAAAAAGACGGAAACGCAGACCTAGTTTGAAAAATGCTACGTAAAGCAACTGATGGGAAACAACCGAAACCGACTTGCTAACCTGCTTAATTAAGCCCCTGACCCTATCCCCAATCCAGGAATCTTCAAATAAACCGGTCATTTAGAAGGCCCTGGATTTTAGGGAATGAAATTCCTTAGTCTTCTTTACTAATGATATAGTCAATAAGGGCCTCGGATAGCCGTTACTAAGGAAAATCTCCCTAATGTTCCCAAATTCACGGTCCAATCTAATATAGGAGAACACACTTTAAGCGCTCTATACACCAAGGTTTTAACAAGATTAATTTTCCTTGATGCAGGAGCAAATGAACGCCAATTCAAATAAAGTCCCGTAAAGGTGGGTTTACGATAGATGCTCGTAATAAAACCACCTCTACTGCGTTCAACAAAAACGTCCAAAAAGGCAGACAGTTGTCCTTCTCCCTTCCATAGTGAAAGACAAACCATTGTGTAAGGAGTTGAGCTCATTAAAGAACTCAACAGCCTCACTTTCATTAGAGAAAGTTGCAAAAGTGTCATCGACATATCTAACGTAAACAAACGGTTTAGAGACTTTGCCGAAAAGTAACATCTCATGGTAGCCTACAAAAATGTCAGCTAATGCAGGGCCAAGGGGACTGCCCATCTGGACCCCATCCACTTGACTATACATAATATTGTCATAACTGAACTCCACCGAACTAGTACATAGTATCATGAGTTCTATAAATATATCCTTAGGAAAAGGAGGTGGAGCAATGTTACCTTCGTATAAAAAGTCTGCACAGATATCAATAGTTTCCCTCAATGGTACATTGGTAAAATAGACTGGACACATCAAAAGAACACATAAAATCAGTATCAGGGCAAGACTGTATGGCCTGTAGGCGTTCAACAAACGTGAATGAATCAGGTATACAATGCTTAGCAAAAATGTTTGGACCGGTTGTATGACCTGCAAAGCCATTGAGCCAGAGAATGTTGGGATGAACCAATCATTGAAAAAGTATTGGTCTCAATGGAACGTCCTTCTTATGAACTTTAGGAAGACCATAAAGCCTTGGTCTAAGGGAACCAGAAGGTCTAATCCTGTCATAAGTCTCCTGAGAAAAGTAACCTTTTCTAAACAAGTATAATAGACGTTTCTGAATTTTAATTTCATTTCTGTACGTGTTGTCACAAGTTTCAACTGGACCAATTTTTTTTAACTTTTCTGAATCATTCAAAATAATCAACATCTTTTGGAATTCATAAGGTCTCTGAATCTGTTGGGGGATATTTTATTTTAACTGTCCCTCGCTAATTTATTTACACGATCCCTTCCCTCGTTACAAGTATATATACTTGTTTGTTATTTTAGTGTGTTTCCCCCTCTTTTTTTTTTTTTGCTCTTCAATATCGTTAATATTCTTTTCGCTAATCCAACGATTGTCTCCTGATGAGATGTTGGCTGAAAGGGCCCTAGAGACTTTTAAAATTAAAATCAATGGTTTCCTTGTTTTTAAAACTATTTATAAATTTTGTACCTCCAAACATTTGTATATATATATATATATATATGCAAAACACCTCAAAAAGAGATTCAAGGATTTTGTCAATGGAAACATTATAGCCTTTGATATGGATGTGAGTGACTCACATTTGCTGTTTCTTAACATAGATGGATGGAGAAAATTCATGAAAGAAATGAGTATGCCCCTTAACCATAGCTATATTGAAAATTTTTAGCATGGTCTTAGACTGGGACCATATCTGACTTTCACCCTAACCTTCATTTGCAGCTGTGCGATATTTTAAAATCTAGTTATGTCAACCACCAACCATCAAATAATAAGGTTCTTACACATAATCTTCCTTTAAGACCTGCTGAAAATGGGTATATGATATGTGGCAAAAACAGTAAATCCATTTTGAAAAGACCAATGATGGTCCATGGTATTTTCAGCATCCTTCTGTAAACCATATTTCTGTTGTCTTGTGTCCCCTCTTCTTCAGTGAGAAAATAATTCAACATACATTAGAGCGAGTGACCATGGTTAAATGTAAAATAAATGACAGAACTGCCAACAAACAGAATTGACAAAGTTTGAAATAAGCAATAAGAAGAAAAAGAAAAGAATAGAGAAAGAAATAATATAAAGCAAGTAAACAATATATACAAGGCAAATTAAGAGTAATGAGGTAAAAAGTTCACAAACTAAGAATTGGGGTTGACACACAAGAGCAAGTTTGGATAAACGAACATTGCATTCTGAATTCAAGACCAAACAGACTGGGACTGAGTCATATGAAACCAAGAACGGGCCTGATTTATTGTCTAGGAAGAAATTCTGGCATGCATTTGTGTCCTTCTGTCTTTAAATTTGGAAGTAGAAAGTATTTTGCAGTCATTCCTAATAAAGATTGAAGCCAAAAATTATATAGGAGGATTGATAAAAAGGCATTAGCAATTCAGCACTCTTTTCTTTGTTTTTAATGAAATTTTCCTATTTCTTAATACTTTGCTTAGATTTTGAAAGACATCTTTTGCTATTCCACTGCACCTTCAGATTTTGGTGAAACATTTTCTGTCACTGTTAAAACCCTTCCTTGGGGAGATTATGAGAAAGCCTACTTATCAGTATTAGTGTACTAAAACGTCCTCGAAAATAATGACCTCCTCATAAGTAATATTGAAAGTTAACTCTCAGTTCTCTTTATTACTCTATATTACTTCATAACTGTGTTATGTTTAAGAGTCATTCTGATTACTAAACTAGCAAAGATACCCAGCATTGGTCAGGTCAATTCCTTTTTCTTTGCTTCACTGCACTAAACAGTTGATTTTCTATATTTGAGAGATTTGCATTTGCTGTAAAATGCTATCAGGTAAATTCATGTAATTAGACCATTTTATTTTAATTAAAATTTAATTTTGGCTTAGAATAAACATCATTTATTTCTGATATGACATTATAATATTATAATTTATATCTACTAAATTTTAAGAACATACCAATAAATGTCATCATTGCTGACTTTTTTTTCTCTCCTAAAGCAGTGATCTTGCTGCCAAGGTGGTTACCACTTTCCAGACAAAAAGTGGTGATGAAAAAGAGGCCATGGATCACATGCAGACATGTTTGCCAACATCAGTTAAATCTGGGTGTTTCCTATTAGCAGCAGGCTAATTTGGCATGTCTAGATATGGGCCTTTTTGCAATTGGTTAAGATCTGTCTCTTTGTAAAATGTCTCCTGCCAATAAAAGCAGAAGGAAAACCAGATGCCAGCAATTGGGAAGTCATAATATCTTATGAAGTGTTATAGTGGAACACCCCTATTCTATAGTTAATAGACTCTCCCACCTATCATAAGTAGGAGTAGTAAGAGTAACGAGAAGTAGCTGAGTGAGTTGGTCAGTCAGTCGATGTCGGACGACCGTTAGTCGGATACTAAAAGTATCAGCAACTACAACTAGATTTCTCTGCGTCATTACCTATTATATCAAGTTCCTAACGTTTTTACATCAACCTATTTTAGGACTGACTTACTACAACTACGAGCCTCCACTGTGAAACCACTCTATAACATGAAGCCAGTCCTGTGGGCATTTTTGTTCCTCAAGTTGCTCTTGTTTCCGAGGCAGTGTTATTTTTTTTTTATCTCCTCTCTTTCTCCTCTCTCTGCCTGTTACCCATGTACTTGGTTTGGGGAGCAATCAGTTAGGTGCTTCCTCCAACTGTAACACACTCTTGCTGTACATTACAACAAAAATGGTTCTATTTGAACTAAGCAGTTTAATCACAAAAGCTACCAACAATTTCTCTTTCATAAAGGTCACAAAAGACCACGAATATACAAATAGTTATTTAAAAATAGAACTGCTAACATTTTAAAGCAAATGATAAATCTAAGGTATTTATTGACTGCATTAAGTGATATATACTGGCAAATTATATCTTATTGACTTTTTCATCTTGTTTATAGTTTGGGTTGATCTGGTTACAATAGAATTAGTTAATGCTGTATTTCTGCATTGTTACTTTTCTAAAACCATTTAAAGCAAATTTTATTTTTTCATCAATAATATGGTTGGGGAAATTAGCAATGTTAAGTGTTTGTTGCATGTTACTCAATTTTTTATGAAATAATATGATCAAGAAGAAATTATTTTAGCATGATTAAGCATATCTTTTCTATATCCTTTTTTTAAGCATAGACAAATGGTACACTTATAGATATGTATGATAGATTCTGGAGAGAAACATTGTCTTGCATGATACTGTGAGCCAACTTACCTAGTAGCTGACCTGGCAATGGATTCAATATAGTATTTTCACTTCATGTTAGCTGAGAATGTTAGCCTGAGAAGGGGCAACAAGCCACTCTCCTGGAGGTTAGCATCAGCCATGCTGATGGAAGACAGAGGGAGGTCTCTCAGATGATTAATGGAAATAAGTTTAGTTTTTGAAGGGTCATGATCTTAAAATACTCCATCAGACAAGCAAGTCACTTTTTCCCTGATATTGTTGGATCATTTATATATATATATATATATATATATATATATATATATATATATATATATATATATATATATTATGTTTATATATATATATATATATATATATATATATATGGATTAATTCAATCAGTTATTTAATATATTTTCTGTTTAATTAAAAAACAGAGCATTTACTTAAGTAAATTGTATCTATAAAAAGAACGTATAAACATAAAATATATATATATATATATATATATACACACACACACACACACACACACACACACACACATGTATGTTAATTAATGTATATTTGAGCAGCAACCTTTCTTTAAACATCTTTCATTAAATATGACAGACAAGGATAATCTAATTTTTTTATTTAGTTTTTCCAGCCTCCTTACGCTTTTACATTTGGTTGGAGTAAGGAGTACAATATATATATATATATATATATATATATATATATATATATATATATATATATATATATATATATATATATAAAATGATTCATTCAATGCAAATGAGAAATTATTATGTTTTTTTTTTACTTAGTTGTTTAACATCAAACTAGTTTATTTTCATTCTGTTGTCCATATTTTTTTTATAGTACAGTTTCATTTATTACTAGCTTTTTTCCAGTCTAAGTCCTATTCAGCCCATGGATTGAAATCAGAGTTAATTTGTGACCAATCATAATTTTTGTCTTTAAGATGTCTGATTTTGGTTATGGCTTAAATATGACCAAAAAAAGAAGATCCCAAACATTTCAACAAAAAAACACCAAAATGAGACCAACAATATTTTCTGTAGAAGCAAGAAAACTTAATTTAAACAAAAAATTGTTTTTTTTTATTGCATGCTGACCTCTGAAAAGTTCTTTGACAAAAATAATTCAATATCAAACACATCATTATAGAATACATAAACAAGCATCAATATGTGATTTGTGCAGTTGATTTAGACTGCAAAACAAAACATTAACCTAAAATCTCAAGGCATGTTACTAAATAGTATTGTCAAATTAAGACTTTCATGTGGATATCAGGCATAGCATCAAATTCCTTCTGAAATATTTAAATTGTCAGCTTTCTCAGAATGAGGGTTAAAAAGTGCTATGAGTAAATGTAGCCTGTAGGTCTTAGTCAGGAACATCCTTTTTCAAACCCTGGTACAAAAGAATAAAAAACAACTGTACCAGATACCAGAAATGATATCACTTGAGGACTTTCAACAGCAGCAACAAGTAAAACGAATAGCACATGTAACTCAAAGAGAGAATAATGACATAATTAAGATGTCGATGTTCCACATGACTTCAAATAAAAGGTTAGGAAAGAAACCTCCATGTTTAAAACAAAGAAAAATAACAGTCAATGAATGTCAAATGTTTCCTTTTATGTAAATGCCTAATATTACCATTACATGCATATCTCTTTCTCAAACACATAGAAAAACAAAGAGAATATAAAAATCAGCAATATAAAGTAAGTATTTAAGTACTTACCATTTGTATTTGTTTTAAAGGCTTGGCTTGAATCAGTCCTTGGAGTAAATCCTGTAGAAAATGGTAACTCCTTTTAGAATAGAATTTCACAGAGAAGATAGACATACAAATTAAAGATAATTTTTCCAGGAACAATTTGCAGAGATAAGCAAATAAAAGACTTTGTGTGGCAATTTCCTTTCAAGAAAATTAAACCTAAAAATTTATCCAATGCAAAATTTGCAGAAACAGCTTCATGAGGAGAGTTCTTTGCAAAAATCTCTCTCTACTTTGAAATGTTTCTCCAAGTCCTACTTTTTTAGCAACTGAGCTTTGCATCCCCCATTCACATTTTGGATCTAATTCTAATCTAATCCACATCTAGGCCAATTAATCTGTTAATTTATCCTTAAGCAATTGCCACAAAGCCGATAAATAGGAAACAACTCAAGGTCATGTTTTTTTGCTAGTAATTAAAAAGCCGTCCAATGGTAAGAGAAAATAATGCTTTCAGCCTTACAATGAAGTGTGTAATATGAACATAAGATGAAGAAGTAGGAAGTGAAATGTATAAGGATATGGTGAATAGATAAGAATCGACCATAGGCTTGAAAAGGTTAAGATTGTAGTGTTTGGGGAAGCATCCCTGCTGGAGTGTGTTCCACAAAATAGTGGGTCCTTGGAAGAAGTTTTCAGAGTAGAATATACTTTTTAACAATAAAAGGGGAATGTGGGTGATTCAGCCCTGTGGCAGGTCTTGGCCATAAAAGTCCAAGCTGATATCACTATAGAATAGAAGTAGTGATAAAATAGTGAAAAAGTAGAAATGATAAAATTCAATACATTGATATGATAAAAATAGCAAATTAGATTTATTTGGTACTTCAGCCTATAATTGTAATTGTAGTAAACAAATAGTAACTGGTTGAATTTTCACCTCATTTTAAGAAATGTAATCTCTCCATAAACAATTTAACCATTTTGATTGGTTCATTCTATGGCCTATCAACCCGTTGAAGGTTATTTAAAGCCAGAAAATTATTTTTAGATACTAAGAACTTTTTTTGACATAATAATGATTTAGTGATACAGGTCTTATTAATTAACCCATAGCTGAAGGGAACAAGTGATGGGTTCATACCTTTCCCAAAGGTATTTGCATGTAAGTGGATATAACAAACTCAACTGGAATTGGAACTTGGCTCTCCGATTTCAAATTCTGAGCCATTATCCATTATACCACCTGCAGATCCAAGCTTATAGCACCTCGTATTCCCAAGCAGTCACCTATGTAGGTGCTGACCAAGCTCAATGTTGCTTAAAACTTCAGTGATCATATAGCAAGCATTTTGAAATCATTCCTCTATGTTTAATATCTGAATTATTTTCTTATTTAATGCTAATCGCAATATTATCTGTTTCCTTATATGGAAACATTTGCTATTCATTTCTCGAGCAGCCAATACAATTGTTTCCTCATTTCAAACCAGATCTGGAGATTTTCTGCCCCTTTAAAGATTATTTCTCAAATTACATTCAATGTTTCACATAATTAACAACGCTGTATCAAATAAATTCAAACAATGCTAATAAAATGTTTAATGTTGGTATATTGCATTTGTAAAAAAAATGTTTATTCCTGCAAATGAGATGATGAGTCGTGTAATGTTTAGTAATTTGCCAGAAGATATCAGTGAGCCATGTTCCAGTCAACCCTTGTATCTTAATGGCATTATCACCTTGCATGGGGGGAATTAATTTTTAAAAAAATAACCTGGAAAATGTATAAATCCATTTCTTCTCCCCTTAGTTATGGGTTAAATAACAAGGCTGTCTGAGGTCTTGCTCTGAAGTGGCAGCCAATGTAAAAGAAGGAAAACTTTGAATTCGAAACCAACTTGAACAAGGATGATCCAGTTTACAAATTATTGTTGCAAACTCTTTTGCCTATTTTTTTTCCTTCTGTCATTTAAAATCTCTGTCAGTCATTAAGGATTTCTTTTCAGCAAATTGACCATGTGTTCAGCGGTGTAGCTGTATTCACCATGCCTGACTAATTGCAGGTTGGTGAGGAGGTCGTGAATTAAGATTTGTCCTTCTCCTAGACTGGTTGCCAACCAAGTCTATAGGACTTTCTTTGTCCTGCTATTCAATCCATAGCTGGACGAAGAAGAGATGGATTTATACCCTTCCCAAGGGTTTTTGCGCATAAATGAACTCAAGTGGAAGTTGGAACTTGGCTCACTGATTTCTGAATCCAAGCTGCATAACATCACACTGCCATCTGTGAATTCCTTCCAGTTAGGAACACTCAACAACACAATGAAAGCATCCGATGAAATAAATCTCTTGGATCTACTTTTTGACAGTCAAATAATGCTTTAAACTGTAGAAACAAGAACGGTTAGATGTACTCTGATGATGAAAATGAAAGGGTTATGCAGTCAATGAGATTTAAATCAGGTAAATACCAGTTTATACTCAATCCACTTAATGCAAAAAATTAAGACTATTTATCTCTGATTTTACCTGCTGAATCCACTGAAGGTGACTTACAATAACCATTTATGTTTGATATACACACTAACAAGAGGACATTTTGATACACCTACTTCCATCTCAGTGAACATACATATAAATCTATCAAATTAGATGAACATAAGAACACACACATGTACACACTTGTTGAGTTTTTATTTATAATTACATCTTTCAATCAAAAAATTCTGTCATGTAAACATGTTCATTGATATTAACAAACTGAAACAACTTTATTAAAAACCTAATGTTTACCCTGATTTATATCCATGCAAATTTTACACATTGATTTTATCAAAAACATACAAAAACACACGTGTATTTCTTGAGATTATTTTCATTTTTCGAAGCATTATAAGTTAGGATTCTCATAATGTCTTAAATTTAATTGTAGTTATAACCTAACTTGCTGGCAATTTTTTTTTTCACTGGAGTCAAATATTTACGTAAAAATTGTATTTGTAAAAATAAAATAATATTGTCCTTAATTAATATCAATTCAAATATTAAACTGATTTAACAATGCTAATTGAGTGGAACAATTTAATCAAATCAAATTGCAAATGATTATTTGATAGAATAAGGAAAATATTACTATTGCATACAACCGCATATGAATGAAGACAAATTTTACTTTGAGCTAAGTCCTGGGTATGATGATAAACTACATCTGGCAGCAAGCCCTCCGAGTGGGAGATTGGTGTTTTTGAGAAGCCCAGAAACACCTCTTAATTGCTTTTGTTCCCAGGTCCACACTGATCTGGGGTGGTAGCTCCTGTTAGGGTCCCAGTTATTGGTAAATAGTGAGCCCCACCTTACCAAAAAAAACACTATGAAGTATGAAAATAAATTTTAAGTAAAAAATACCAGCAATATATGTTATATTAAAAATGACCAATAATACATTTTATCCGTAATTGAAGGCATACCATGATGTCCAAAATATATTTAGTTGAAGCCATAAAATTGTGTTAAAATTTAGATGTCAGCTTTAAATAACTTATAGTGGTTGATATGCTGCTAAAAAAAAAATTAACCTATCAACCAACTTTGAGCTAAAAAGGATCATTGTGAAAATTGTCCTAAGTTTTGAAGGGTCATGGCAAGTAAAGAAGAATATACACATCTGTAGTTATCAGCATAAAAAGTTCAATTTCTGGCTAAGTCTACTGCATTCATTTTTGCACTAATGCCCTTGGAAAAAGCAAAAATCCATCCTTACTCTCTCCAACTATGGTATAAATATCTGGGCAAACTGGATTTTCTAGTATTGGCTGGTAACCAGTTTAAAAAAAAGGAAATCTATGAATTCAAGACCATTAAGAAAGCAATGGGAAACGACACTAATTTTCAAAGAATGCAAAGCAATTCACAGATAATAAAGGATTCTGAGGAGAGTCATGGTCGCTTACACCTTGAATGGACATAGCAGCTTATTAAATACATACATATATTAAGGTAGTGACATACCTATGTATATGAACATATTTTTTAAGCTTTCTCTACCTGTGGCAGAATGCGCAACTCACACAACTGAAAAATTTCAGTTTGTGCGCATTTTTGTAGGTTGATCCATCCCCACAAGTGGCCTAGGCTTGCTGAGAAATAGTTGATCTCTTGAATGTTGGCCAACCAAGGCTACAGAAACCAGTATGTACTGCCATTTAACCCATAGCTGGGGGAGAGAAGATGGATTCATACTTTTTCAAGGGTATTTGAGAGTGAATGTAACAAACTCGTTTGTCTAATTTCTCATGATAAGCTGCCTGCACATCCTTAGTAATGGTACATAAGCCTGTAAACAAATTAATATTCAGCCCTGAAAATTAATTAAATTTAAGGTTTATTTTATAAAAAATAAAGTTGAAGCTTCAAAAAAATGTTTATATATATATGTTTTGAACAATAAAAATATTGAAAAATTAAAATTTTCAGACACATTGGTTTGTATCTTAATGTTTTTTTTGTTTTATTATTTCAATTAGGTTCCTCAACTAGTTTCAGCCAGCATGGCCATCATCAGGAGAAAAAAAATCCAGTTTGTTAGTAGCAGTGAACTACAGGATTGAATGACTTTATGAAGAAAATGAACTTTACCTGTAGTTTTCATTTGGTTTATTATCGTTAATTATGGTCAGTTGTTGTGTTGTTCAAACATCCTCTGTGTATGGTAAAATATAGATTTAAGGTATACTATATTTATGGGTTAAAGTGCTCAAGATCAAATAGAGACTATATAAGTATAAAAGTGGACATTGAAATCAACAACCAGAGGCGACAGTCTGTTTCACTCTAAATGCAGATGTCAGGCACATGGTGTGCTGAAGAAAATTTAATAAAGACAAAATAGATACTGTTTAAAATAAACAAAACATCTACTTAAATATGGGCATCCACTAAAAATAACATTTGAAGTAATATATCCAAGATGTGTGTCTGAAAAGAAATGGTTGTGGATGTGTTGTGTGAGCTTTGGACAAAAGAGGGATAAACAGATTTTGTTATCATCTAAACATGATATCTTGGGAGTATAAAACAGTAATCTTAGCTTTTTGCAACAATTGCATATTTATTTTTTCACATGCTTTTGTGGTAAGACAAATTGTGGCTGCTTCACCATGACAATACAAACTCTCACAATGCCTTTAGCATCTGGCTATTCCTAGTCAAGAAGAACATCGCCATACTGGAACAACTATATGTATGTATGTATGTATGTATGTGTGCATGTATTTAGGCAGAATATTTTCATTCAAACGGGTTTAAGAATTTAGACATACTATGTCTGTTTATTTTCATTTTAATCCTTTTGAGTTCACAAATCAATTTCTTCCTAGCCATAGAAAATTAATTAAGAAAAACATCAAAATTTTCTTTCAAATAATCTCATTTTATTTTCCCAAGTACTCATCTGAGACCATCTTAAGGGGGTTAAATTATCTGTGTATGTGTATAAATATTTATGTAAATTCAAAACATTTTTACTGTTCATTTTACTGAGATTTTATCATTCTCTATCAATTTCAAATTCATGAGGTTTTTTTCTCCATGCAAGGGAGGCAACTTTTGTATTTTCCTATTTATTATTATATATATATATATATATATATATATATATATATATATATATATATATATATATATATATATATATATATATATATATGTATGTATAAATAAATATGATATCACCATGCATCCAAATTCATAAAAGATAAAAAACCTAGATTTGGATTAACATAAAAAATTGTCTTTAAAACATTATGATTAATGTTTTAAATAAAGATTATAGACACTATTTTACTTAACCTGCTACAAAGTCTGAAAAGAAAGTAACCAGTAATTTAATATTAACCCCAAAATGAATTCTTTAGGACAATGGAGCCTAAGGCTTCCTTTCAAGTTACTCTTCTTGGAGTTCCATATACTTATTTGAGAATCCCTTCTATATTTCAAGACCATCTGCTCTTTTGGGAAGATCATCAGCTGCCACATCACATTCTTCCTATTCTCATTCACTGCATTTCAGGGGTAATTTTTAACTTTTGGAAAAGCCAGAAGCTTTTCACCTTGCATCTGTAGTTGCAAGATTATGTTGAATTATTCATTTTTGACAAGAATTTCTTCTGTCTTAATTTCAATTTCTTTTCATCTCATAACATTAGGAGGAATATGTTTAGATTTTATTAGATGAAATATAGTCAACCATTATTAATTTCTGAATAATATTTATTTCATCTTAATTTTACTTGCTTTTTCATCTCATAGTATTAGTAATAATTTTGTTAGCTGGAATGATTCATGGGTGGGGCATTCTGACAGTGATGGATTGCCTTTGTCTGGGTTTGAAATGAAAGTGCAAAATGATGTGAATTCAATAGAGGGTCTCAAGAATTCTGAAGCTTTGATATGCTTCCAAACCTGCAGGGCAGTTGGGGGTGCTGAGCCAATGTGTGACACGTGTTCCTGTCATGTCAGTCCTGTTATTATCTCTTAGAATCCAAGTTTCCAGGGTTAATAAAATGAATACTAAAATTAAATGACCCTTTTCATTGGTACCATTTTTATTAATAATGTGGGGATCCCAAGACAATACAGAACACAAGAGATAATTTATGATGCCATGATGTGCAGATTTCTGCATAAATACATTTTTATGAACCTGAAATCACTCTGACAGACAATTGGTAAGGTAAGTGTCCATTAATTTTTGTCTCACTGTCTTCTTTTTGCCAACAATTAGAATAGAGAATTCTGCTGAATTTTGTCAGAGCTTCACATCAGAGGTTAAAAATGTTAGCAACTTGCTGAAGAAGCACAAATAACACAGTGAGTTACAAACTTTAGATAGAAGGGTTTAGGAAATGGGTGTGTAGTGGCCATTAATAATTAAGTATAATTCAAGACATTGATCTTAAAATAAAAAAGTATTTAATTAGAAGATAATGTGGATATTAGGATGGTGGTCTTCAGAGAACGAGAGACACTAGAGGCTGTGTATGAAAAAAACACTAGCAGAAGGTAAGTTGAGACATAGGTTTGGATCAGACTTAGGCAGGGAACATGTGCACAAACCCATGGAGGTTTGTCATGCTAGAAGGCCCAATGTAGAAGCCAATCCCAGGATAGGAAGGAATACCAGAGAAAGAGGATTTGCACCATCTAATATATACAATAAAAATAGGTATATCCAGGTAGGAAGTCATAGACGACCTGAGGAGATTGTTAATAGAGGCAGAAGTGTAGTTATCTGCTGGGAATATGGTGGTGAAGGTCACATTTGATGGAGTTGTGAGAGATTTCTGTCAGGAAATTGTGAATGTCCAGTCAGAAGGTGACACCAAGTGGAGAAAGGAATTACTCAGAGACCTTCCAGATATTTAAATTTCTGAAACTGCCTGATTTTAGTGTCCCTGACTTGTAAATTGTATTCAGGGCTCATCTTTTTACTGATGACCATGCATTCTGTCTTCTTGCATTTAATGCTTAGTCCCTTCTTCTTGCTCTCCTTCACTATCTTCTGTAGGAGGTTTTATAATTTCTTTTCTGTGTCTGCTATCAGCACTGTATCATCTGCGTATCTTATGTTGTTAAGATTGTGGCCACCAAAGATGAATCCTGGTAGAATTTCAAATTCTCTCAGAATTGCCTCGCTGTATAGTAGGTTGAATAAGTCCAGTGAGAAGACACATCCTTGCCTTAAACTCCTTTCTAACTACAAGTTCAATATAGAATTTAATTATTTATGCATGAGCTTAATGATTATCCTCTTTAATAATGGCTATAGAATGACATACTGAGTTGATGTAATGTAAGTAAATGAAATTTAGAGAAAAGAAATACAAGGGAAAAATTAATGAAGTGCCTATCAAAATTCATTTTCAATAATGACTGACTACACACTTTTGTTAATAAATTATGATCAGAGCTTAACAAAAGTTTCTTTCTGCTAATCCTAAATGAAATTCAATGCTATATTGAGTCCATTACCATATTTATGGGAGTAGATTATTCAATAATCAAGATAGATTTTTTGCTTTTTTTAATTGTTATCACTCCATACAAGGCAATAAAGTCACTAAGACACAAGGGGTTACAGGGTAAGAATTAGGAACAGAAACATTAATAATGAGTGGTAAAAGTAATCAGAAGGACAGATGATAGTGATTGACATGACATTTAAATTTTTGCAGGTAAAAGTTGGCTGGAAAGCATGGAGCCAGAAGGGAGTTCCACAGGTGAGAAGTATGAGAAAAGAAACTGTTAGCATAGAATTTACGGCTACATCTAGCCAGCTCAGCTGTAAATTGATGAGATCTCGTTGCCAGTTGAGTACTGCGCTTAAATTCATAAAGTTTAGGTACCATAGCAAAGAGATTATCTGAACAGTTATCATGAAAGTGTTTATAGAAATGGCACAGAGAGGCAACCTTCTAGAATTTTGCGTCTTTCTTTGCATTGAGTTCAATATAATATTTTGGTGTTATATACTAAAATTTGTCTTACCTTAATATTATTGGATTGGAAACAAAGTTCCTTCACAACTTTTAATAAAAATATGTACAAAGTTGTACAGGAACTTTGTTTCAATCCAATAATTTTTTTTTATTTGTGATATGTTAATATATATATATATATAGGAGGCACGGTGGAGTAATGGATAGGAGCTTGGATTGAGGAATCGCAGAGCCGAGTTCCAGTCGAATCCAGTACATTCACTTTCGTGCTAATACCCTTGGGAAAGGTATGAATCCTCTTTCTCTCCCTCCAGCTATGGGTAAAATAGCAGGACAGACTGGGTTCTATAGCCTTGGATGGCAACTGGTCTAGGAGAAGGACAACTCTGAATTCAAAACCTACGGAGGGTTGTTTGGGAACCTTGTGGCATTCGATGCACCAGGTCTCTGTATTCGTCCCTTCAAAAAGTGTGGACGATCCTGCACGAAGCCTTCACCACTATAATCAAATCTCATGTGCCGGTGTTGGGCTGTCAGTTTCCTGGAAACTGATCTGCTTGACCCTCATACGTCGAATCTTGATGGGAGAGTCGACTATATATATATATATATATATATATATGAATTGAACTAAATTTTGACAAATGAAAGGTCAACTGATGAAAGGGTGTGATGCATGTGTAGCCAATGTAAGAATTTGATGTTGCTTGTTAGTATTATAGGTACAATCTCCCAAAAGAACATGAGAATTCATAAATAACATTATTTTCACATAGGGTAGATTTTTGATGTGATGAATTTTTTCAAAGAATTAGACATTTTGAATTATTTTATAACAAATGTTAAATCTAAGGTATTTGTTCAGGTCAATAACAGTTATATGCTGCCAAATTATATTTTTAATAGACTTTGTCACTGGGGCGGGGGAATCAAGGTGAACTTAGGTAAATTTACTGCTTACATAAAAGAACTAATTTTGAAATTTTAAAAAATTAATAAAAAATTAGATAAACAGAATTTTTTAATATTATTCAACTAAAAATGTTTGAAAGAATTCTTGCTGCCTGAATACACCATATATGTCTTTTCCAAATAAACGGGTGGATTTTTTATTTATCATCAGACAGATTTTATTACTTAAACATTATTCTTAGTAGACACTTGTATTTGTGTAGATGGTCTGTTTATTTAATAAACAGAGTATTTATTTATTTTCTTCTACCAGCCTGAATATTGAAGAAATCTTATTAAAGATATGGCAGAAAGGGCATATTTTTGTTCAATAAGGTTTCTCAAATATTCAGGCCAGTAGACAAAAAATGAGGGTGCAATAAAAATAATGTTCAAGTAATAAAATTTATATATATATATATATATATATATATATAAAAATATGATTTAATATGTATCACCTCAAACAAAGCAGTAATGCCACTAAAACACAAGGGGTTACAGGGTGTGGGAGAATTAGGAATAGAAACATTAATGATGAGCAAAAAGAGAAGAGAATAATCCATTAGACAGTAGATAGTGATTGAGATGGCAGATTAAAGTTAAGTGAAAAGCAAGGATCCAGAAGGGAGTTCCACAAGCAAGAAGTATGAAAAAAGTAACTGTTAGCATAGAACATATGGCTACATCTAGCCAGCTCAACTGTAAATTGATGAGATCTCAACACTAAGCTAGTAGTGAGTTTAAATTCAAAATGTCCATAATGAAGAGTTCATCCAAAATTTCCATGAAAGTATTTATAGAAAAGACACAGAGAGGCAACCTTATGGCTGGGGGGAAAGTGACTGAAGACAAGCCATCAGATCAGGAACAATAATATTGCAGATTCTTCTTTGGATCTTATCAAGGAGCTCAAGGTAAATAGCAGGGTCACTGGGACATATGTGGCAGCAATATTCTAAGCATGGATGAATGGTAGGCTTATAGATATATAATAGATTCTGGAGAGAGAAATTTTCTTGCCTGACATAGTGAACCAACTTTCTTAGAAGCTGACATAAAAATGGATTCAATATAGTCTTTCCCCTTCATATCAGGAGAGAATGTAAGCCTAGCCTAAGAAGGCACAATGAATCACTTTCCTGGAGGATAGCATCAGCCATGCTGACGGAAGGCAGCAAGGGGTCTCTCAGATGATTAAGAGAGAGAAGTTTAGTTTTGGAGGCATTAAAATTAACAAGCCATATTTTTCCCTGGTTAACTAGGGACTTGAGGTCATTTTGGACATTGGCTACCATTGTAACATTGTCAAACTGATAAGCCTTACTATCAAGGCAGGAGTAAATGGTAGTGTTGTCAACCTAGATACTAAGTTGAGAGCTGATGTCATCAGGAAGGTCATTAATGAAAATTAAAAACAAAGTAGCGCCAAGGATAGAACCCTGGAAGACACCTGCATTAATACAAAAGGATCTAGATGAGTGGCTGTTCCGGATAACTTTCATTTCATGATTGGTCAGAAAAGACTTGATCAATTCAAAAAAGTATTCAGAGACACATTAACTTTTCAGCTTGTGTAGAAGACCCAAATGCCTGATCCTGTCAGAGGCTTTCAAGATGTCAAATGCAACAGTCTGGGCTTCACCATCTTTATCTAGAGCATGATAGATTCTTTCCGTACATCAGCAGTTGACCTGGAGAAACAAAAGCCATATGGCTTATCTATCTATCTATCTATCTATCTATATATATATATATATATATATATATATATATATATATATATGTGTGTGTGTGTGTGTGTGTCTGTGTGTATAAAAGGACATTTTGAGATGTTAAGGAAATCTACAAACAATTCTTTACTGATAACTCTAAGAGGGCTTAGAGAAGGATTTTATCAAATTTTCCTAAATTGTTTATATAAATAAATATTCTGATATGCTTGAATGCTGAGGAAATTCATAATAATTTTAATCTATTAATTGGAAGTCTGTTTCACAGACAACTTTTTATCGTTTCCTTGAAGTAGCTAGAATTGGTGGTACATCCTGATGTCTATAGTAAAAAAAACTAAATTAAGAGATATTTATGCAAAATCTACATTAAAAGCTGTCCTTGTATTTGATTTTGCAAGCAGTGAGTAAAACTGCGACTTAGAAACCAGGAATCTATCTTAAGTGTTCTACTAGATTGGCAACTAGGTCCCATCCATTTACTGTTGAAATAGTTAAATGTAACCACCACTTTTACTCCAACATTGGAACTCCCTTCCCCTCACTTGCTTCCCTGATAACTACAAATTTAAAAAATTTAAATGCAGTGTCAATCGCCATCATCTGCTGCCTTGATCTCTGTCCTTTTTTCCTTTCCTCAATCCCCCCCCTACACCCACTCTTTTCTCTCACTTTCGCTCGCTGCAATCCCTTGCGTGATAGTGGCACTCCTGCCTTGCTTAGTTTGAAGTGCGTAAAAAAACAGAATGTGTACTAAAAATTAAGCGGAAGTGGGGGTGGGGGATTTGTTAGTAAATTTTTCTGTCACTCTTTCCCTTCATTTTAGATGATTTCTTTGCTTTTAAGACCCAGAAAATAGGAAAAAAAAAATTGGAAGGCCAGAGAATAAACTGCCCAAAATTATGTGATAAAAACAACAAGAATGAAGATACATACCTAAATAGCTTGAAAAATATAAATTTATTTATTGACCCAATCTACATTTGATTTATTGGTTTTTTTCTTTGTTTGTTATCACAGCATTTCAGCCTTGTGTCATCTGGTCTTCATCAGATGTATATCTGATGTGATGGAAAAACCTGCCACCCCCATGAGTGGTGGCACTATAGGTGATAACCACCTATAAGTATCCGTGAGGACAGCGGACGAGAGAGTCAAGCTGGGATCTGCGAGACTAGCGGCCTTCCGATAGCAGCACACACACAACTGTACTGACTTGCAACGACTGTGCACATAAGTATTACTTTCTCGCTTGTTGTACTGGTTTCTACAATAAACCTGTTACTATTTATCCATCATGTTTGTCCATTCCATATTCCTGTCAGCAAGGAATATAACAATATCAATCCAAATAACCTACAGGGGATACTGAATTAAACCCTTTATTTAATCTATGATGGTAGACTGCCCTTGTTCCACTGCCTATATCTAGTCCTTATTTTTAGATTGCATCACCTTGTTTCTACTGAGTCTACATACACGGCCCAGGGATTGAGCTATCAATTCTGATGTCAACAAATTCAGGAACCAATGCTTTAATCCACAGCTATTATCCTGGCTTATTTCTGCTTATTTCTTTCCTCTTCCTCTTTCCTTCTTTTGATTACAAGAGTCAGATTAGACCTGGGCTGGAGTTGCTGAATCTCCACTTACCAACCACGACAGAATTTAAAATCAGTTATACAACCTTATGCAGGAATTCTTTTTCTCTCCACTCTACAGTGTCTTTCCACAGATGCAACATGGCAAGCTTATCAATACTTTATCTCTATTTCCATGCAAAATGTTGAGATGAGATCCATTCTTTAGTTCTACCAGTTCAAACATTTCTAGCTAGGACTCACCATGCTATGTCCACAGAATTAAATCACCTTCATTTCCTCCATATTCCATCTATAAGGAGGAAGTTCTACTCAGACAATTTTTCCCCCAAACTGCTTCTTTGTGGAACAGACTTCTGTGTGGATGCTTCACAAGGTTAATTACTTCAAGTCAAAGGTCAATTGTTATCTATCCTGCTTATCCAAATAATCTTCACTTCTTACAACCTATTCTTTCATTCATATAATACAGTTCATTCATCAGAACCATTTTAACAGTAAGCCTCTACCTTGAGTGACACATCAAATTTGTATTGTGTCAACTCCAAAATTAAAAATGCTTCAAATACTTTAGTTTCTGAAAAGTATCCTTCATTCTGGTGTCTTTTGAATTCATTGTCACATTTTCCACTGACTGTAACTGAATTCATGTTATGTTTTCTGTTGCCTGTTACTGTACTGTCCAAGGCAGTTTAAATTTTAGGTATCGGTACATCCTCAGGTTTTAACTTTTTATTCATAACCATGTATTCTTTCTTTTTACATTTCAAGGTTAATCCTTTCTTCTTGTTTTCCTCAATGATCTTGGCTAATAGATATATTTTTTTTAAGCAGCAGAAATTTGGTTATACGAATCTGTCATCAATACTGTACCATCTGTATGTGTTTTATGTTTATGAATTATATTCTTTTATGTGTTGTCGATTGATAATAAATCCTTGACTGCATTCTAGATATTGTAGAATCAACATGCCATACAAATTAAATAAATCTGGTCAGAAAAAAATCCTTCTTGTATACCTTTTAATTTTGTTTATTTGAAAAACTCATTCTTTACATGAATGCAATTTGTTTCTTCCCAATACAGGTTATGGATTATATGAATATGTTTCTGTGTAAATCATGCATTCCAAGCATTTCACAGAGTTCTTCATTACTGAATACCTTTGTTTAATCAATGAAACATTGGTATAGACCTTTTAACATTTTTTTCTTTGCTTTTTGTTTTTAAATCATTCCACCATCCCCCGACCCCTGACCAAGAAGATGGTAAAAGCCATAAAGATGCAAGGGGGGATAGTGAGATTGAAAGAAACATCATTAAAAAGAGAGGACAATAAAAGAATAGGCTGCAAGGTGACAGAAAATAATGACTGATGTTACATTTAACATTTGAAGATCATAGTTGACAATAAGGCAAAAGGCCCGAAGAGAGTTCCACAGGTAAGAAGTCAGAGAGAAGAAACTGTTAGAATAGAACTTATGGTTATATCTAGCAATGAAAATATTTTACAAGGAAGCTATGTTATGGCTGTAGGAATGTGACTGAAGCTGAGATGACAGAACAGGGCTTATACCATTGCAGATTCTTATTTAAATTTGACAATAAAACCTCTTTGATAGCAATATTCAATGCAAGGATGAATGGTAGGCATAATTTTATTTATTGATTTTATTTCATTTTCCCATTTGCTCAAAACAATGTCATTTGATGACACTTAGAAGAACAATGTGCAGCTACATCAAAATCATGCACCACATTTGAACTCTGTGTTTGGTGAGAGATGTACTCCCTCGTAAACATCTAAATAGGTAAGAACATGTGAACACATCAATCCATGAATATTTTGAACATCTACAGGCAGACACACGCAGGTACAAACAAGGACAATAACACTACCTGGTCCAGTCAGACTGGAGAATGTCAATTGAATATTACACTGGCGTCTTAGGGAGCTATCCACCCAGCCTATATCTTTCCATTGGGAACAAACTGATGTTACTATTGAGTGCCTGAGGAATCTTCAAAAGTGAAAGTGTCAATGGGGCTTGAGAAACTTTGAATGGCTTCCAAATCTCACATTAAATTTTGTATGACATGGATATACAATTAAATATGACATAGCCTAGCCAGGGCATGTGGGCATGAAATTAATATTAGCTTGAGTTCCAGGGGTTGGAGTCATGGGTCCTGAGGCATCCAAAAAGAGCAAGGTTGTTTGAAATCCCTCTTAAATATTAACCTTGTATCCAATCCTGTGTGTATAAGCACATGGATAAATATCCTCACCTGGCACTGCTGAATTTTAATAAAAAAATACTCAAGCTTCATGGTCTGTTCCTTCAGACAATACCTCTCCTTTAGGAGGGAGCAGAGTCAATTCTTGGTGCTTGAGGAGACCCCATTGAGTAGTGCTGATGGAATTGGAGTAATTTTTGTCCATCATCCATATACTTAAGAAACTTTTGTAAATGGTTGGCAAAGCATAGACTGGGTTGGATAATAAGGGGGGAAAACATTGCTTAAAGCTAACAAGGATAGGAAGTTGTGGAGAGTCATAAATACCAATGTCTTGAAGGGACATAACACAAAAGAAAAACAAAGTTAATGCATGAGAGAGGCTCCCAGTTTAAACTCAGCCTTGTGCGACATTTCATTTGAATGGGTGTGCAGATAAATCCTTACAAGCAAGAACAATTCTAACACAAGATCAAGCTAATGGAGCACTAAATCTGTCAATTAAAATACATGAGAATAGCATTTTCTCCTTCATAAACAATAATGCCATGGTATTTGTTGATATAGAACAATCTTGACACAAGGGCAAACTCCCCGAGAGAAACACAAATAATTAAAGGCTTGTGAGATAATCACTCTCATGTCAGCATTCTGTACCTTTGTCTCTCTTCCGCAAATATGTAAATACTGGAACATATAGAATTATGACTTTATTTACCTTAATTGCAGGTATTTGAGGGTTAGTTCAGATAATCTTATTAATCCATTTAATCCTGTTAACCAATGCCAAGTGCTTACAACTGGTTTTGCATCAGTTTTTATTTTAAAATAACTTAAGTATTAATCTCTTATTTATAAGGCTACCGATGAGCAAGCATCTAGAACAGGAAATGAAATGATGAAATGTCTGCCAATAATAGTATTAGTTTTATTAATAGCTAAGATGCTAATCTTATTGGTTGGGGTAAGGGGGTCTACATTATTTGTTTATTGTGACTAATATCCTCTTCAAAAAAAGAATGTGATGTAAAAATATGAAAGGTGATTATTTTTTTTTCTGGAAATGACAAAAAGACAAAATCAAATAAAAAAGAAAATGGAGAAGAAAGACACAAGCAAAAGAGAAAAACGTGTAGCAAAATATTTCCCCCTCCACATACACATGAACATATAAATGTACACATACTCATGCATAAACACAAATTGACTGTATATATATATATATATATATACATATAGAGAGAGAGAGAGAGATTTTATATGCTCAGTACTTAGTGGAAAGTGCTCAATATCAGTGACAGAGCTAACATATTCAGTTGTATGGATATTAGTTTGTGACCCTGGTATATAAGTATATAAGCATAAACAGATCCATTTTTAAAAAATAAACCAATTTGCCTATATATATAAGCCATTTCTAAAGAATAGACATACACACACATACATATATATATATATATATAACAAGTGAAAAGAATCTATTTAAATTAAGCATAAAATTTGTTACTACTACATCCAAAACAATAAAAGTTAATACTAAATAAAACAATAAGCTTAAACCTGAAAGAGGAGTTTACTCCATTACAAGCTATTATTGTCACAAAAAATACATAGGAGAAACCTCAAGGAATCTTAATAAGAGATTATATAGGCAAATAGTGTACTGCTGAACTGGGGTTAAAACATGAAAATATAAAAATATATTAAAAAAAATTATCAGCAATACATTTTTGAAAAAAAATACCAAAGATCAGAAGAAAAGAAAATTTTGGTATCAAATGTTCCATAAGGAATTTATATGCCATTAAACATGTCAAACGAAACCTCGTCTTTTGTAATTAAAATCACTTTGATTATTAGTTGTGTATTTCATAAATTTCTACTATGTTTCTTGATTATTATTTTTTATTATTATTTCTTTCACCTTCACCAAAGATGAAGCCAATGCTCTTTACTTTTATTAAACATTGTGCCTCTACTGATTTAAGTCCCTTTTGTATTCAAATGGCTTTTCTGAATTCTTATTCTGGGTCATTAACTTTTACACTACCTGCACACTACCTTGATAAAATAATTGTTCTGCTTCAAAATGTAGAAATGCACAAGACACAGATGGCATAGTAATGCGTAACTTGAATAATGCAGGAGAAAGCTTCCACAATAGATAAGCAGAATTAATTACCCAATGGATATAGAAAAGAAACCTTCCTTAAGGCAGGAATAATATTCCCACTTTATTAATAAAGGTGATAATAAAAGCTACCATATTCTGAATAGTATTTACAAAACAACTAATAAATACTCTTGATGAAAACCAGCCATGCAAGCAAACAGAGTCTTGTGATGACTCAATAACAAACTGTTTACAAACAATAAACCAACTACTTGAAAAATAAAAAAACAATCTAACAGGAAAGACGAAATGAGAGATAAAATTTGAACATAAGTAAAAATGAGCAGAAATGAAACAAAATTAGTGTTAATTGTAACTTTCTTAAAAAAAAAATAGATGAAGATCTGGAATAAGCTTAATTTTTTTTTAACATACATGTGTTCACATGTGCGATACACTGTTTTCATCAGCCACCGACCAGATATCATATATATATATATATATATATATATATATATATATATATATATATATAGAGAGAGAGAGAGAGAGAGAGAGAAATCTCTCTCTCTTAGATATATATATATATATATATAAATAAAAATGGGTAGGATAAAAAATTATTATATTTCTAAACTATATATATATATATATGCAAAATTTCACATATAACTAAAACCATACCTGACACACTATAAAGTGTGACTGGTATTAGTTGAAAGGAATGGGACACTGGTAGTATGGAATTAGGATTAAATAGGTTCAGGTGAAAACTCTGTATAGAATTGCAAAATTGGAAGGATTAAAAACTTATGCAAAACATGAATTGAAATATGAAGTGAAGGAAAAAAAGAAAAATATTTTTTTCTTTTCTGATAAACTAATAATTTATGTTATGAATACGAAAGTCAGAATGTAAAACAACAGAAAAATTCTTTGCCAATTTGAAATAAATAATTTTGTTTTGAAAAGTTGAATGTTTTGGTATTTGAAGGTCATTGACAGCCAGAGAGTGAATTTGGATAAAGCCGAAAGAATTCACAAAATCGAGTTTTGTAAACGTGCCACTGGACTGGGAATATTTAGGTTGAATTGGTAAATCAACAAACAGAAATTCTTGCAGTTGACAGTCTTGTTATTTGAAGGCTATTGTCAGCTGGGAAGCAAATTTTGGCAAGGCCAAAATATAAACAATGGGATGTTAGATAAATAATTTTGGAGACAAGGAACAGAATGAAATTCCTTTATAACAGACGACATAGAGATAATTTTTAAACACACTAAATTTTGTTTGGAAAAAAAGGAATTTTTAAACAAAGTTTATTGTTTTGGAATAGCTGACCATTTTGTCAGTATCATTTCTCTAGGGTTGGAGGAAATAATTAGTCGACTGATACATAATGAGCTTTGAGGGGTGGTAAGAATTGGGTGTGGTGCATATAAACCGAATGCTTAACTGAAGCCACCAGCTGCCATTGGAGAGGGTTGAGATGAATCAACAGTAGACCAGAGACCTGCTGAACCCCACGTGACATGCCATTGAGAATCCCCTACCTAACATCTCATTTGAATGTTTAACCTGTTCCAGGTTTTAAAAGCAAGAGATACAGTGTCACAAAAGAGAGTTTTATGGGAAAGATTAATTTTGTTCTATCAACAATTATAAAAACCAATTGAAGATTAACCCAGCAGCCTTCTTCATTATTTTGGGGGGGTTCTTGGTAGACACATTCTTGTCCTTTTTCATAGCATGGTTCCATCAACTTGATTCAGCACTTAAAGTACAGATGAAAATTCAATCTTCACTATACTCTAATCAAAGTGGGTAAAGCAGATGAAGGAATGAAGCGGTCAACAGATAACATTCAGTTGACCAATGCCAGTACTGACCAGCAGCAAAAACTTATGACCAAATAATTTTGTCCTCTGATGGACTTTATCAAGGAAGATGTAAGGATTTTATTATGCAACATGTATTGATAAACAAAAGCAAAAATTTTGTTAATTTTTAAAATTTTAAAATTTAAGAGCACTCATAAATATTTATTAGGGTAGTTGAAAAGTCTAGATAAATTATGGAGGATACTAAGTTTGCCTTTACCCCCTGAAAATTGGATGGATGTGTCCATTTCTGAAACTCTGGAGTCAGAATGCTGAATGTAACATCAATCAGGTAAGTGACAAACTTTTACTTATATATAACTTTAAAAATGTATGTTTTATTTTGGCCACCAATATCTGTTACTTCTCCTTTATAAATTATAGTTTCTGTTTTAAAAGCTCCATATAATAGACATCTATTCTTATTTCTGCAGTTGTATGAATTACTAGTGTTAACTATTTTAGATTTCTGGCATTTTATCTATTATTAATGTTTCTAAATAACTAGTGCAGCTGTAGCTTAATTTAACTTTGTTTTTATTGAATATCTTATGTAAATCTGAATTTTTGGGAAGTGTTTAGTAAGTAACTTGAAAAATAATTTCCCTAGTTTACATTTTACCTCTAAGTTGAAAGAGGGGGTTAAACCAAATGATATTTTCTCTTTTCCTTGAATTGTTCTTTGTATGTTGTTTGAGGTTTAAATTCTAGTTTGGTTTTGTGATCTGTAAGTTCTTCTCCTATTTTTTCTTTTTATCCTCAAAAATTATTCTATTAGAAGAGTTGATAACCTAGACTCTTCCTTTAGGTATGTGCTTTATTATGATCACAGGGTAGTTGGATATAATATTTACATATTTTAATTTGAAGAACAAATGACATTAGAAAAGTGCTTTTCAAACTCTTCAAAAGCCTTGGCATTGAAATAGAAGTCAAAATGAATAAAAAAAGTTGTTAACTATCTAGACGTAAAGTTAAATCTTCAAGCTGGCAGTGTCTCCCCATACATGAAACCAAACGTAAAATCTCCTCCTCCTTTTTTCTATTACACCCAATGTTGCGAATTTGTTTAGTTATTTTTGAAAATAACAATGTAGTGCTCATTAGTTTAATAAAAAAAAAATAAAGCATTAAGATGAGGTAATTTGATGAAGATCACCTGAGAATACTCTAAAGTTGTAACCAAGTTAGTAGATTCAAACTGACCTCCTGATTTTTAAATGTGAAAGCTCTACATGGTATTTTTACTTTTATTTTATTTTTTCACATGTGTATTGAGCAATTTTTAATACTACTGTTTCCTGGTCTCATTCAACTCTGATGGTCATACCATAACATTGACATTTTTTTCAGAAAAGTAATTTTTCCTTCTGCTTTGATGTGTGGCAACAAGCACTGCCTTGCATAAAAATGAGATTTGATTGATCAATTTTGAGTTTTTCAGCAGATGGCCGCAAGCAGGTATCCAATATTTTTGAGTATTAAGTGTTGTTCAGCATTTTGCCTAATGGTTTGAAAAATCCACTCCCAGTGAATAAGAGGCAACTCCAAACCATAAAATTGACAGGATGCTTCACAGTATTAACTGTCATTTTCAAAAGGTTTTCTTCGCTCTTCTGTCTGATTTTTGTTCTTTTGTCTTTTGAAAACATTTCAGTTTTTGTCTCATTGGAGAAAAGAACAGTTTTCCAATCAGACTCAGTGAAAATTTTTTAAGCATTTGCCTATGCTAGACATTTAGCTTTATAGGTTTTATTTAGCAGTAGCTTAAAAACTTTTGAATCAGCTTTGTAACCGATGTTCAAGAGCCATCTGCATACAGTAGAGGTGTTGAAACTTACTTCAAGATCATTTTTCAAGTTAGCAGCAATTTCTGTATTGGCAATTGACCAGTTTTGGTTAATTTCTCTGATGATTTTGATGCAGGTTCTCTCATTGATCTTGTGTTTTGTACCCCTGTCTTCTACCTTGACAAATCTTTCAGTGGAATTGAAGCTTCTCAAAACCCTTGAGACAGTTGACTGAGAAGTGTTGACACTATTTGCAATTTTCTTGAGTCGATTTATCAGCTTTTGATAGGGCAACTATTGCTACTTTAACAGATTGCGGTATGTGCTTATAGCTTTATAACAAATCACTAATTAATTATATTTTTGGTTTCTTTTATATACCTAAAAATAATTCTAGAACTTTCTAGAATTTTTAATAATATTCTAGAACAAAATTATGGAAATAAAATTACAAGGTGTTTTAAAATAATGACACATTTTTAATGGGTCACTTTTTTTGCACAGTAGAAAACTTGTTAAATACTCAAAAGTGGTCATTTTTTATGTTTTTTTTGTCAAAAAATAATAGTTCCAAATTATTTTTTGATTTTACTAATAATATGCATATTTTTAATTGAAAAAATAAATAAAAAAATTTATCTGTAATTAAAGTTAAAAATAATTGAAAATATTATTGCTGAGATGTGATATGGTGGAGACATCTATTTGCATAGACAATCTTGCATTGACAATTATTAGGAATCTAATAACACCTTTCCAGGGGTTCTTCTGACTACTTGCAAAATTACAACGATGTCTAGTTGCTGACCAAGCTAGAAGAGGTCTGACATAATTTTAGACACCCATCCGATGGCTTCTTGCATATCAGTATATATTCTTTCAACTTGAAAATTATCCAAGAATGATGATGTTGATGATCCAGAGGCAGCCACACCAAATACTGACTGGACATAACTTCTTTGGAGGTGGATATTTATTTTTGGACAAAGTTCAAATATTAAAAGAAATAAAATCCAGGCTTAAAAGAAAATCAACTTTTATAGGTAGTAATGGGTGTGGCAGTAGTATATAGAAGCAGGAGTAGAGGGTGAGATGGTCCCAGACATCTATAGTGGGAGGGTATCCAATCAAAGAGTGAAATAAAAATTTAGTTTTTGAAATTTGAAATTGCCTCTGTTAATTTCATTGTACAAGTGCCCTACTCGCACAACCTGGTGTGAATGTGGATCCGTGTTTTGATAAGCAAGACTGGAATAGCACCCCCCAACTTGAGTTTTAGAGAACATACAATCAAGGTGTTGGTCCTGGGCATCACCAAACCTCTGCACATCATTGAGTGTGTATGTGTGTGTGTGTGTGTATATATATATATATATATATATATATATATATATATATATATATATATATATACAGTAGCAGCCATAATATAAGGAATGGAAACAACAAAGACATAAATATGTATATTACTTAAAATTTAATGCATGATTAGCAATGAAATTTTTACCGAATAAAGATTAGGGTGTAATGCATAAATATTATACAAAGTTACAAAAATTTACATAATAGTTTTTTTAAAAAATAAAGCTTAAATGGAACAAAGGAAATAAGCTACTGGACTAAAGTTAAGGAACGATGTTAATAATTTGCATAAACTTTTAATTTACATTGTTAAAAAACTCAATGGAGCTTTTCAACAATAAGTAAAAGTTCATTTATTATTAGGACTTTATTTTTAAGCAATATGGCAAATGCCCTCTTTTGAAGAAAAAAACTCATTATTGCTAACTATCAAGAAAAAAGTCAATTTCAGAAATTTCTGATATTGTTCATAGGTTTAAAAGTGTCATTCATCATGTAATTAGCAGGTATAAAACTGATAAAATGTTAGATGCAAAACCAAAAACTGGCAGACCTCCAAAAACATTGCAAAGAGAAGATCGAAGAATTGTTAGAATATCTACAAAAAACCGTTTTGAAACTGCTACATCAACTGCCCATAAATTTAATGAAGAGACAGATAATAAGATCTCAAGGAAAACGGTTGCTCGCAGGTTAAAAAATGGAGGATTGCATGCCCGTATTCCAGCTTCGAAGCCTCTCATTTCAAAGCGAAACCAAAGAGCACGCCTGGAGTATGTGAGAGAACATGTTGTTTGGACTGACGCACAATGGGATACAGTTCATTTCAGTGACGAGTCCAAGTTTACTATATTTGGTTCTGAGGGCAAAACTTATGTACGCCGTAGAACAGGTGAAAGACTGTCTTCTCAATGTGTCAAGAAAACCATTAAGTTTGGTGGCGGCAGTGTGATGGTGTGGGGAATGATTTCATCTGCAGGAGTTGGCCCTATCATCAGTGTACATGGCAATATCAATGCTGAGATTTACAAAAGGCTTCTTCAGCAGCATGTGGTACCAAGATTACACCATAATCTTTATGAATCTCCTATTTTCATGCAGAACAATGCACCTTGCCACAAGGCTCAGAAGGTTATGGCTTTATTTGAAGAAGAAGGAATCGCCCGAATGAAGTGGCCAGCCCAGAGCCCCGACCTGAATCCAATAGAAAATGTTTGGAAGATAATTGGAGAAAGGGCTCAGAAAAGAAACCCGAAAAACCAGGATCAACTATGGGAGTTATTGAAAGACGAATGGGAGGGAATTACTGCTGATTTTTGAAAGAAATTAATTAGATCATGTGGTCGACGATGCAGAGAAGTCGTTGAAAATAAGAGGATGATTACCAATCTGGCAATTTTATTGAATAAATTTATTCTTTAGTATTTGAAGATATTTTTGTGTAATTTTGGAAATTATATTTGTTAAAATGAGATGTAAGTGTTATTTGCATTTTTTTGTGTAATTTAGATGGCAGGGGCACAATATAAAATGATTGGGGGGGGGTCATTGGCCTAATTATTTGCATTGTTCCCCATAGAAAGGGAAGCTTTCAGTGTTCAATGGAATCATTCCTCCAAAATGTGTTCCAACTAGGTTCGTAACACTGAAAACTAAAAAATCATTAGACTTATCATGAAACTAAATGAACTTAAATTGCAGGGAGTGTAATAACCCATTGAAGAAATGGTCAAGATCATGAAGACATAATGTCTTCTCTTGGTCATGTGGATGGAGTGGTGAGGGGCTACAATAGGTCTGACAGCCATAAATGGGTTCTCCTGTTTGTGTGGCATTGTTCAGAGTCTTATTGCCAGATATAGTGTCTTTTAGCAGCCACCTTCTTGACTCAGAGCAGCACTCCCTTCTCAAGGCACTTTTGTTGAGTCTGAGGTCCTGACCAACAAATCAGAATACCAACAAGAGTTTCTTTTCTTATCAGAACGATCAGAGTTCCCAACTGAACCTACTATAATTTGCAGTTGAAAAAAATCAAAAACAATCAATGCACATGCATGAAATTAAAAATATAAAATATTTACCCATCAACCCCAATATATATATATATATATATATATATATATATATACATACATATATATACATATATATATATATATATATGTACTAATAGTAATACTTGTTTGGAAAAAAACTCAGATAGCACAACTTGTAGATATGTCAAAACAAATCAGTACACGAGGAAAAAAATTGAAAAATTAAGAAAGAACTAAAAACATCAGAGTAGGGCAAAACAAATTGTTCAGTGCCTTAAGTCTGGACTTTCCTGGCTCTTTATGATTGATTTTAGTCTTATATATATATAGTAAAAAAAAAGAGAGGGTTGAAGATACCAAAATAGCCAACAAAATAATTAAATAAGGAACAATTTGGAAAAGCTCAATAATTTTAACATGTTTCATTTTTCCAGCACAAATTTCAAACAACTCTATTCCACTTACAAAAGCTTTCTGAGAATCTAAATAGTGAAATATTAAATTTATTATGTTTTTTTTTTTACATTTTTCTGATTTAATGCTTATATATATATATATATATATATATATATATATATATATATATATATATATATATATATATGCAAGTGTGGACACATGTCAGCATCAAGGTGACAGATATTTTCATGCTTGAAAGCAACTTTCAGGCCCTAACCGACTGTCAACATCAGTGTCCACATGTTTTATATTTACACATGCTCTATTTCAGATATTGAGCACTTTTACTCAATAAATATAGCATATCTTAAAACTATATGTTTTATATATTTTTTTGTTTATTTGTTTAATGGCATATCAACTCCTTATGGGTCATTTCATGTTGAAATTTAATTTTCTTGGGAGATCTGAATTAATAAAAAAATATATATGTTATTCTCCTTTCACAACTGAATACAACTCTTTTTGTAGACATAATTACTAAAAGTGATGATGTGTGTGATATATTTTATTTTTTTGTTGAAGTTATATTTTGGAATACAGTTTGATTTCTGTAAGAAATTGTAGGATATTATATGGATTAATGGATTAGGATATTATATGGATTAATGTCATGAAAGAGGTTCTTTCATGGTTGGTTGGTTCATTGATTGGTTGGTTGATTTTGTTTAGCAGCATATCAGCTTCTATGGCTTATTTAATGCTGAAATCTAAAATATTTTAAATGCAATTGTATGCCTTCAACTACAGCTAAATTGTATTGTTGGTTATTTTACTATAAATAGGTATTGTTGGTAAATTTTTTTATAGAAAAATATATTGCTGTTATTTTTACTATAAAAAAGTATTTTTATACTTTCATAGTGTATTGTTTTTGTTTTTGTTTCACGATTTGCCAATAGCTGGGACCCTAACAGGTGTTATGACCCCCAGGTTAGAGTGAACTTAGGAACAACAGAAATTAACAGTTGGTTCCACACTCCTCAAAACCTCCAATCTCCTGATCAGTGGCCTTGTTGCTGGATGGATATATATTTCTAAAGAAATTAATAGACTTATTTTTAATCTAACATTGTTATGACTTCAAATGTTATTATAGTGCATATTATTTGAAATAATGTTTGAAATAATAAAAAAGTTGGATTAAAAATTTGAAATTGCTTTGTTTACAACTTAGATATGAAACTGAAGTGATATGGACACTCGAGAAAAATTATCTAAGTGAAGAGGATGTGCTTTCCTTAAATAGGGTGAAGAGAGACTTGCTTATAGGGACGTCCATCATGGCTGAGCAATAAGGCACGCTGGATTAAACAATAGTTTCCCCTACAAAGATGGACACAGGTTTAATCTCTGACTGAAGAGACATTTTATTAAGATTTCTTGAGTGTGCAGGCTAATAGATGTGATACATACTGTTTAATAAACAAAAATATCTATTTCAAATAAGAAGTGTCTACTATAATAACGTTTGAAATAATATATATATATATATATATATATATATATATATATATATATATATATATATATATTTTAGTGCAGCAATCCTTCTTTCATGCACATTTCATTGAATATGACAGACAAGGTGCTTTGATTTAGTTTTTTATACAATTTCTCATGTGATCTAATAATTCTTTTTCTTTTCAGATGATAAATTATATAAAAACTGTCTGAATGTTTTTTTTTTCTGAATGCTTCCGGCTATACATTTGGCTATTTTCAAGGATGAATTAAATATTATTTATGAATTTAAATGCCCATTAAAGAATTGTATTCCTGATCAATCAAAATTTGTAAATAATTATATAGTCCACACTACAACATGTTTGACACATAGACTAACTCTACACCTTTCTGACCATAGCTCAATTAGATCTCATTTAAATATTCATGGAGACCTACCGGACACTATTCGTAACATACTTGTTGACAACATTAATATAATAGCATCATCTACATGCAAAAAAAGGCTAAAAATAATGGAAGCCTTATTAATAAAAACAAAAAACCAACACTTAATAATATCAACTATGAACATGGACACAATATCTTGACCATATTTTGAAAAATAAAAACATTACATAAATACATACATGCAACAAACTATTTCTTATTTAACAGTTAAAATAATTTATCCTTGAAAATGGCTAAATGTATAGCCAAAAGTACTCGGAAAAAAGAACATTTAGACCGTTTTTATATAATTCATCATCTGAAAAGATTGCATGAGAAATTTTTTAAAAAACTAAATCAAAGCACCTTGTCTGCTGTATTCAATGAAATATATATATATATATATATATATATATACATAATTACACCTTCTTGTCAAAAGAATATTATCTCTTCATTGATCACTGCATGACAATGTGCATATATATGGCTCTTCAGCCCAGTCTCTGTTTTGAATGATTGTTTACCGATGTGACACTTGAATAGTCCATCTTCTGAGATCACTACCTGAAATACATCTAATGTTATCTCTGCATGCATTACCACATCTCCATCACTGTAAAAGAGACATCAGTGCAAAAAGATTGCAGTAGAATGTGCATGAGCAACATGCATACCATACCTTCTCAGTATGTGCAGCCAAAATCCAATGACAAGCAAAAGCAAGATGATTTGCAGATGTGTGTCAACCAACCAAATTTTTAGAGTGTCCTTTTTACTAAAAGATGCTCAGCTATTGACCCTGTAGAAATATTCATCCATCTTTTGATCGGACTTCTTTTTAATCCTAGCAACATTCTTCACCAAATAAACATGGTGGTAGAGGCAGTATAGTCACCAATCTCCCAATCATGCAACAAATAATACTCGATTACATAGTACCACTAGTATTGAAAGGGCAACCTGAAGTATTACTGAAAATTTTTGGAAACATTTTTAAAATACATAGATCTTTACAAAAGTAGTAGGATGATTGATTTTGTTTAGCAGCATATCAACACCTCCATGGGTTATTTAATGCTGAAATCTAAATATTTTGTATGCAATTTTATACCTTCAACTACATATATTTTGTATATAATTTCATACTTTCAGGGTAAATGTATGTTTTTTAGATATATAGGTTGAAAATGATAAAATCTATTGTTGGTCATTTTACAATAAAGATGTATTTTTATACATTTTTTAGGGTTGTATTATCATTTTACTATAAAAATGTATTGTTGGTCATTTTATTTGTTATAACCTAGGAAAGGTTACTGAATAGAATTAATCACATGAAGGTTGGTAATGAATGATAATATTTAGGACAAGAACAACACATATAAGATTCACCAGCAGCACATAGAAGTAGTCAACTGCTAGAAGTGAGTCAAGTGAATTCCACAATGAATCTCCAACTGCAGACCAACATACAGTATTTACTACTGTATTTATGTGAATGGGGACAGACCCATTATTGTAGGTTGATATGCTGCAACATTATTACAAAAATTTTTGGTTAGTCATTTTGTTATAAAAATGTTTGGTTGGTCATTTTTATATAAAAAGTATAGTGTTGGTAATTTTATTCTAAAAATGTATTATTCATTATTTTGCTATAAAATTATGTATGGTTGGCCATTTTACTATGAAAATATATTGTTGATCATTTTATTTTAAAAATGTATTATTGGTCATTTTGCTATAAAAAATATAGTGTTGGTAATTTTACTATAGTTTATAATTCTACTATAAAAATATACTGTTGATTTTTGTTTGGGATTTCACAATTTTCCCACAGCTGGGACCCTAACAGGTGTGACCACCCTGGGTTAGGGTGAACCTGGAAGAAACAGCAGTTAAGAGGTGCTTCCACACACCTCACAACCTTCAATCTCTCTATCAGAGGTCTTGCTGCCGGATATAGTTTATTGTCATAACCAGGACATTTACAGAAATAGAAAATCACACAAATATATAAAATCAGGCAGAAACTTGTGGTGTGATGGTTAACAAGCTCATGTTATGAATCATTACCAGAGAGTTGAGTCCTCACCAAATACTTTTGACCTTATATTATAAGCAAGCTGCATTTAGCATATAATTAAAAGGCCACCACATTGGTGTGTAATGGTTAACAAGTCAAACTTTTATATTATTGACAATGAGTTTGATCCTCATTGGGCGACACATATTTGTAGCATAGTAGTACTACTAAGCTATACTTGGTAAATAACAATGGAGAGAATCTCTGTATAAATACTGCATGATATTCTTGGAGCAAAAATCGGAAGAAATGACATTTAATGATCAAAAGGTAAATGGATTGAATCTACATGTAAAATGAAAAGCAAAGCCAAAAAGGACAATAAGAAAACCTTTGACGTGACATTTAGCTACAGCAGCAGAATTTACACTTGATCAGGCATAACAGGTCATTCAGAACAGAGTGTAAGTACTGATCAGTTAGATAAGGAGATAGATCAAAATTGATCCTGACTCAAAATCCTCTCATCTTCAAATGCAAATACACAGTAGGAAATGTGATGTTCTCAGTTTTATTCCTTATTCTTTTCCTGTGTGTTTTCATATTTTCTATTGAAAGCAACAGCCCGTTTTTAACATTATACTGAATCCTCTATATCCAGAAACAAATTCAAATTAATAAAATGTTATCTGGGTTCATCTCCAGTTATCTCCCTTGATAAGAATAAAAATTGATCCTTTCATTGCCTTGAGTAGAAATGCCAGATTCAGCTATTTTCCAATGCTCAGCATTACTTAATTTTCAATTTTACTTGTAACCTTTTGGTCTACTGTTAAATAAGTTGTGTTAACTTGAATAACAAATGAGAAGAATGTAAACTCAAAGTTTACTTGCACTGAGCCTCCAAATGTAGATAAGTTTATAACAATGCACTGATTGCCCTAGAGGTGGAGGTGACATCTGTGCCGTTTTACAGCACTGTCATCAGAATCTTGGCAGAACTTTGTTGTATCAAAAGGTTGGACACCTGCAGTTAGGTGTAGCTCTAAACTTCAGCTGATTATAAATGTAAAACAGCAGAGAGTCAAAAGATTTAGAAGAGGCATTATTTTGATTGGCTAATTTATGCAACTATCAACCAATCAGAAGACAGGTTCAATAAATCTCACTTTTTACTCGCACTTTTTACCACAGGACACTGTCAGAACAAGATGATTTTCATTTCCTCTTTGGGGACTTCTTCGTCTCAAGCAGACTCCACTGTTACATGAAAACAACAATGCACACAATTTCGTACTTTAGGTAGGCAATTTTATCACAGGCAATTCAAAGCTGCAAAATGTCATGTCATTTATTGTATGTATTGTACAGTATTGTATATAATAGTATATTGGTAAATAGGATATACCTATTTGCATATGTTTAGTAGAATAGATATAATAGAGTATAGTAAATTAAGTGACAGTCAGAAGTTGACTACTGATTACATGTCATAGAACTACACAATACAACATTTTGTATATAGTATATAAATTCTATGTCACCTAAAATATTGCCTCTTCAAAACAAGGGATAATATTGGATTTGATCTATTTTCTAATGATGCTGTTTTGGTTGCAACATTCCTTTGTGAGGCTCAAGTGATTATGAGTAGATTCAACTTGTTTCAGTTATTTGGTTTAACAATTCGTATCAAGGAGACTGAGTAGCAAACTAACCTGGACCAATGCCTAAATCTATACATGGTGTTCGTCAGCCCTTTTCAGCATACGCTATATATCTGTACTAATTACAGTTGATGCTGAAGAACTTGAATATTCAAAATCATTTAATACCTCAGGAGCAAAATCAACAATTTGACCTCTCTTGATGATGGGATCATTTATTGTATCAGCAAAACTATTAACTTCTTTTGAAAGCTCTACCATCAGATGAGGAAAGTCAGAGGAAATTTCTTTGAAAAGATTAATGTATACTGACGTGTCGTAATTCCAACTCTCTTCTCTGGCTGCAAATCCTGGGTCCCTGACTAGAATCATAATCACTGATTGGTTATCTTTTATAAGAGGTGACTTCATACAATCTCTGGCTAAAATATGAAAGCAAAATGCCCTAAGCTGATAAACCAAGCAATCGTTGTGAAATAAATCTCAATCTTTTAATAGGTCTTTACATATTTTGGTGTAATGTTTCTCTCTCTTCCTCAGTTTGTATGCACAATGCTTGGCAAATCAGTGAAGCCTTGTCATTATGGTGAAGCATTTGAAAGGAGATGCCATGAAGATTCTGTCACTTACCTGTTTTCATGTCCTTCCTAGTTTTGCTGAGGTAATAAAATGTTTATGTTATATACAAGATCCGATCATTTGTGCCTTCTTTGGTCTCAAAGAAACTGGAGTCTTCCACTGTGAACATCAACCCACAGTTCCCCACCTGTTTTTTTTGTGGTGTGCTGAGATGACCACACTCTACACACTTTCCTTCCAAGCATTCCTATAAACAATGCAAGTGAGTGAGAACATTTACTTACTGTGCATGCAAGTGGCTTCACTCTGTGTACTTTAGCTCCATTACCATAGTAATAGTCCTGATACTTTTTGCCCAGACCCTATATATCCAATATTGGTAGCAATTTCATTTGTATCTCTTGTCTCTCACACAAATATCTGCATGGTGCACCAACTTTTAGGTACTCATATGGCCATGTCTTTGTAGGAGTGTAATATGCATGCTGATAACAGGAAAGTAAGTAGTCATAGTGACCACCTTGAGGTGCAGTGCAGGAAACAAACTACAGATTGAAGTGGGCCTATACTGGCATCTCGCCAACTCAGCCAGCAACCATCAGAGGCCAGGTAAACCAATGTTCTGATATATTTGAAATTGTGAGAAAGAGTCCAAGTTCATCATGGGAATTATGTATACAGAATAGGATAAGGAAGTCAGGAAGCTGAGTGTGGGGATCAACTGCAAGCATGGTAAAATAGTCAGCGAAACATCTCTGCAATAAACTGGTGACCCCAGAAATGAAGAAATAGAAAAAGAGGAACCAATTAAAAAAAAAAAAAACATTTCACATACTTAGTGTAAATTCTTTGTTGGCAATCTGTCAACTCCAGCAGACAGTACATACCATAGACATATAGTTAAGTATATCTGACAGACCAATTCTTTCATTAGTTTGATTCTTATAAGTTGTCCTCACAGCAGAGGGATTGTGCCAAATTCTGTTAGATCTATGAATCTCACATAATGAACAATTACTATTGTAATGAGTTTAATCCTCACTTGGTCACAATATTTGCTGTCCAATACAAAACTAAATTTATAGAAAGCTTTCCATGGATTAATATTTAGCAAGCTAGCATTACAGATGAGACATTCAAGAATATAATGAATTAGATTTTTACTATGTGCTCCAAGGTTGGTGTCCTATGGTAATGGCAATAGTGAGATCAGCTGCACCCTGAACTGGTCACTGGCAATGAATAATAAACATAGTCACCATACACTGACCACTTGAATTGAGAGGAATAATGCAGGTGTAACTATTAACTGACCACTGGCAATGGTATGAATAATACAAGTAGTCACCATAAACTGAACACTGAGCCTAACACTAGCATTGACAGGAAATGATTCATAAACTCCAAAAATGTGTCACTGACACTGGTTATAATGATGCAATCATTCTTCAAGTACTGACCAATGACATCTACAGGAATTATGCAATAAATCACTGACTGGAAAAGCATTAATAAATGCCATCAGTGTACAATAACCATTTGCTCTGATACCAGTAATGCAACCAGTTCATCTAGTAGTAACCACTGTCACAGCAACTTGTTTCTTCATGTCTGTTGAATATTCTTTTTTTGTTGCAGGGAACATTTCATCACAGTACAGTCTATGTTTTGTTCTCTGCAATTTCCAAGTGAAAATTACCATTGAAACATTGTGAATGAGATTAAGTAATGCACAAAGATGCAGCTGATGGTGATACCAGAAAAGGTGTAGTGATAGAGAAATAAATAATAAAAATAAATAATAACAAGGAGACCAAAATTTCACCAGCTCGAAAAATAGATGTATAATAAAAATCACCAAGGAACAAGGCCATATTTTCACCAACCAATTAAAAGCTTATACAACATGTCTATCGGAAATAAACATAAAAAATCTAATAACAAGTTGACTAAAATTTCACCATTTGTAAAAACACATGTATATTCAAAATTGTCAGGCCACAGAGCCAAAGTTTGACCAACCAGACAGCTTTCATAACCAAAATATAAAGCTGTGAGCCAATGAGAATTAAAGCAGCACTTTTGAAGTGGATCTATAGATGTGTATATAACCAGATGGAAATATCAACCAAAACCAGAATCAATAAATAAATTTTGTTCATTTTTCAGTTATGCACTCATCATAACATAACCAGAGCTGAAATGCAACATTTGCACAACCACTTGGTGACTTGAGATGACTAAACCATCCTGCTACTTTGAAAACAATCAACCTTTCCTTCTCTATTCTTTTAGCAGCCTGCTGATACAACTGAAAACCCAGACACCTTCCTTTGCCTACATTACTAAGCAGACAGCTACTACATTTGGATGCTTATATATACATAATTACATTGCCTCTCATATACATCCACTAAACAAAACTACCATGAAGAACTTTGCAGACTTTTAAGACATGGAAAAGTGATAAGGAGTTTGCAAATGGAACATGAAAAGAATCAAATGCTCTAAGTTGGCTATTTTATCATTCCTGTTAAATGAGTGGAGATTTTCTGGACTGGCATTGTCTCAAGATAGTGAATTATTTTTAAAAAAACTATTTAAAATTACTTCTAAAATTCTTAGCTTACTCAGGAATGCAGTGGAGTGCCTTTAATAATATGAAGAGAAAGAGCTGTATTCATAATGCTAGATGATTTATAATGGCAATATTAGCCGTTTTCCTACAAGCAAACATTTGGCATTCATTGACCAAGCAGCCAGTACTTCTTTAGGTTGAAACTTATAAATTCTTTCTCTTAAAATAAATTTTCCAGAAAACAGGTCTCTCAAATCTAAACACTATCATCCAATTGCTGTTATCATTCTTTTAAGAATTGATGTTGGATTCCTTTCTCACCTTTTATTTGTAGTTGTGTGGAATGTCAACATCTTGATTATGTAATTATTTTCTGTTTTGGTTGAAATTTATAAAATCTTTTTCTTAAAATACTTTTTTTAGGAAAACAGGTTTCTCAAGTCCAGTAACTGTTATTGCTCTTTCCAGTACTGATGAAATTTTTCTTCCTAAACTTTTATTTGTAGTTTTGTGGAATGTCAACATCTTGATTACATCATTATTTTCTCTACTGGTTACACGTGTTATTCATTTAAGTTGTGGCTGCTTTTGGTAATTTACAATAAATGTGATTTCTGTAAATTGATACAGTTCTTTGTTCATGATTTTGTAGCACCAGTCCACAAGGTTCAAAGCAGGATGATCTTTGCCAAAACCCTCAGGTTTCCCTTGCTGAAAGCCATTTTCACCATTGATTGTAGGAAGTAGTTATATACAGCTGAGAGTTTAGATATTTCTGAATGGGTTTAGCACCAAGCATGGCATCCATATGAAAATTTAAATCTGATGGGACTATTTGAGTTTTCAGGTTGATATTTTGGTTTTGTACTAATTTGCAATGTAAAACCAAACCAGCATATCTTATTCTATGTTCAATTACCTTTTCTCCAATACTTAATTTGTTATAAATAATCCCTATGCCAAAGTATCTGACATCTTTAGTATTTACGAATTGCACATGCTGAATTTTTGACAGATTCAGGGTAGGTGCTATGATCACTTTCATCCCAATTCCAGATCATTCTATTTTGAAAAGGTTTAACTTGAGTCCGATTTCTTGGAACACTTGATAAAAGATGTTGATTTTCTGTTGAAAATCATTCTTATGTCAAGTATGTCATCAGCATAACCCCCTTCATCATAAGCACATTGACTTTATGAGGGAAAGCAAGACCATTGTCTAATATTGGTAGACTTATTTGGAATCTGGTATGGAATGCTTAGACGGTCAGTGCCCATCTCATCACATCTGTGCTTGTAAATAAGGACTATATAATAAAGTGCATGTCTTGCCATTGTGAATCCAGGGGAGCTCTAAGGAGGCGTTTCACTAGTAGTACAAGTCTAATTATACCTGATGAAGCCAATATCCTCCAATACAAGGATCAAGAACCACTCAAGAAATGGGCTAACTAATTGAGGTGTATGATATGAAAGTAAGAGGAAGAAATAGGAAGTGATGATGATGTGGATATGGAGGATAAATGCAAATATATGCAACAAATATGATGTAATGGAATAACCTGTCACCCCCATAAGTGACTACACTATAGGTAGTAACTACTTATAAGTACCTGTAAGTCAACAGACTACAGAGACTAGCAGGGATCTGTTGAGTAAGACCCAGACCTACGTAAGAACTGTTGACCTTCCAATACTAGCACTCAATACTGGATTGACTTGTGATGACCTTTATGCATAACTGTTACATTTATTCATATTGTACTAGTCCTTACAATAAACCTTTACTTATTTTATCCAAAAATGTTTGTCAAGTATATATTCCTATTAACACAGAATATAACAATATACAATGTAGATAATATATTTTAGACAAAGTTAATACTTTAAACTAAATGAATAAGATAACCAACACCCACCAAAAATTAAACAAAAATCTCAATAAATAAACATATTAAGTAAATAATAAAAAATTTAACAAACTACGAAAAATCACATAAACACAAGTAAATATAATAATAATAATAATAATAATAATAATAATCAACAACAAATAAGTAATCAATAATAAATGATGAGTAAAAGATTAAAACCGTCCTGGGTATGACAATAAACTACATCCCCGTCCTGGGTATGACGATAAACAATGTCCAGCAGAATAGGCCTCTGATCAGGTTTTGAGGAGTGTGGAACCACCTCTTAATTGCTGGTGTTCCCAGGTCCACCCTGACACAGGGTGGTAGCACCTGCTAGGAGAAAATAGTTAACCCTGGTCAAAAGACTATGAGAGTGTAAAAATGGGTTTTAATACCAGAAATACTTTAAAAAATTATTACCAGCAATACGTTATTGAAAAAAAAAATTACTAACTATGTCTTTAAAAAATAAATATTACTTGTAATACATTTTTGACAAAAAATATTACCAGCAATACATTTATGAAGGAAAAATTATTACCAGAAATAGATTTTTGACAAAACAAAATATCACCAGAAATAAAAATTTTGCTGGCATTAAATAATCCATTGAGGTTGATATGCTGTAAAACAAACCAAACCAAAGTAAAAAATTAAAAAGTAACAAAATATAAAATAGGTAGAAATATCTACATTCAGATTCACAATTATTTCTACTTGACGGCATCTAGAATAATTTGAAATATAATACAACCTCCCCAATAATTGTTAGAATAATACAATAAACCTTGATAACCATAATGCACCATTGACCACCAAATCAAAATAGTTGAACCAAAATACAACACACATGACCTGAAGATTGTGCTTAAGAATGGAACAGACTGTTCACTTTTGAGTTTGTATGAAAAGAAAGTATATATATTTCATTTACTTCTGCCATTGATACATTTCCAATGCACTTGTTTTTTCCACCTCCCCCCCTTCTATTACACTTCATGTTGTGTATTTACTTTCTTATTTTTAATTAATAAAGTGTTCATGGATTTTATTTTTTTTTTTAAAAAAAAAAAAACAAAGTGTTAGCAAATCAATTGACGTAAATCACCTGAAGATACTGAAAGTTTGAAACCAAGGAAGCGGAATCGTCTGATTTCCTAATTTTTTTATACTATCTCAACATGTTAAATTTTTATCTTTTTAAACATGTATTGAGCAGTTTTTAATACTAATGTTTCTTGGTCTAATTCAAATCTGACCATTAACTTTTTTATTATATATATATATATATATATATATATATATTAGGCAAATGAATAAATCATTTCATCCTCTGCAAGGTCTTCAACAGACTGAAGTAATGTTTTTTCTTGTTGGAATTACATACAGTGCTGTTCGATAAAAGGCACTCACCTTATCTTTTGAATTTAGCTCAATTTTCATTTCATCAAAGAAGAGAACAGTCTTCTATGGTGAAATTTTTGTAATAGTGAGCCCATTCAAGTCTCTTGGCTTTGTTAACTTTGCTTATTAGCGGCTTAAAGCTTCGTGTACAAGATTTGTAGCCTTGTTCTAACAAGATTTGTAGCCTTGTTCTGACAGACTGTTGAAGAGGCAAGACTAACACCTTGCCCTTTGCTTAGACTGGTTGTAATTTCTTGGTTAGTTATAGTTGTGTTCTTCGCAAATTCTCTCTTAATTACCCTGCCAGTTCTATCATCAATCTTTTTCTTTCATCCCCTTGTTTCCTTCCTTGGAGCAAGAGTGGCATCATGATGTGCCCTAAGAACTTGAGAGACAGTTGATTGCAAGGTTATAGCAATTTCTGCAATTTCTCTCGTAGACTTGCTTGCTTTTGAGAGGGCAATAATAGATGCCTTAAGTGGTTCTGTTGCGTGTTTGTACCCTTTCATCTGGTTCATGACTTGAGTGGCTATTTCAAACTGTTTTATACTGTATGAGGCTTCTGGAATATTCTGGAATACTCTAGATTTAATTTAAGCTGGTCTAGAATTCTCTACAATATTGTTCTGAGTGTATTGTAAAATAGTTTTCAATATTTTGTCAAAAGCTCTTTAAATTTACCAGTTTAATCATTTGAATGTGATATCTGAGTCACTTTTTTTGTACAGAGTTTTTTTCCTGAATCTCATTTATATCCAAATTTATAATTATTAATAGAATACCTTAGGGTGAATAAACTTTTTTCCTAGGTGGTCGGGAAGGGGTCATTATATTAGTAAGTTTAAAAATTATTTCAACCCCAAAAACAATAGACAAAAAATATTTTTAGCAAAAAAGATCAGGTGAGTCACTTTTATCGAACAGCACTGTATATGTGGGAGGGGGAGATATAAAAAAAGGGAGAGGAAACTGACAGGAAATGCTGCTTAAAAATGTTGAAACACTGAAATTTTAATTTTTAAATTTATTTTTTTAACTTTTCAGACATTACTGGACATTCAGTCTATCTGATCACATTCAGTTTTACAAAAGAACACACTCAATGCATTAGCTTGCTCATTGTAATCAGTCTGACTATAATTTTGATTTAAAAACTAATTATTACTTTAATTAAAGAGAAAATATAATTCATTAAGGCAAAAATATATACAAAGTTCTTTGATTGTTCTATCATTCACACTAAATTTGTGTCCAGGTTCTTAAGAGCATTTCACATTTTTTGGCACATCTGTTATTACAAATGGGGTATTTAATAAAAAAAACAAATTGAAGAGAAACTGAATGAGATCATCTAGACTGCATGTCTAGACTGCATATTTGTAAAACAAATAATCAGAAAGGTTCCTGCAACATGCAAATGAACAGATGTGCTGTGCTTTGGTGAAACAAAATTCTTTTTATGATGAATCAAATTCATCAGTGAAACATGTCAAAGCAGAGGATTTTGAAATTGTCTCACATATTTACCATTTTTTGGATTCCTCATGTAACTTTACTGTCTTTTAAACACACACACACACACACACACGTCGTGGAATGCCAATTTGGTACCAAGTAGAGCAACTTTTTACACCAGTTTATTTTTTCTCAGCCATTCCTCAATTTCTCCTGAATGTTTAAGCCTAGAAGAGATTCTGCTCACATTTTCTGTATCATCAATACAAAGAATTTTATATTAACAATTTTGACTTCTTTTCTTTTCCAGCTTTTCTTGTTGTTTTATTTGTTCTCTTATGATGTAATATGCATGTTTACAATAAACCTACCCTATCAGAGATCTCACAGTTGAATATTGCCTTAATTTCAATAATATTTAATTTCTTTGTAGCATGTTTCATTTGTGAATGACAAATTGCTCTCCACTCAAAACCCTTTTTCATCATTGTCACTGATATAGATATATATATGCACCAAAGTTCCAAAGAAAACACAATTCATAGAGGTGGCCAAGTGAGGACAAATGTTGTCCAATGTAAGATTCTCAAGCAAATTTTGGTAATTAGACACATTATCATGTCTGAAACAGTCTGAAACCTAAGGTGTCTCAAATATTTGGACAGATGTATCCATATAACTTGATTTACAAATTTAGTCTTTCTTCACATATGAACACAAAAATCCATCGTCTAAATTGAAAAAAATTCTTACCTTCCATGTCGAGCATTGAAAGTGATTAAAATTGATCTCAGGTTTTTAAATCATACATTGATTAGATCTGTTAGGCACCATTCTTATGCAATGATTTTCTTGAGAAGTCATAAAACTGTTGGGTATTTTTTTTATAAGACTTCCATGCCAAATCATGGATACCTGATATGCTGACATTTTATCCTGTGGCATAGCTGGATAAAATCTATCAGTGAGAGATTGTTTTTCATCAAGAATAATTTGACTCTAACAAAGAAGGGAACACCATAAAAGCCAATAGAAATCCAGAAAAAATGTATGACAAAGAGTTGAAGAAAGACTCTTAAAAAAATACACTTTATGGCAACATCTGTTAAAAATCTTAACTGAAACAAAACTAAAGCAATTACATAAAATCTCTTTATATTGTGGACATCATACTGTAGAAATGGCAGCAGAAGAAAAGTCCAATTGCTTTTCATAAGGATCCATACAAATTCACAAGGAATTTTTTCCAGGAGGAAAAGATTGGATTTCTGATTACAGAGAAAGAAACTTGGAAGCACACTTTTGTTAAACATCTACCAACTAAGAAAACAATAAATTCTATCAAACCAAAATAGAACTTGACACTTCATCCATAAAATAAAATTTTGACCAGAAAGTAGTGCCTAAAAGCATATCAAGTTTCAATGGCTTGGCATGGAAGTTCTATAAAGAAGAGTATGGATCCATCTGTCCAAAAATATGAGATTTCCAGGTTTCAGGTTGTGTCAAGCACATAATGATAATGTGTCTGATTACCTAAACTGGTAAAATTAAGATTTTATGTAATGTGTCTTGTAAAACAGGCTTTATTATTTTTATAATAATTCCCTTGGAAGTTTTAGTAAAACATACATTGCTTACCAAGATGATTATTGCAAAAAAAAAAAAAAAGAAAAAAAAAGAAAAAAAAAAGGGGGATTGAAAAGACAAACCCAAATTTTAAATAAGAAGTTCAAAACCTTACACTAATTTCAATGGATTTCATTACACACGGGAAGTTAAGAGCGTTTTTCATAATCCTTACAAGAAACTGATTGATTTACTTTTTATGGCTTATCAACACTTTCTGGGTTATTTAAACCTGAAAATATTTTGGATTATAAGAATAATTTTTTTTTATTGTGAGTGAATCTTGCATTAACAATCTTTTTTAAAATAACAATGATTTCTCCAGATACAAGTCCTAATATTTAACTTATAGCTAAGGGGGAGGAGATGGATCCATACTTTTTCCAAGGGTATTTGCATGTAAGTGAAGGCAATAAACTTGGCTCATGGAATTCTCATTCTGAGTCACTATTCATTACCCCAGCCACATATCCCCCTTGCTGAAATAAAATTATTGTGAGCAATAATTATGTGACTTCATCTGTCTAGAAATCTGAATTTTAAGCTTGTATATGATATGAAGCTATGAAGTCAAACAAATTTCATGTAAACTGGTTCAACTTTGAAAATACTTCTGAGTCAGTAAAATCTAGATCACTGACAGAAAAAAGATAATGGCATTTTTCTAGGTTATTATAAACACACATCAGAAACACTATATTATATAACCAACGTTTATAAAATCCATTCTTAATCTTGCATTAGACACATATGTTATGGTTTGCTACCCCCAAAATAAAGTACTAGTAATTTCTAGTTGGCAACTTATTTCTTTTGCTTCCTCCCACTACTCTCTTGACTCAGTGAATGGGTGTAGCATGCAGTATGGTGCAGTTGTAGCTCAGTTTTCATGAGAAGCACACATTACTTTTGCTTCTCTGGGGTGACTAATGAAGATAGGTTTTCGTAATTTTTATATATGTCATCTACAGACAGACTGTTTCACTGTATCACAGCTATTCAATGTGGCTAGACATGCAGTTGTTTCAAGCCAGAATTAAAATTTGACCAATTTGACTCTCACCCCTAGGCTATCAGTGCATGGAGGGAGGGAATTTTTAATGCATTATATACTTGATATAAGTGTTATCAGCTGCCAGAGTGCTCACTCTATTCATTCTGAAGAGCTTAGCATCATATATATATATATATATATATATATATATATATATATTATTATTATTATTATTACTCTATCAGTCCTGTAATTATGAGTCTAGCTAATGTAATATCTTTCTGTTCATGGAAATATATTGTGGATATTTATGATGAATAAAATTTTTCTTTATTAGTGTATTTGTGTCTTTCACTTGCAATTTACAACATTTGTTTATGCCACAAATTTATTAGAAATTTTCATTTCAATGAATATTTTCAGTTTAGGTTTTGATAAAATGTATATTGTAATAGAGATTGCTTGTTTTTTTTTCAGCAGATATGCCAATATTCTACATAATTGTAATACTCTAAGCATTTTTGTATTGGGGTGTGTAGACACCCCAGGGGGACAATCCATTTTTGGAAATCCAAGGTGACAAATGCAGGGTTAAAGAATCTAACGTATATTTATCTATCACAATCGGTGTTAATATAAAAAATAAAAGTCACCAAATCAACATGTGGACAACAACAAACATATATACTGCCTGCTACACACACACACACACGAATACAAATTCTCATCTGAATCCCACACAAACTAGAATTATGATACACTTACATACATAAAGCAATATTTTTTTCAGTCTGACTTGGAATCTGTTATTTTTTAGAGCTTCTGAAGGATGTGTCATCTCTCATTGATTTTAGAATGCCACAAATTATACTAACACAACTTAGCAAGTCAAATGCATGTGAAGCCTGCTTAAACAATGAAAATCAAACAAAACCAAAATAAAAATATCGGAATTTCTTTTTTCTTTTTTTTTACTCCATATCTCATTCTCAGATGAAATGTTAATAAAAGTGAAACATATCAGATTCATAAATGTTGCCTATTTGTTTTTTATTCTATCATTCCAGAGAATGTCAGAATGATTATACTGATTAACTTTCATTGTTCTTATACAGCATATTTCTTTCTTTTTTTTCTCCATCATTTCATCCCAAACAAGGCAATAAAGCCACTAAGATGCAGAGGGGTGGGGGGTACTGAATGTGGAAAACAAGAAGACAGAATTGAAGTTTGACAGAAGAAACTATTAGCATAAAACTTATGGTTCCATCCAGTAATTTCAACTGTAAAATGAGGAGACTTGGCCCCCCCCCATCTAGTATTGTGCTTAAATTTACAAAGCCTATGGACCACAGATGAAAGTTCATTGGAACAATTACTATGAAAGTAAGAATTTAAGTGCACAAAAAGTAAATAATCCAAGAAAGAAGAATAAAAATCTTCATTTTTTTTTCTACTTTTAAACTCTTACTGATCACCATTACTGAAAAGACTAAAGCATATTTTGACAGCAAATTCTTTATTTGGCATTTTGAATTGAAAACCACAGAAATATTTCTTTTGAGAAGTTTTTTTTATTTTTCTTGTATAATTAAAAATGTTTTTACTGATGGCTCAAGATTACAGACGTGTTTCCAAATAGTATTTCTCTAAGTAGTTTCAATCATTTTGGCCATCTTCAGGGAGTAGAGATTTTTTTTTTTTACTAAATGTTTATTCAATACAAAGCCCAAGAATCATTAAAAATATATAAAATAAATAAAAATATACAAAATGATAATATACTAAAATATACAAAATGAAGTTATTGTATGTACACAAGAGGGGGGGAATCTGAGGATAAGTATAATAGGTAATGAATGATCTGAGCCTTGAAAAGGTTAAGATTAAATGTTTGAGGAGGCAATTTCTTGGGAGTCTGTTCTGACAATTGGAATCAGGTACTTTCTGGAGTGGTATAAAGAACCAACTATTTTTCCAGCATCTTTAGGAAAGGATTGTATATACGAGTTCTAACTGAGGTCTGGGGGTGAAGTTGTGTCCCAAAAGCTTGTTTTCAATAGGGGTAAGGGTTTGCTTTCTTTAGCATCTTATTTTGATTGTGACTATACTTAACGTTATGTTTTGAATATAAAAACATCTGATAAAATATACAAATTCAAATTATGATGTCACAATGAGTTTTTTATTCAAGCAGTGTCATCTGTATATCTTAAAGCTTATGGCCATATTACATTGAAACATTAGTTCTCATAGTGTTATGTGAAAAATCTACCACCCCTCTTGAAGATGAAATTGTCTGCGAACAAAGACTTTAAATAGTGGCATGTCAAAAGACAGACAGAGAAGTCCTTAGTTATTGACTACTCAGGCGATTTCTGTACCTATTTACCAACCTATTAAAACCCTTTTTATTGTTACATGTTATTTGGCGTTTGTCTCTACTAACCCCAAATCAACATCATAACAGTGGCGACAAGAGATTCGTTCATCATGCTGAGTGGAGAATTTTTCAACTCTAGGTGGACTATATAAATTTTTTTTTTCTCACTCTGAAAAAAAAACAAAAACAAAAAAAAAACAAAATACATCGAACTTTGTTCTTCAAGAAAAAATAGGATTTCAACGTGCCAAAAAGAAGTAAGACTTGTGCTTATTGTTGGATATATACGTGTTTTTCCCTTTTTGTCTGTTTTCGAAAAGTGTTTTGTGTAATCTATTACACATAATGGAAGATTTGATTGCATTAACGAAAACTCTAGTGCAAAGTCAAATTCAGCAACAAGAGCAACAAAAATTGTTTCGGGAACAACTATTGGATTTAAAAGTTCAGCAGCGAAATGACACAAAGGCTTTATATGAAGCGATTTTAATAAAGAATCCAGTAAATTCATCATTCATGGCCGAAGGTATTGCTAATTCTATTACTGAGTTCAAATTTAACCCAGAGGAGTGCATAACATTTCCTGGGTATTTCAGAAGATTTGAAACAATATTTGAGAAAAAATGTGAAGGTTGGACTGATGAACAAAAAGTGAGTTTACTTTTACAAAAGTTGGGTACAGATGAAAATAATAAGTATACGAATTTTGTCCTTCCAAGAAAAACTGGTGACATTTCTTTCGAAGAAACTGTTAATACTTTATCTTGTATTTTTGGCGAGTGAGTTAGTTTGTTTCATACTCGTTTCTCGTGTTTGAATATGGTAAAGCGTGACGATGAGGATGTTGTTACGTATGCTGGAAATGTTAACAGAATGTGTGAATGTTTTATGTTACATGATCTTTCAATTGATCGATTTAAAAGTTTGATATTCGTTCAAGGCTTGACTTCTAGCAAAGATAAGGACATAAGGTCCCGAATATTGGCAAAACTCGAACAAAATTCCGAGATTACTTTGCAGAAGGTTACGGAAGAATGTCAAAGAATTGAAAACTTAAAACATGACAATAAGCAAATTGAAGAAAAGACGTATCCCGTGTCCATGCTATTCGACCAAAAAAAAAATAGTTAATAAAAAACGTTAAAAACCAACGTGCTTTTGGATGCGGTGGTGGTCATTTTAAAGTGAATTTTTTTTTATGACAAAATTGCTATTCATGTGGCAATAAAGGCCATATAAGTACTCATTGTAAAAGCAAAAGAAAAAATTTAAGTCGAAAAAAGATGTGAATATTGTATTGTCACGTCAGGGGATTGAGGAGGGGCAGAAAAGAAAATTCGTACAGGTAAAAATTAATGGAAAAAATGTTAAACTACAGATAGATACTTGAAGTGATATTTCCATTATTAATACAGCAACATGGATTAAAATAGGCAGACCTTTGCTTAAAAAGACTGAAAAAGTGGCTCACGGGATTTCTGGAAGAAAATTGCATTTTCAAGGCGAATTTTCTTGTAATATTTCATTTGTTGGTAAGACACTAAAGTCTAAAGTGTATGTGCTACAAAATGCTTCAAATTTGTTTGGAACAGATTGGATTATACTTTTTAATTTATGGCAACTCCCTATAAATTCTTTTTGCAATAGAATTAATGTTTCTTTTCCATGTAAAAATCGGGTTACAGAAAATTTAGTGAAAGATCTGAAAATAAAATTTCCGCAAGTATTTTCAGAAGGTCTTGGATGTTGTAAAAAGATGAAGGCAAAATTTGAAGGCATTGAATTTTCAGAGTGGGCCTGCCCTGTTGTATATGTTAAGAAAAAAATAATAAAATTCGGATGTGTGCCGATTTCTCTATGGGTCTAAATGATTGCTTAAAAGACCACACATATCCTTTGCCTTCACCAGAAGATTTTTTTGCAAGTTTAAGTGGAGGAAAAATATTCTCTAAATTGGATTTATCAGATGCCTATCTCCAAGTGAAAGTGGACGAAGAATGTTCTAAATTGTTGACTATCAATACACACAAGGGTTTATACAAATTTAACCATTTGCCTTTTGGTTTAAAAGTATCCCCTAGTATTTTTCAGCAAATTATGGACACTGTGCTGGCAGGGTTGGACTTCGCCATTGCATATCTTGATGATATTTTGATAAAAAGTAAAGATCGAAATGAACATTTGGAACATATTAATCAGGTTTTGAAAAATTGAAGAATATGGATTCAAACTTGGAGCTGAAAATGTGAATTTTTTATGAGTGAAATTAAGTTTTTGGGGCAGATAATAGACTCTGATGGAAGAAGACCAGATCCGGCGAGGGCAGAAGCGATCAAAAGCATGCCATCTCCCAAAAATGTAGTAACACTACAAGCGTTCTTAGGACTTGCTAACTATTATGGGATATATATTCCTAATTTGTGCAGCCTTACGGCTCCATTAAATAAATTGCTTAAAAAGGGAGCAAAGTGGGAATGGTCAGAAGTGTGTCAGAAGGCATTTGACAAAATAAAGAATATTTTGACGTCGGAATTATCACTAACACATTATGACCCTAAACAGGAAATTATAGTGGCATCGGATGCAAGCGAGTACGGAATAGGTGCGGTAATTCTGCATAAATTCAGAGATGGCAATACGAAGCCAGTTGCACATGCATCAAGGACATTATTACCCGCAGAAAAGAAGTATTCTCAAATTGAGAAAGAAAGCTTAGCTATCATCTATGCTTGTAAAAAATTCCATAAGTACATACATGGAAGAAGGTTTATATTGCAGATCGACCATCGCCCGCTGCTTTCAATCTATGGTTCGAAGAAGGGTATACCTACTCATACAGCAAACCGTTTGCAACGATGGGGAACCATTTTGTTGAATTACAATTTCAAAATGGAATTTTTGTCATCTAAAAATTTAAGCTATGCTGATGGTTTATCTAGGCTGATCTCAACGTCTTCGGAACCGCTAGAAGATATGGTGATAGCGTCGTTACAAGCAGAAAATGAATTGGTTGAAGTAATGTATAACACAGTAAAAGAATTACCGGTGACATTAGATGAAATAAAATTAAAATCAGAAAATGACATTTTTATTAGAAAAATGAAAAAGTTGTAACTTCAGAAAAGTATAAAACTTCTTCACCAGCATATTCAATATGTGATGAAGTGCTGTTATATGCTGGAAGGGTCGTGATACCGGTTGTACTACAAAAGCGGATGTTGAAAGAATTTCACCAGGGGCATCCTGGTATTGGACGTATGAAAGCCCTGATCAGGAGTTACGTTTATTGGCCAAATATGGACAAAGACATTGAACAGGTAGTTAAAACTTGTAGAGGGTGTCAAATGGCAGTGAAAGCACCGCCAGTAAAATACATACCATGGCCAAAACAGATGTTCCATGGACCAGACTCCACATAGATTATGCTGGACCCATGAATGGTAATTTCTACTTGATAGTTGTGGATAGCTATTCCAAGTGGCCTGAAATTTTTAAGTGCAAAAGACCAACTGCTTCTGTAACAAAAAGATTTTCTTACAGAACTGTTTGCACGTTTTGGAGTACCAGAAAAATTGTCACCGACAATGGAACTCAATTCACAAGAAGTGAATTTAAGACGTTTTGTAAGACTCTGGGAATTGACCACATCACGACTTCACCGTACCATCCTAGGTCAAATGGACAGGCTGAACGGTTTGTTGATACGTTCAAGAGAGCCCTTAAAAAACAAATGGTACTAATACAGATGATGGTAATATACAGCAGTTTTTAAGTATATACAGAATAAAACCAAATCCAAACGCAATATCAGGGATGTCTCCAGCTGAACTGATGTTTGCTAGAAAAATTAGATCTTTGTTTAATAGGCTGCTGCCGGAAAGAAAAAAGAGTTACCAGAACAAAACACATCAAGAAAATATGAAATATTTCAGGCCGGGAGATAAAGTTTTTTTTAAAATAACAAAAATGGGAAGGAATTTTGGCAAGATGGAGTGGTAACGCAAAGAATTGGTAAGATGTTATACATGATAAGAAGTAAAAAATGGACGCACAAAAGACATTTGAACCAATTAAGGAAAAGAATCATTGAAGAAATAAGTAAAGAAAATGAAGAACCAATGGAGGTATTATCTGATTTATTCGATATACCAACTCCACCATTGCCTGAAACAGTTGTCCAAAGGACAAGCAAAAGAAAAAGAACTAGGGTGGAACGTTTAAGTCCAGATCCCAAAAGAAAAAGATATTAATTCCTCCAGAATTAATTTCAAGGGGGAGGTGTTGTGTCGGAAACCTACCACCCCTCTTGAAGATGAACTTGTCTGCGAACAAAGACTTTAAATAGTGGCATGTCAAAAGACAGAGAAGTTCTTAGATGAGCTAATTATTGACTACTCAGGCGAATTCTGTACCTATTTACCAACCTATTAAAACCCTTTTATTTGTTATGTGTTATTTGGCGTTTGTCTCTACTAACCCCAAATCAACATCATAACACATAGATTCACTAAAATTAAGCAATGTTGAATTTGATCAGTACTTAGATGGGTGATTACTTGGGAATTCCAGGTGCTGTAAGCTTGAATGAGCAGATGGTTAAATGGATAATGGCTCAGAATTGGTAATTAGAGACCTGAGTTTCAATTCCAGTCTGGTTCATAAATGCTATTGCTCAAAGATTCAGTGATACTCTAGACAACAAATACATCTCAAGAATGATTGCATTAGATATTTCAAAGATCTTTGACAAGGGATGACATAAAGGTTTACTGAAGAAGCTCTCAACCTATATAATCACTGGAAGAGTTTTTTCAATTATCAAGTCCTTTTTAATGGGAAGATACCTGAAGGTTGTTGTTAACCCCTCATGGCCCAAGTGATTGATGTAAACATCATCCAAAGCTAACTTCAACTCTCTACTTTACATAAATGATTTGCCCAAGAATATATTCCAATCTTTTGCCAAGATCTATGCTGATGAGACAACGGTATATAAATATATCTATCAAAACACTAGATGACTCAAGACTGGCAGCTGATCTCTCTTCTGACTTAGCGCTAACAGTTCAGTGGGGTAAAAATCGACAGCTCACATTCAGTGCCTTGAAAAACAAATTAGTGATGTACCATCATCACTGAGCAGACCCTGAAATTTTGCCTATCATGATTAACAGATGTTCCTGTTGACCATGTTCACCATAGTCTATGAATATAGAATACAGCGCAGTACGTAATCTGTTCAATGAAACAACGTTAGAGATTAATACTCATGAGTCAGACACTCTACTGAATCTGACTATATCGCCAATACCACCAGCAGCTGTTCTGTAATTCTTCAGTCTTCGATATCAAAGGCTGCCAGTGAATATTCAGGAAAAAACATGGCCGCATTTATACAGGTCACACTGAATATTTTGAGCCTTCTGATTGGTTAACCCTTTTATTGGTGAACTCATTTTGGCTGGCTCACTAGTACACCAGGGTACCCCAAAATTCCAACAGTTCCCTCAGAGAGGCCTGTGATGTGAGCACTTATTGGGACTTAAGCTCAACACAGACAAGTGGAATTCATATCTAAAGTCCATCATTATACTAGAAAAATGGTCAGTTCCCTATACCATTCACTAAATACTTGACTCTTCCTGCTCTCCTCTATTTTATAAGAGCCAGATCAGGTGGAAAATGGAGCCCTGCTGTCATATATGGGCAGGAGCTACCCAGTCTTCACTTTCCAGTCTCAAGAGAGTCTGAAAGTGTCATTGTGTCCTTGTGGGTGATGAATTATTTTCCACCCAATAGTCCTTTCCCATAGATTAAACATTGCTATTCTATCACTATTTCCATGGTGTATGTTCAAATGAATTACACTCCTTTCACCTATTCTAACTTTCACGTTTAAGAACCACCATGTCATGCACATTGTAGCAAATCACCCTCATTCCCTTTGTATTCCATTGGTGAGTTATAAGTTTCACTTGTACAGCTTCTCCCCACACACTGCTGCTTTGTGGAACTGATTCCGAAGAGGATGCTTTCTTGATCATTATAATCTTAACCTGTTCATGTCTAGGGTTAATCGTTAACTTCTTCACATATTTCTATAAAGAGTACCTCTAAATCTCTAACACTCTACCTGGAGTGGCACCTGGGCCTTGTCCAGAACATCATTGTGTAAAAACAAAAAAAATCTGTGTAATGCTCTAGCAGTATTTGTTCTTGGGCTTTGTACTGGGTGAAAAAAAAATTCACTTACATGTAAGTACCCTTGGGAAAGGTATGAATCCATCTCATCTCCCCCTCAATTTGGGTTAATTAATTGGATTTATATCAGTAATCAATATCTTCAAAAAATTATCACAATCTAAAAATATTTTCTAGCTTTAAATTTTTTTGTTTTTAATCATTTCACCCCAAGCAAGGCAGGAGTGCCACTAGTATGCAAAGGGGGTGATAGAGAGTGAAAATAAGAGAAAAGACTGCATATAGAGTGGGATTGAAGAAAGGATAAAAAGAAGAATCGGGATCAAGGCATCAGAAGATGATTCAAAAGGTTGATAAGCCATAAAAAACAAATTAATCCACTAATAATACATTCTAGGAAGTCTTGTCATCTGGTCAGTTCAATGAAATAAGCTCATATTGTTTAATTATTAGGTCCTTTTGAAGAAAACTTGATAGATTTGTTTTGTTTTATTGTATATCAATCTTTTCTAGGGGATTTAATGCTGAATTCAGTTATTTTCAAGATGTTGATAGCTATTTTTTTGTATGTATATTAAGCACATTGCTTTGATGAATGCTATTATATAAGATGTACATAAAGTCTCTTTACAATCTAAAAAAATATATTACAAAGGCAATTGATGAGATATCTTAATTAGATTTGTTCTATGTACTCTGTTATCAAAGTTTTTAATCACATTGCATTTGCGTATCCTGTTGATGAAAAAGGTACTGTTAAATGAACCTCTAACTGGTGGATTGGAAGGGATGACCCAATACTCCTGTTCCCCAGATATCGCTTCCCTGGGCTTCTTTCTGTGGGATTATGTTAAAAATATTGTGTATCGAACAAAGATATGGGATATTACTGATCTAAAGCAAAAAGATCACTGATGCCATTGCCACCATTGATGAGGCTATGCCACAGCAAACATGGCAAGAAATCGAGTGCCATCATGATGTACTATGTGCAACTAATGGTGTCCATATAGAGCTGTATTTAATTAGTTCAAAAATACTTCAATATCTGCTCCTCATTTTGTAACAATTTTCCACATATTTGCCTGTTCATTTGCATTTGTAAGCAATTTTCAAATTGTAAAGAGACTTTATGGATACCCTGTATAATTTGTTTTCACATTTTCAGAAAATTCCTTCATGTTGTCTTTGATTATTTTTGTCTTTTAGGGACAATATCAATGTCTTTGGCCAAAAGGAGTTCCACTGTGGATGCTGACAGGCATACATCGAACCTTGTTTGTTCTTTCTCTTTGATTAAGAGGTGAAAAACAATCCTTGTGTTGGAAAATATGAAGATCTATGGGAAGAAGGAATAAGAGAAAGAGAAAACACATTTTCTAACAAAGTCATTTTTTTTTTATTACCAGCTCAACTTTCACATACCGAACGAAACTAGAATTGTTGACAACAGAAATATATTAAGGAGAGGGTGTGTGGGTGTACATATATATATATATATATTGTTTAAACAATTGCTCTAGCCGTTACCATAGAAATTTTGATTTTAATAATGAATATGCTTATAAAACGCGTAAATTTCAGAAATAAGTTATTCCAAAAAAATTTCGCTTGAAGATGGAACGAAGCTTAGTACTTTAATTCAATTTAATTCAAATAATTACATTGAAGTTTTCGACTCTTGTTCTGAAACATGAGAACTCTTTTGTAATGTGTTGGAATCATATTTTTAAATAAATAATTATATTTATGCTCTACTTTTGTATCAAGCACTATTTTTTAAAAATAATAACAAAAATACTAAAGAACTTTGGATTATTTACCGAGCGAGTTCTTTCCTATTTTCTTTATATTTTTCACACACATATATATATATATATATACACACACTAGAAGCTTCTCTTGAAAAGGACCTCCAATCAGTAGTTAAATGGTGCAGAAAATAGCTTGTAAATTTTACTGCCTTCAAAACTAAGCTGCTCTCATCTAACCACCATAGAGAAACTTTCCTGCCTACTATCATCATGGCTGATGCTAAACTCCTGGAGAGCAACACACTGCACCTTCTTGGCCTCACATTTTCAACTGACTTGAAGTGGAATGGAATAAGTACATTGAATCAATAGCTGTGTCTACTGCAAGGAAAGTTGGTTCACTGTGTTGTGGTTGAAGTCCTTCTGTCAGAGTCCTTCTTGCAGATTTACAAATCTACCATCTGTCTATGCATTGAATACTGTTGCCATATCTAGTTTAGTGCTCTTGCTGTTCATCTTGAGGTTCTTGACCAAATCCAAAGAAGGATCTGCAATGTAATCAATCCTGACTTGGAATCTCAACTTCTATCATTTTCAAACAGAATATGATGCAGCTTCCCTCTGTCATTTCTACATATATTTTCATGGCAACTGCTCTGATGAGATTTTTTCCTTGGCACTCTATGACAACATGAATCTAAGCATGCTACTAGACTGGCATTTAGATCACACCATTTTACTGTTAAAAGAGTTAAATGTAACTGCAACTTTTATAGTTTCTTTTCTTGCACTTCCTGTCTGTGGAACTCCCCTCCTGTTTGTTTCCTTCCCTGGAAAGTATAGTCTTCAAAAATTTAAATGCAATATCCATCGCCATCTTCTGTCTTCTTGAATCCCATTCATCTTTTATCCTTTTCTCAATCCCCTCCCTATACCTAGTCTTTTCTCTCACTTTCACTCTCTGCAACCCCTCTGCATACTAGTGGCACTCCCACCTTGCTTGGGATGAAATGATTATATATATATATATATATATATATATAATACCAAAGATTCTTAAAAGAAAATGTCAAATAGGCCATGCCTAAATGATGTAAAAATTTGCAAGTGAATAAATGAATATATATTTGCAAAAATACACTGTAAGGAGGCCACACATAAAAAAAACACAAATAAAAGTGCTCAATGCTGGACATTTAATAAAGAATTGGGGGCCCAACAGAGCTACACAATAATCATTAGATAGATAGATAGATAGATAGATAGATAGATAGATAGATAGATAGATCTAGCATTCTGACCTAGTGTCAAACAAATTGACAAGACTTGTCTAAATCATGAGTTATTTCTGGGGTACTAGAATTTTATACATACATATAGGGTTAAAATAAAGAACAAATAGGAAACATATATCAATTTAACAAATTTCACTTTTATTAAAGTTTCATCAAGGATTGAGAATAAACAGTCAAAAAGAGAGAAGTCAATGATATTTTCAATTGTGTTTGGGTCAGTTCTCATTGGTCAGATACATGTCACTTGTATTAAAACAGTGGATAATTTTATGTATATGTAGGTTTGTGAAGATTCTTGTATGTCCATGTGGGCATTGGACGGTAATGTGTATTCGTAATTGTGTATGTGTGTGTCTAGTCTGAGTTCTTCTATCTTCACCTTTGTTCAGTCAGCCTGCACAGTGGATGTCACATGGTTTTAATTTATGGCTGACTTCTTTAGGAATTTATTTGTATTAGATAGATATAAGTTAAATTCTTCAAGAATGGCTTCAAAGAAAGATGGTGATATGATGTAATGTGTTAGGCATGTGTTTATAGTTGGTAATAATGTTATTATTAAGTTTTCAATGTATTTTCTCCTTAAAGAATTATGCTAAAGAATTATCCCAAAAGGAAAAATGGTGGCTTCATACATCACACATTTAAAACAAATAGATCTTGGAGTCAGATAGACTCTTTCAAGTGTCTCTTTTTACATATGTAAATTTTGGCTGTCAATAAAGGTATAAAAAGGCCATAATGAGGTGGCAGAGAGAACAGTGATTGCTGTAGTGGACAGGAGACATGTGGATTGTTTGACTTAAGAAAGTAGATTACGGGAATTGATTACAAGACAGAAGGAACAAACTATAATTTTACAGTAATTTCCTCTGTGGCAATGAATGTTGTATAATATCCTCAAAGATAAGACAAAGATTTGAAGTGACAGAGATATGGTTCTACTATTGAATGCTAAGAATAACATGAGTATAGCATGTGCCAAAGAAGAAAGTTTCAAAGAGAATAGGATCTGCAAGAAATATCTGGAACACGTAATGAGAAAAGAGAGAATTTAATATGAGCAGGATCTACTAAGAGCAAGAAAAGCAGAAGAAAAAAGAAAGCAACCAGCTTAACAAATTTTGGTGAAGCATTGCATTACAGTGCCTCAAAAGTAACTATCTGGGTAATGACAGAAAATATGACACCAAGATCAGAAGATATGGAATAGGACAGTAAAAGATGACTTCCAGAAACTAAGCAAAGGATTAAGATATAAAAACAAAGAAAATAGTGCTGAACTGCTATGTAATGTCTAATCTTCTATATGGCAATGAATGCTGAACTTTAGCACAAGTAGAAATCTCACTGGCAGAATTCTCAATAGGAGGTTAAGAATATCAGTTCAAGAGACATCTCAAGTTGTGAAGTGAATTCTTGTCAGCATGCTGGTACCAGAAGGAGGTCTTGTGAATAGTTCATATCTAATAGATAACTCAAAAGAAATATCAACAGATAATACAGCATGATCCAAACCACCAAAAGGACATTGTGAATCTTGAGAAGAGGTAAGAGTAGAGATAAAGAACAGATCAAGTAAGGAAATTGTAGCAAGAAAGTTTTCTTCGCAACCAATGCCTGCAATCAGTTTCTTCTCACTCAATGTCCATAACATGTGTAGCCAGTTCAACATAGCAGTCAACCGTTTTTCTTGTTGCCTCATTTTTCCCATTTTTATGCATCACTGACAGCCAAAATTTGCATACGCACAAAGATAATCTTGTTAGGGAGTACCTTACTCTAGGATCTAGATATTATAAATATCTAACTTGCAAAGCCACCATTTCTTTCTTCTTTGGATAGTTTTACATGTGTGGCATGTTTGAATCTTTGCCCATGCTGGAGGTAAGTTATTTTATTCTTAATTTTATTCTAGCATTGCAAAAACTATATGCAATGCTGGGCCACTTTGCTCTCTGCAGTAGTTCACTATAGAAGCATGTAGTCCTCTGATATGGCAGTGAATACTGGACAAATTCCTCACACATAAAGAAGAGACTTAAAGCAACAGAAATGTCATTCTACCAACAGATGTTAAGAAAACCAAGAACAGAAATAAACAAAAAGTCTGAAGGAAAACAGGACTTACAAGGAAACTCATACTTGTAATTAGAAAGAGAAAGTTTAAATTTTCTGGGAATTTAGAAAAAGGGCTTAGAGAATTTAACACTCAAAGGGCATATTGAAAGCAAGGGAAGTACGGAGAAAGAGTAAGTAACTTAGTGAATTTGAATGAAGGAACAACAAAACAAATGCAAAGAGGGATGTTCATAAGCAAGAGTTAATAAGAGTAACAGGAAGTTGTGGAGAAACATGACCTTTCAGATGCTGAAATAACATGGTATATGAAAGAAGATTAGTTCATCATAATTGTGCTAATCTTATCTCATGTGATATCTCATGAAATTTCTATTTAACTATCACATGCCAAGAATTCATTTTTGTTCTATTTTATTGGTGTTAAATCCCTTGGAAGATTTAAATCCTAAATATGAAATTCTTTTCTCAATAGGTAATTTCTTATTCTTAATTCCTGTCTGCAAACACAATGGAGTGGAAATAAATGCTGCATTATACGAAATAAGACACCTGCAAGCTAATGGAATGAATTTCTATTTTTATCTAGTTTTCTTTTTCTTCTGCCATTATTCTCGACTTGTCAACAAGAAAGGGTAGATAAAAAAAAAAAAAACTTCCGGAAAAGAAACTCAGTCATTGGAGAAATTCCTGAGAAAAAAAAATCAATTACAAAAAACAACTCTTGAATATAGATTATTTGCAATCATGTGTTGGCAAAATAAATAAAAGAATACAATGATGGTTTGTGTAAGGCAACAGTTATCTCCCTTGACATGTCCAATGGAGATATAGAAATCAATAAAATCCAAACAGACTTGGACTAGTCCAAAAAAACAAAAACAAAAAAAAAACAAAGAAAAATAAAACAGAACAAAAAATCACACAAAGGGAAATTGAAATAAATTGCCTTTAGTTTCTTGTTATTTGAAATAAGGATAACCAGAGTTTATTAAGGAAAATGGAGATAAGAGTTTTGTCCTCAAAGGCCCACTTGATACAAGATTTATTTTCATTAAGAATAAAAAAACACTTAACAAAGTATAATGGACAGTTTCTGACAGTTTCTGACAGCTTTTAACAAAGCAGCATTAATTTTGATTTAAATGTTCAAGTATCTGACATTTCCTTCAGCAAGAATTTCTTTTGGGGTTGAAATCTGTAAGTCATCAAGAGAATCAAGTCAATAATTAATAAAAAGTCAATTTACTAACATATACGATGCATAAGGAAAGCAAAGGTTACTGTGTTGTGCCAGAAAACTTGCACTTCCATCTTGCATATTTACAAATCTACCATTCATCTTCACATTGAATACTGCTGCCATATCGAGTCTGGTGCTCTTGTTATTCATCTTGAGGTTCTTGACAAACTCCCAAACAGAATTTGTAATCAATTGTAACCAGTCATCTTGATTTCAGTCACATTCTCACTGATGTGATGTGGCTTCCCTCTGTCTTTTCTACAAATATTTTCATGGTAACTACTCTGATGAGCTTTTTTCCCTGGTGCCCTGAATACATGAATTTAAGCGTGCTACTAGACTGGCATCTAGGTCCCACCCTTTTACTATTAAAATAGTTAAATGCTGCCAACATTTCTACTCCAAAAGCTTCTTTTCTCACACTTCCCATCTGTGGAACCCCTTCCTTTTACTTGCTTCTGTGAAAACTACAATCTTCAAAAGTTTAAATGCAATGTCAATCAGCATCTTCTATCTTCTTGAATTTTGTTCATATTTTGTCCTTTTGTCGATCCTCCCTATACTTTTTTTTTCTTATTTTCACTCCCTTTAAATCCCTGCAAACTGGTAGTATTTCCACCTTGCTTGGGGTGAAATGATTTAAATATATATATATATATATACAATATTTTTATAAACTTTTTATTTATTGCTTACAACAATGCATAAAGATCTTCTGTATGATTCTTAGATGAAGTTATTATATGTCTGTAGAGCTTCTGGCTAAAAGAGACCATCCTGCACAGAAGTCTTGGTTGAATTAACCAACCTCCTATGCAAATTATACTTTATGTGACCATTTTTTTTATAGAGCTCATGATTGAATTAAATATTAACTATATGTATAGATCATGGTTGAAATGACCAACCTCAAGTAGAGATCATGGTTTCATTGACACTCCTTCTGTACAGCTCACGGTTGAGTGAGCTTCCCCTTATCCATAATACCAGCATGTAAAATGTAGCATTGGGGTACTGTTTAAACAAAATGGTGGAACATATTTTTCAGTTGGAAATACATTATTTTTTTTCTAGTTTATATCTAGAACATAATCTCTTGTGTTGTTCTTTTATTTTCAAATTAAAAAAGAATGATTAAATCCAACAACTTACAATAAAACTAAATATATAAAACAATAAGAAAACGTAACAATAAAAGAAACAATTATATTTAACAAAAACTCATTGATTAGTAAATCCAGTTTAACAGTGAAATAGTACAAGAATGACATTTCAAAATGCAATTTAATATTTAATTTAAACCCGTACATAACATTTTGAAAATAAAAAGATAAAAAGCTTTAAATATGAAAGGAAATATGCTTTATTATGTACTGGAAAGTAATTTACAGAATGGACAGGTCAAATGTTTTATTTAATAAAATATGCACATAGTTAATAGCTGCTGAAAACAGCATTAAGTTTGATGTCTAATCACCTTCTATTTATAGAATATATATATTGTAATTATTCCCAAGTCATTAAATAAATAAGAGCAAGTATTTGGTAATTAGCTAATCTGTAGCTTTACTGGTACTACTAATCCCTAATCTGAAGGCATCTCATGTTCAAAGATTTTTGAACAGACATATTTATAATTTAGAAAAAAAAAAAAAAGTGTCTGCTCATTATGAAGTGTAAAAATGCTTATGATAGAAGAAAAAAAATGCATTGAAAATATTAAATATTTTGCAGAAAATAATTTTGGAAAAATTATTTCTATAGAAAAATGTGTGATAAAATGTAAGAGGTGATGAAACAATTCACAGCCCTATATATATATATATATATATATATATATATATTTAAGCATTTCACCCCCAAGCAAGGCGGGAGTGCCACTAGCACACAAGGGGGTATAGAGAGTGAGAGTAAGAATAAAGAGGGGTGTTTAAGGAAAGGATAAAGAGAAGGACAGGGACAAGATCAAGGCTTCAGAAGATGTTGATTGACATTATATTTGAAGATTATAGTCATCAGCAAAGCAAGTAAGAGGAAGAGAGATCCACTGTTGAGAAGTGTGAGAGAAGAAGCTGTTGGAGTAGAAGAGGTGTTACAGTAAACTGTTTTGACAGTGATATGATGGGACCAAGATGCTAACCTAGTAACATGCTTAAATTCATGCAGTTGAGGAACCAGTGAAAATAGCTTGTCAGAGCAGTTACCATGAAAATATTTGTAGAAAAGACAGAGGGAAGCCACATCCAATCTGTGAGAAAGTGACTGGAGTCGAAATACCAGGTCAGGACCTATCACATTGCATATATCTTGTTCCTTTTTAGATTTATTGCACACCACTCACGTTTGTATGGGCCTCACCCACACAAAAATTTAGACAGAAATCTGAATTAGCTTTTCTAGTTTTATAAGAAGTGGCAATGTGTTGCCACAACAAAAATGTTCAGCTATGGCTCTTCGTTCTGGGTGAGGCTTAGAACTTTTTGAACGACCTTCATACGAAATCAGTTTGGAAGAATGTACTCATGATGTACTGGAGTTATATGGTAAAGAGGATGATCAGAGACAGGAAAAGCAAAGGTCAAAACAAAGAGAATCCATCTTTCTTATCAGAATCCATATTGCACATGTATAAATCTACCATTCATCTGGACATTAATATTGCTGCCTTATCTGGTCTAATGCTCCTGTTATATACCTTGAGATTCAGAACAAAATTTTGAGAATGTAATGTTATTGGTCCTCACCTAGAATCACAACTTTATTTTCCCACCACCAAAATTTTTCTCATCAGAATCCATCTTGCATATTTATAAATTTATCATTTGTCCGAGTGGTGAATATTGCTGCCATATCTGGTCTGGTGTTCCTGCTGTACATCTTGAGATTCTTGACAAAATCCAAGGAAAGATCTGTAATGTAATCAATCTCAGCAACACATCTCAAATGCAGTCACTTTATCAACAATGTGACATGGCTTCCGTCTTTTCTACAAATATTTCCATGGCAATTACTCTGATGAGCTTTTTTTAACAGGTACTCCATTTACATGAATTTAAGCATACAACTAGACTGGCAACTAGCTCCCACCCTTTTACTGTTGAACTAGCTCGATGCAATTACCACTTTTACTTAAACAGTTTCTTTTCTCACACTTCTTGCCTGTGGAACTCCCTTCTGATTTCTTACTTCCCTGATTACAATCTTCAAAAATTTAAAAGAAACATCCATCACTAATATTTGACTCTTCTTGAATCCTGTTCCTTTTTTTCTCATTTCCACAATCCTCCCTCTATTCTCAGTCTTCACTTTCACTGTAAACTCCTGTGTTCTAGTGGCATTCCTGCCTTGCATTGAGTGCCCCTGCTATTTACTTTAAACTCCTTGATAAGATCTAAAGAAGAATCTGCAATATTATTGGTTCTGATCTGGTGGCTCGGCTCTAGTCACTTTTCCATGACCATAAGGTTGCCTCTCTATGTCTTTTCTATAAATAGTTTCATGCTAATTGTTCGAATGAGCTCTTCACTATCGTATCTAGAGTTTATGAATTTAAACGCAGTACCAGACTGGTGTAGAGATCTCATCAATATACAGTTGAGTTGGCTAGATGTAGCATTAAGTTCTATTCTAACAGTTTCTTCTCTTGCACTTCTCACTCGTGGAACTCCCTTCTGGATCCTTGCTTTCCAGTTAACTTTAATTTGCAAAAATTTAAATGCAATGCCAATTGCTATCTACTGTCTTTACTCTCTTCCCTTTCTGCTCATCATTAATGTTTCTGTTCCTAATTCTTCTGCATCTTGTAACCCCTTGTGTTTTAGTGGCATTACTGCCTTGCTTGGGGTGATTCTGATTTAAAAAAAAACTACACTACAAAAATGTGCAGATTGTAATGATCAGGGAAGCAGCCATTTGGGAGGATGTCTTCCAATGTAACAGTCCTAAGGAAGATAATGAGTAGAAATTTTCTCTTACCAATGTAATACAAAAGGAATGAGGAAGAGACAGAGCATAGCAGATTCTAGATGTGAAGGTCTGAACTTGTGGAACTAAGGAATCTGAACATCTGCCATAAAAATAATGACAGAGTAGCAAGAGGCGAGAAATGTTTCTTCTGTGACAAAGTAATTGTAGAGTGGAAAATAATTCATCACCCACAAGGCCACGTCAACACTTCTTGAAATCTGTCAGGGTTTTAAAGTGAGGATCCAGCAGGTCTAGGCCAGATATGGCAGCAATAGTTCATTTTTGTTCTAATCTGACTCTCGTAAAGATACAGAATGGCTGGAGGAGGCAGTTACTTTCTGGAACAGTACAAGAAAGATTTCCTGATTCTAAAGAACTTAGAACCCAGCTCCTCGAGAATTATAGACAAGGCCCAGTGTCACTGTGATTAAACCAGCACTGTGATTAGTACAATGTTCCACTGCTCTGAGATCAAGAACATAATGTGGGCAGAGTTGGTGTGGAATGAAGCAGCCAACAACCAACAACCAGCCTGAACCAGCTTCAGTATTGACCAGTGCATAGTTAGGATGACATTTCAAACACAGGACTAAGACCCTGAGGACCAGACCACTAAATGTGGCTACACCATTGGGTGTAGGCAGTGGCAAAAGGGGTAATAAATTAACTCAATTTTTACTTTAAACTAGCTGATTTTTATCCAGAACATTAATTTCTGTCTGAATTTCTGGGAGGATTATTTACATTCAGATTATTGTCCTCATCTTTGTTGTTATTATCACAACATTTCAGGAATTGAACTCTTTATTTAATCTATGGAGAGATTGTTCATGATCGTCCTTGTCTCAGGATATCTTAGTGTGTTCTTTTTTAGTATTAATCAGTTACTACTTACTGAGTCATTACCATCCAGCCCAAAGATTGAACTCACAACTGCTATGTCACAAAATCCTTAGAATTTAGTTGGTGATATGCAAGACTATGTGTGCACAGATGGGAGATCGTGTAAAGCAAGTCATTTCTCAACCCAAATTCCATATTTTCCAGTAAAAGACAATATTACTCAAAAGTGTTTGAGAAAAGGAAGAGCCATCATCATCTCCATCCCAAAAAGATTTGGGAATATAAAAATGTAAAAGAAATGGACTCCCCCCAAAAAATACACATTCTTTTATTTCAAGTTTCAATCCGTGAAAGGAGCAAATGAGCTAAAACTATATAATTCTCAAAATGTGTGTGTGTGTGTGTGTGTGTGATCAGATGTTGTTTATGCGTTTCCACAGTTTTCATCTGAACGCTTCTGCACACAAGGCTGAAACTGCTGATCAAAGGACTCAACAGCTGAGGGGAAACGCCTCCTCAGCTACTGCTGCACATGAGGCTAAAACAAGATTAAGAAAGCAAAAAACACCATTTTCAAAGCCACCCTTAACCCTCCATTTGGGCATGTGCCTCAGTTGCACCCAATTGTTGTTACTAATATTGATTTTCAGGTGGGTTGACTTTAAACATAAACTGCTCCAATTGAATGGCAAAAATTCCCAGTAATGAAAGACCTGGTCGAAGGTGGGTTATACTGCTAGTAAACATATATATCCAAATTGATTCTTTTTCTTTGTCTTATCCTATTGCAACATTAAAGAGTCTCTGTGTGATTCATTTCCCAGTAGAAATCAGAGAAACAAATAAACTAAATTGGTACAGACACATGAGAGTCATTTTTTTAATATCATCTCAACTCCTTTAGGGTTATTTAATGTCAAGATTTGTTTAATAACAGATATTTTGTTTTTAGTTTGAAGGTCAAGTTAATTTAAAATTTTTGTTTTGATAGGTGCACTTTACGCAAGAGTAAAAATGTTTCATTCTAAGTCTCTCGTTTACATGGTAAGTCTCTCTTTCATGATAAGTTACTTATCATTCTAAGTCTCTCGTTTACATGGTAAGTCTCTCTTTCATGATAAGTTACTTATCATTCTAAGTCTCTCGTTTACATGGTAAGTCTCTCTTTCATGATAAGTTACTTATCATTCTAAGTCTCTCGTTTACATGGTAAGTCTCTCTTTCATGATAAGTTGCTTATCATTCTAAGTCTCTCGTTTACATGGTAAGTCTCTTTCATGATAAGTTGCTTATCATTCTAAGTCTCTCGTTTACATGGTAAGTGTCTCTTTCATGATAAGTTGCTTATCATTCTAAGTCTCTCGTTTACATGGTAAGTCTCTCTTTCATGATAAGTTGCTTATCATTCTAAGTCTCTCGTTTACATGGTAAGTCTCTCTTTCATGATAAGTTACTTATCATTCTAAGTCTCTCGTTTACATGGTAAGTCTCTCTTTCATGATAAGTTACTTATCATTCTAAGTCTCCCTTTCATGATAAGTTACTTATCATTCTAAGTCTCTCGTTTACGTGGTAAGTCTCTCTTTCATGATAAGTTACTTATCATTCTAAGTCTCTCGTTTACATGGTAAGTCTCTCTTTCATGATAAGTTGCTTATCATTCTAAGTCTCTCGTTTACATCGTAAGTCTCTCTTTCATGATAAGTTGCTTATCATTCTAAGTCTCTCGTTTACATGGTAAGTCTCTCTTTCATGATAAGTTGCTTATCATTCTAAGTCTCTCGTTTACATGGTAAGTCTCTCTTTCATGATAAGTTGCTTATCATTCTAAGTCTCTCGTTTACATGGTAAGTCTCTCTTTCATGATAAGTTGCTTATCATTCTAAGTCTCTCGTTTACATGGTAAGTCTCTCTTTTCATGATAAGTTGCTTATTCTAAGTCTCTCGTTTACATGGTAAGTCTCTCTTTCATGATAAGTTGCTTATCATTCTAAGTTCTCGTTTACATGGTAAGTCTCTCTTTCATGATAAGTTGCTTATCATTCTAAGTCTCTCTTTACATGATAAGTTCTCTTTCATGATAATTCTAAGTCTCTCGTTTACATGGTAAGTCTCTTTTCATGATAAGTTGCTTATCATTCTAAGTCTCTCGTTTACATGGTAAGTCTCTCTTTCATGATAAGTTACTTATCATTCTAAGTCTCTCGTTTACATGGTAAGTCTCTCTTTCATGATAAGTTACTTATCATTCTAAGTCTCTCGTTTACATGGTAAGTCTCTCTTTCATGATAAGTTGCTTATCATTCTAAGTCTCTCGTTTACATGGTAAGTCTCTCTTTCATGATAAGTTGCTTATCATTCTAAGTCTCTCGTTTACATGGTAAGTGTCTCTTTCATGATAAGTTGCTTATCATTCTAAGTCTCTCGTTTACATGGTAAGTCTCTCTTTCATGATAAGTTGCTTATCATTCTAAGTCTCTCGTTTACATGGTAAGTCTCTCTTTCATGATAAGTTGCTTATCATTCTAAGTCTCTCGTTTACATGGTAAGTCTCTCTTTCATGATAAGTTGCTTTATCATTCTAAGTCTCTCGTTTACATGGTAAGTCTCTCTTTCATGATAAGTTGCTTATCATTCTAAGTCTCTCGTTTACATGGTAAGTCTCTCTTTCATGATAAGTTACTTATCATTCTAAGTCTCTCGTTTACATGGTAAGTCTCTCTTTCATGATAAGTTGCTTATCATTCTAAGTCTCTCTTTACATGGTAAGTCTCTCTTCATGATAAGATCAGTTGCTTATCATTCTAAGTCTCTCGTTTACATGGTAAGTCTCTCTTTCATGATAAGTTGCTTATCATTCTAAGTCTCTCGTTTACATGGTAAGTCTCTCTTTCATGATAAGTTGCTTATCATTCTAAGTCTCTCGTTTACATGGTAAGTCTCTCTTTTCATGATAAGTTGCTTATCATTCTAAGTCTCTCGTTTACATGGTAAGTCTCTCTTTCATGATAAGTTGCTTATCATTCTAAGTCTCTCGTTTACATGGTAAGTCTCTCTTTCATGATAAGTTGCTTATCATTCTAAGTCTCTCGTTTACATGGTAAGTCTCTCTTTCATGATAAGTTGCTTATTCTAAGTCTCTCGTTTACATGGTAAGTCTCTCTTTCATGATAAGTTGCTTATCATTCTAAGTCTCTCGTTTACATGGTAAGTCTCTCTTTCTCTTTCATGATAAGTTGCTTATCATTCTAAGTCTATCGTTTACATGGTAAGTCTCTCTTTCATGATAAGTTGCTTATCATTCTAAGTCTCTCGTTTACATGGTAAGTCTCTCTTTCATGATAAGTTACTTATCATTCTAAGTCTCTCGTTTACATGGTAAGTCTCTCTTTCATGATAAGTTACTTATCATTCTAAGTCTCTCGTTTACATGGTAAGTCTCTCTTTCATGATAAGTTGCTTATCATTCTAAGTCTCTCGTTTACATGGTAAGTCTCTCTTTCATGATAAGTTGCTTATCATTCTAAGTCTCTCGTTTACATGGTAAGTGTCTCTTTCATGATAAGTTGCTTATCATTCTAAGTCTCTCGTTTACATGGTAAGTCTCTCTTTCATGATAAGTTGCTTATCATTCTAAGTCTCTCGTTTACATGGTAAGTGTCTCTTTCATGATAAGTTGCTTATCATTCTAAGTCTCTCGTTTACATGGTAAGTCTCTTTTCATGATAAGTTGCTTATCATTCTAAGTCTCTCGTTTACATGGTAAGTCTCTCTTTCATGATAAGTTGCTTATCATTCTAAGTCTCTCGTTTACATGGTAAGTCTCTCTTTCATGATAAGTTGCTTATCATTCTAAGTCTCTCGTTTACATGGTAAGTCTCTCTTTCATGATAAGTTGCTTATCATTCTAAGTCTCTCTTTCATGATAAGTTACTTAATGGCAGATATTTTGGTTTGAAGGTTGAGTTCAATTTAAATTTTTGTTTTGATTGTTGGTCATTGCACAAGAGTCAAAATATTTCCTGGTAAGTCTGTTTTTTGGAAGTCTCTCTTTCATGATTAGTCCCTTTTTCTTGATAAGTCTATTAATAGTCTTTCTCAAGATAATTCTCCCCTTATGACAAGGGGCAATATACTATGCAAGTTAAAGACCTTCAACTCTCTCAGGTATATGATATACCACCTATCTGTGAGTCTGGACATCAAGAAGTTAAGAAAATTTTATCAGTGAACAGTTCTATGACAATCTCTTTACCAGTAACTTCTTTATGACTGAATGAAAACGCCTCAGATGAATTATTGAGATCTTTTTCATTAAAAAACGATGTCTGTTCACTTGACCTGTATATCACCATTCACTCTAAATATAAAATGTTATAAAACTTTCTTTCTACAACTTTATATTTGTTTATCAGGACTAATATCATCTCTCCTGGAGGATGAATCAAAGTAAAATAAAAAAGGTAACTTGATATTTACTCATATCAACTCAACAAAAAGGAAAATGACATTGAAGTGTTGTTTGTGAAGAAGGTGATTATTTTTTCTGGAAATATTAGAAAGAAAAAACAAACAAAAATACCTATATCAAAATAAAAAAAAATGTTGAAGACATCAACTGTGAATAATGTGTTGCAAAAGTCATTGAAAAAATATCTCACTTACTGGTACAGCACAATAACACTGCTGCACATACATAAAAATGCTTAAACAAATATACATGTACATATACACACTCATATATACATAAAAATACATAAACACAGTTATTTATATAAATATACATGTATGCACATACATACATACATATAAATGTGTATACACAACTATTTATATAAATATACATTTTTTGTGGTAACTGTTAATTAAATATAACTCAAGACTTAAATGTTAAATAAAACACTATTTAATTACAAGCACAAATAAATACTTTACAAGAATAAAAAAGAAAAAGTCAACCAATGATAATTAACCATTTTAGTAAATACCTTGTTAGTAGCACAGCTCAGTTTAACATCCGGTAAATCCTAATTCAAAACCCAAATAATTGCAGCACACTAATTCACACTAATTCAACTGGATAGTCCCATTCAATAGTCACTAAATAATCACTGCAGTCAGTAGCCTGACACCACTATTTATACAGCTGGTGGAAAACATTTTCCTAAGTAGGGAGTGTTATGCTTGAACCTTGGCATTGGCAGTTACTCATTTTATTCCTATATGACAACATGTACACACACACACATACACCTATTTATATAAATATACATGTACACACATATACATAAAAATGCATAAACACAGTTATTTATATAGATGTATACATGCATGCATAAACACATAGACATACATACATACATAAAAGGGCATAGTGAATGGAAATAACTGTGAATCCATAAACAGTTTTGTGGTTACTTCATAGTGTTATTTGTTATTAATTGCTTTGTTATTTATTGTTGACTGTGATTAGTATGTTTATGTGTATTCATAGTTTGTTAATTTGTTTATTATTTACTTAATTTATTTTTTTATTTGATTATATTTTTAATTTTTGATTTTTAAATAACATAATAAAAATTTGTTTTCATGTCTTCATTTTGATATGAAATCTGATCATTTATTTAGTAATTTGTTTTGGTCTGGGAAGGTAATTATAGCTATTGTTTCCTCCAGGCAGAATTTACAGTTTTTAGACTTATCGTTGTAGGCTGATGCTGTTTTCTGTATTTTCTATGATATTTTTGGTCGAATTTGCTTTTTGTTTTTAATTTCCCATATATGTTTAGAAAACATCATACTCTTTACTTATTTACTATTTGTAAAGGATATTTTGTGTCTATAGTGTCTTTATTTCCAGGGTCCTTCAGTTACATGTGTACTTTTTCTTCATTATCTGTTGATTTTACAGTGGCTTGGTATATTTCATTGTTCTGCAAGCAAATGCCATGGAAGGAAAATTTGTTCTTTGGTTTGATTTGTGCAGGTGGTTTGTTGGTTATTTTTCTGTTATGGTTTATAATTTGTGTCATCTTCTTGTTGCAACTATAGCTGAGTTTTACTGTGTTTTGTTGAATATCTTGTAGCGAGTGCTTGATGGAGAAAGTATTTGTGTCTGAGTTTCTTGTCCTGTTGACTTTTTTGTGCTGTGTATGTTAGTGTTGCCAAACATCTATTATATTTAGGGCTGTTTTCTAATCTTCCTTCGCTTAATTGAACATGGTTTCACTAGGTGAATTGTCAGATAACCTATGGTTAATTGATTGTGTGATCTGCTTGCTCATTGATGGAAGGTGGTTGGAAGGTATGTACATATAAAGTAGTTTGTCGTTATGTTTTCTCAGTGATTGTTATTTATCTTTTCTTAGTTTCAATCTTACATCTAGAAAATCTACTTCTTTTAGATTAAATGTTATGTAAATGTTGAGTCACATATTTTTGAAAATTTTTATGATAGTTTTTTCTGGTTTTGTCTTTTTATTGTTTGTTACATTTTCTTAATATTATGAGACTGTCATCTGTGTAGAGACCGAAATCATTTTTTATCAATTTAATAAATAATAACCATATTAACAAACTATGCATACACACACAAACACAAGTAAATGTCATAATAACAATCAACAACAAATAACAAAGCAATCAATAATAAAGTTAACAAACAACACTGTAAACTAGCCCCAAAAGTGTGTTTGGATTCACAATTATTTCCACTCAATACGCCATAAAATAATTTGAAACATAACTATTATTGCCCCACCCAATAACCATTAAAATAATACAATATATATAGATAGATATAGTAAAGGTAAAAGAATGCCTGAGTTCAGTGAGGTTAGTAAAGCTTTTGTGTATTTCCTGCCAAAAATAAACTGATGCCACATGATGGAAAAGGACCTAATAAATGATAAAACACAAATCAGTCTCTCTCTCTTTCTCTCTCTCTCTATATATATGTGTGTGTGTGTGTGTGTGTATATATATATATATATATATATATATGTATTTTGTTATATTCTGTGCTTATAGGAATATATACTTGACAAACATGGTGGATAAATAAGGGAAGGTTTGTTGTAAAAACCAGTACAATAAGAAATAAGGTACACTTATGCACAAGGTCATCACAAGTCAATTCAGTAGTGAGTGCTACTATTGGAAGGTCGGTAGTTCTCACATAAGTCTGAGTCATACTCAACAGATCCCAGCTGGACTCCTGTAGTCCGTTGCCTTACAGATACTTATAGATAGTTTCTACCTATAGCGTAGTCACTCCCGGGGTGACATGTTATTCCATTATATATATATATATATATATATATATATATATATAACTAAAAATATTTGGAAATTATAAGAATTTAATGTCTTTTTCTGGCTATTAGAAGTTCTGAGTAGATAACTAGAGCTATAATAATCAATAATCAGGTCGAGATATTTGACAGATTTATCAAATATCTGCCTCTGATGAACATTTCAACATTAACTTTTTATATTGGGAAACCAAATAATTTACTTAAACTTTTCTTGACTTATTGAAAATATATATTTATATATATAGTCTATATTTCTGAGATGAGGTACTGTGGCCAGGTATTGAACTCACAACTCTTTGGGTCAAGTCTTTGTGAGTTTAATACCTGGCCACAGCACAAGGAACAAAGACTTGGAAAGTTGAGTTTTAAAAGGGAATTGACCAAAACTGAGATGTCAAAAGGAATGTCATGTGCCATTAGAACAATCTAACCCTATGGACTAATGGGTATGATTTGAAATTCCAAGAAATATCTCCTGAAGAAGGCTGGAGCATACAACAGCCCAGATATCATAAATATGGCATTAAAGATGAGGACGATAATCCATAGAATGTAAATAGATAAATAGACATTTAACTGAAATATTTTTGATACAATGCACTTCCTTAAAGTTTGACTTGGTGACTAAAGATCAGAATTTTTACTAGAATATTTTCTGGGGTTGGTCAAGAACTTTTCATTACCTTCTCAGATGTATTTGTTTTTTAAAATTTGCTATATTTATAGAGAAATGGTGTTCATAAAGTAATGTTTATAGATATTAATGGTATGGGAAAAGGAATCAACAATGTGTAAGGATTATGAGTTTCAGCAACAAGATTCAGACCACTTTAGCAGGCTGTATATATAAAGGGTGGGGGTTGATTATGCAGTTCATAAGGGGATTAAGGTAAATAGGGGATAAAGAAACTGGTCCTCCTAAATTTTTTTTTTTTTATTTCAGGGAAAGGTTGAGTATTATTGATGGTGATGATATCTAGATTGCTTATTTATGTGAGTTGAAGTCTTTTTAACAAGAGTAGACGCTTATCTCTTGCTTTGTATTTCTGGTGCCTTCTAAATTTTCTTCAACTCAATACTTCTGTCTCCACCTAAAACTCTTAACTTTTATTTACTATTGAATTACATTTTCTTTTTTAATCAATAGATACATCTGCCTATTCTCAGGTTCACATTCCTTGTCTGTCTTTTGAAAAGGATTTGAGATTTATCCCTTTTTTTTTTATTAAGGATTTTGGTTCCTTTTAAAGGCTTTTTCATTCTATTCCAATTCTGGTAGCCCTTTGTCACTTGTTGGTATTATTTTTTTGCTTGGGTTGGTGCCTCTTACTCTGTATCCCTCTACCTCGAGTGGCTCTTGGGCTTATACAGGGTGAATATCATTGTAACAATACTACTAACAATGAACCCCTTAAAAATAACTAATGAATTAGCCAAGGGTCCTTGAGACAATAGACAGACAGTTCCCAGAATAAAAATAATCTAATAAAAGTCTCTTTATTCATTGCTCACAACAAAGCTGATAGATTGGAGAAAGATTTTAATTATGTACAAAAACAAATATAATTTATGTACACGCCATGTTTTATGAAATTCTTATTGTCTCGTTAAGTTGATTTCTAATGTAGACGTGACAAGGCTTCGGTTGGTAGGCAATCAGATACGTATCTCAAGAAATTGAATCAATAACAACTGCTTATCTAAGATCTGTGGATTGACAGATGCTGAGAGCAGTGGTGATAATAAACAGCATCAGAATGGATCACATCCTGAGTAACAATCTTTTTAAAGTTGATGGCCACAGGAAAGAAGAAAAGGGAAAGTGAATGCCAATAATATGCTATATGAAGCAATCGTCGGTAACATTTATTACAGATTTCATTTCTCTATCTTACAGGTTTCAATATAACATCTTCTCACATTGCCTCCTTTAACATTTCTTTTTATCACAATGCATCACAACTGATTCATCATTTTTCTCTCTGTCCAAGTTTTGTCAGAGATTGAAATTCTCCACCCTTTCATACAATAAAATAATATTTATTACCAAAGAAAAAATTCTATCAACCCTGTTTCATTCTTAACTACTAAATTGTATTGTGTTAGAACAAAAGTTTGTCACAGGCAATGGTGGACCCACATTTTTTGACGGCCTCTATATCTGAATCAATAGAATCAAGGATCCAACTCCAAAAAAGTAGACTATGAAGAGATTCTAGTGATCTTAATGAGCTTATACAGATGGAAGTTTAGTGCTGCAAACTCCTAAGAAAATTCTGAAATTCAACAAATTGCAGGGAATTTTGATGTCATATGAAATTGGGTATTAGATCAGATTCTAAAGCCACATTAGCTACTTCAACCTATTGTCTCATGATTCTTTCAGTAAAATGGCTTTATTTTAATAAACACTTAAAAAAACATTGATTTTGTTAATAAATTCACTCATTAAAAAAATTGCTTAATTTTCATTAGTTTCATACTAGATCTGTCACTGGTCAAATGTTTTAAATGTATTCCGTTTTCTATGATTCAATGGTTTGAAATGACTTTCAGTGAGATAAACCTGTGGATCTTGGTAAAGAAGATCCTTCTTCAAACACTGTGGACCTGGGCTACAGAATCACAAAGAACTAACTATACCAAATAACAAAAACTACATCACTTGAGGGCTAGCAACAGATAAAATGGATATCATATGCAACTCAAAGAGAAAATATTGACGTAATCAAGAGACTGATGTTCAACACTACTTTAAATGAAAGGATTAGAAGGAACACCCCCGCCCCACATCAATGCTGGAAAGAATTATAACAGCGACTGGACTTGAGAAACCTATTTCATGAAAAAGTGCTTTAACATGAAGATTTTATAAAGTTTAGTCAAAAGTAGTATTGGCTGCTGAGAGGCCATATGATTCCTTGTTGGGAATTGGCTAATATTACCATTATCATTTCAAGGAAAAACATTTAGATATTTGTACATAGAGTTATTCTACCACATATGTGCTATTTTGTTCCACAATCTATTGCCTTTTTTTGCAAGAGTTTCATGAATCCATCCTCCCAGAACTTGGCATCTTTCTTGGGGAAGAATTGGTCAAAGTAGTTTTTAAAGGCTTCCAAAGAATTGAAGTTTTTCCATTAAGTTGTAAATAATCTGTTTTTCATTGCTTGTGATCACTCTTTTCAAAAATGGGTTATTTTGTTGCATTTGTTCAGGGAATTGCATATTGAAAAGTGGTAGTTTATAGAGGCTATTTGAGATGTAAACCGTGTGGAAGGTGATAGTTCCACTAAGATGCAAGAGGCTAACCATTTCTGAACTAAACCCTTTATTTAATTAATGGGGTTAGATTGTTCTTGTTCTGCTCAGTTATTCCTAGCTATGTTTTCAATGAGTTTGTATATACTGAACCAGGGGTTGAACTTACATTATATACCACCAAATTTACTAACCAATGCTTTAATATTCTTGGTTATTGTCTCTGAAATTAGATCTTAGAGTCTTAAAACTAATGTTCTTATTGCTTTGCTTGTCTAACTGCTGCCTTCCTGTTATCCTTGACTTCTTCTAATGTTGCTGCTAAAGCCTTGCTGTCAAACTTTGTTCTCTCTGCTAGAAGTTTTCTTTCTTTATTAATAGCTCCCATATGGTATTTTGCCAACTGAGGATGCTTAACATATGTAAGCTGTCTACCTTTGAAATAAATAGCATATTCTGTGTGTCTGAAACCCTTCTAACTCATGCCGCACTTGCTCTACTTAGACATATTATACCTTTTTGGAATCAGGATGATCCCATGATTGAAAATCTGTCCTTCATTTGGTGCTTGAACCTACATCATTGGGACTTGTGTCCGGATGAGGAAGGAATAGTTAAAAATTCAAATTTTAAAATAACCCCCAAAAATTTGTGATTTTGTTGTGGAGTTATTTCGCAGTGGAGGCTTGTATTTGTACTAAATCAGTCCTAAATAGTTTGACGTACAAAACGTTAGGAACTTGATATAATAGGTATTACACAGAGTAATCTTGTTGTGGTCACTGATTACTTTCGTATTCGACTAACTGTCGACTACTGTCGTCCGACATCGACTGACCCTTGTTTCTCTTACTACTCCTACTTATATTAGGTGGGAGAGTCTATTAACTATAGAATAGGTATGTTTCACCATAACAGATTTTAAAAGTTTTTCATTTATATTGAGTTTAAAGTAACAAAAAATTTTGTGAAGTTGAAATTTTTTGTTTTAAATTTAGTTTAAAATCTCTCCAAAACTTTGTGAATTGAGGAAATCAATTTTATTTTCTGCAAAATGACAAGGAATCAAAGTTAAAGTGAGTTTATGAAGTTCCATGGAGTGAATTCAAAGTTATTTCTTCAAAATTATCATTGCTGTTTTCTAAGCTGGACCAAATGTCCCTTTAGTTTTGGGCCAAGGCACAATTAGCTCTCAGCAGGACTTAGCTTAAAAGTCTACACTGAGTGCAGTTTTTAAGCTCATTCAAAAATATACGACAAAGCTAATAAAAAAAATTGAGGTCATTATTTTGACTTTATATAAGGTAAATAATCATAACTCCTTGCCTCTGAAATTCAAACAAATTTTTAAAAGTTTATCAAAGTCAACCTAAATTTCTTTGTCATATCAGATAGGAAAAAAAGGCACATTTTCAGCACTTAATACAATCCTGATAGAACAAGAAGTCAAGCTTAGAATATTGCTGCCATATATGGTCTGGTGGCCCTGTTATTTACCTGAAGCTCCTTGATAAGATCCAAAGAAAAATCAGCAATATTATTGGTCCTGATCTGGTGGTTCAGCTCCAGTCATTTTTCCATTACTGTAAAGTTACCTCTCTATGTCATTTTAGAAATAATTTCATGGTAAATTTTTGAATGAGCTCTTTGCTATGGTACTAGAATAACATCAAGATCTCATCACCATCTGTTGATATCAAATAACAGACTTAATGAAAACAAATTGAAGAATTTAAACATTGGTAAGGAAAAATCAGCAATATTATTGGTCCTGATCTGGTGGTTCAGCTCCAGTCATTTTTCCATTACTGTAAAGTTACCTCTCTATGTCATTTTAGAAATAATTTCATGGTAAATTTTTGAATGAGCTCTTATCTATGGTACTAGAATGACATCAAGATCTCATCACCATCTGTTGATATCAAATAACAGACTTAATGAAAACAAATTGAAGAATTTAAACATTGGTAAGGAGTAAAGAATTATTAATCTTTCTATGTAGCCTGGTTGATGATCTTTCAGAATGAAAATTATCCTAGAGAAATAAACTAATAATAATTCAAGAGACCTTGGTCCTGTCACTATATTCTCATCTATCTGGACTTGTGTCTGTGATTTTATTAGTTACAGAAACCAAAGCCGTCAGAAAGGGTTTGGTTTATTTTGTTTTATGGCATATCAACCTTAATGGATTATTTAATGCCAAGAAGATCTTTAGGATAGGTAGATATGAACAGAATGTGTATTCGTTGTAAGAAATCAGCTTTTCAGATCAGGTTTCATTGATGTATTTTTGTAAAGAGGATTTTTGTCAAGAGTCAAATGCATTGCTAGGAACATTTTTTTTTTTCAAAAAGTATTGCTGGTAATAATTTTTTTTTAATTTCTGGTATTTTTACTATAACAATCTATTTTTGTACTTTCATAGTGTTTTTACCTCAGTTAGAGGGCTATTTGTCCATATCTCGAACCCTAGTAGGTGCTACCATCCCAGATCAGGGTGGACCTGAGAACAATAGCAATTAAGAGGTGGTTCCACACTTTTAATAACCACCCAATCAGAGTCCTTGCTGCCGGATTTAGTTTATTGTCATACCCAAAATGATGTAGGAAAAGGAGCATTTTAAATTTTAAGAGTTGGGTGCCTAATAGCACTTTATATATGCTTATCACAAATTTTTCTTTAGAATTTGAGAAATTTTAGAAGACCCTAAATCTTGTCATACTGTCTTGGAAACAACTGAGTAATTTGGGAAAGATTTAGTTTGACTAAAATCTAAGGAATTCTACTTGCTTTATTTCAGGTCCAAATCTTCCTAGAACCTTCTTCAAACAAATCTTCCTAGAACCTTCTTTAAATCTTCATTAGGTATTTTCACACTTAATTCTCATACTTAATAAAAATATAATAATTGTTACTGTAGTTTTCAGAATTTTTTTTTTAGCTTTCCATATAAAGTACACTGTGCATTTCATGTCATAATTATCAGGACAGTATGTAAAATTGGCATGTCAAGTTCAAGTCTTTTTTTTTTGAGTCATTAAATTATGATAGCACTTCACACTATTGCCTTTAGAAAAGGTATGAAACCTTTTCCACCAGTTACATGTTAAAGCGGAGAGCAAATTAAGCTATCTTGCCTTGAGTAGCAGCAAGTCTGGGAGAAGGACAACTCTGAATTCAAATAATAAAAAATGATAGAGTAAACTGGGCATTTTGCGTTGGTAGGGCAACCAGTCTAGGAGAAGGAAAACTGAATTCAAAACCTTCCTGAAGAAGGATGGTACCTATCAAACTATCTCTTGTGTCTGATACACTCAACACTGCAATAGTTGCTCTACATACAGTGATCCTATAACTCAAAAGAGCTATGGGATTCTGATGACATACATTTACTCAAATTCATTAATCATATCTGAAGCATATTAAAAACAATAATGCCTATCCCTCAAATTCAGATGTTTAAATTTTTTATTTATTGAAAAAGTGTGTCATAGTTAACATGTTATTCTTTGGAATTATTGCTAATAAGTTTGAGTCACAATTGATAACCCTTTTCTGTAGCCTTGATTAAGCCAAGTTTTCATAAATACATTAATGGACATGAAAAAGAATCTCACTTATATATATATATATATATATATATATATATATATATATATATATATATATATATATATAGTGAGGAATAAATTAGTGTTAAAATGTTGACATAAAAACAAATTCAAATTTCCATAATATCGGTTTAATTTGCTACCACATTTCCAAAATATTCATTCCCCTCTAACTTTTCAAATGCTGACAGTATAACTAGTTCTAATTTTTATATTTAATACCCTCCTCTATAATGTCTTTACATTATATTAATTATAATTTATAAACTTTCTCATACTTTAACAGAGAGAAGTTTTAGAGAGGTGAGTAGAAGTGGTTTAAGTGAGAGAAATATGCATGTTGTCAGATGTCTAATATATTAAAGATACATTTCGTGGTGACATACACACACCATAGACAATCTAATCTTAAAGATCAGAATAAGAGGGAGAGAGAGGAAAAGAAAAGAAAAAAGGGTTAGGGAGAGAGATGGGGTTGGGGTAGAAATTACCATAGTAATGAAACTCAATCTAGTAACCCTACCTGCAATTGTAGGAATAAAGTCCATTGTCCAATCGGGGGTAAATGTAAGTATGAAAATGTAGTATACGAGGCAACAATCTTTCCCGAGGAAAATATAAACCAGAAAAAAAGATATATAGGTATATCCACCGGTGATTGGAAGCAGCGTCTATACAACCATAAACGCTCATTAAGATATAGATGACTCAGAAATCAAACTTCCTCATCCAAACACTACTGGGATCTGGTGGATAAGGGACGAACCCCACTTTTGAAATGGAGATACTTATCAAGAGCTGGAACACCTAATAACTTCTGTAATTGGTGTGATCTGTGCATGGCAGAAAAAATTTTTATTATCCAAGATAAGAATCAAGATGAACTGCTGAATCTTTGTAATGAGATATTTTCTAAATGTAGACATAAGAAACGATTCAAAACATGAACACCGTTTTGTAACATGTTGTCACTTATGTCAGTTCCATCTTGGTTCAATAACATCGGGCATGACATTTTAATGGAATGACTATTACGTTTATTATGTTTTTCTCTATATGGATCATTGTGTATGTTTCTGTGATGCGCTATGGATTTTTTTTTTTAGACCAAATTTTTGAAATTTTACTTTTTTAGATTTTAAATTTTAATTTATATGTATATATATATGTGCTTAGCTGTGTGTGTAGGTGTGTATATATGTATATGTATGCATATATATGTATATGTATATTTATGTATGTGTATATGGATGTATATATATGTAGATAGAGGTATATGTAGATGTGTTTATATGTGTGTGTATGTTTTGGTATGTATGTACTCATATATATCTGTATATGTGTGTATATGTATGTATATATGTATGTATGCATAGTTAGACAGATAGATATAGGGATACACTGTTTATTTGTTTAGATGGGTGTATGTAATTGTATGGAGATGTAAGGTTTTAGGTATATATGTTTATGTGCACGTATGTGTATGTCTGTATGTGTATATGTGTGTAAATGTGTATATATATGTAGGAGTGGATGTGTATGGATGTATGTGTATATGTATATGTGTGTGTGTATTTATGTATTATATGTATACATGTATGTGTGTGTTTGTATGTGTATGTATATATATGTATGTGAGAATATGTATATGTGTGTGTGTGTGTGTATATATATATATATGTATATATGGATATATGTGTATGTGTGTACATGGGTATATGTATGTGTGTATGTGGGTACACACCTATATGTATGTATGTATGTATGTATGTACATGTATATGTTATTGTGTATGTGTGTATTTGCATGTGATTTTGCACATAAAAATATAGGTCCTTGCTAGATTAGATAATCCTTATATTTATTTTTATATGTTTATATTTGTTTTGTAACCTGTAGTCAATATATTGTCAAATTTTCTTAATTACACAGCGGCCCTTTCAGTAAATGCCCTTCAGTTTTAGTTTCCCTCACCCCTTTTTTCTTTTCTTTTCCTCTCCCTCCCTCTTATTCTGATCTTTAAGATTAGATTGTCTATGGTGTGTGTATGTCACCATGAAATATATCTTTAATGTATTAGACATCCGACAACATGCATATTTCTCTCACTTAAACCTCTTCCACTCACCTATCTAAAACTTCTCTCTGTTATGGTTTAATCTCCCACGTTCTCTCGTCTGTTGCCCCTCTCTTTAGGTATAACATTCGTCCTACACTCTTATACTTACACTCTATCTAAATTCTATTTTTATTTGCAGAGTTTTTTTTTCTGTTTTCCTTTTGAATTTGTAGGTCTGATGAATTGGATCATAATTATGATTCCAATGGAATAAATTATGACCATGGAATATTAGTGTTTAAGCCTTTTTTATTATATATATATATATATATATATATATATATATATATATATATATTTAAATAAACACAATTTTATGCTCATTTTTAGGCAACCTTTCGGCCAATGCTTCTTCAGGGACCGATCGTTGGCACAACTGAAGTAATGAGACTGTAAATATGCAGGAAAATTATTGGAGATAAAGCTGGAACATGTCTAAAACAGATTTATGATTAAAATAAATATATATACTTAGGAGAATAAGTAAATGAACCAAACAGAACATAAAACAAAGAAAGAATCACTCACTCACTAACCTCCAAATAAGTTTAAAGACTACAAAAAATTATCCTTTTGTCTGAAAAGAGATGGTTGCTGCAATTTAAGCCTCCAGAACTAAGAAGTGTGCCTATATGCAAAATAGAGAATGAGTCCATTGTGAAACACAACGAGCACATCTCATTTTCCAATAGGTGCTCTCTGATTGCTGAATTGTGTACTGATTTTAACACATGAGTATGATTGCTTCAATGCAATCTGATATATATATATATATATATATATATATATATATATGCTCATGAGTTTGTCATTGCTTGGAAATCTTGCTTGTAAGAATTGTGGGGGGCAATAATAATTTAGTGATACAAATCTCAGTAATTAACCCATAGCTGGGAGAAAAAAAAAATGTGGTTTTATAACTTTTCTCAAGGGTATTTGAGTGTAAGTGAATATAATGAAACCAACTAAAATTGGAATTCAACAATGGGATTAACGATTCCATGCCATTATTCATTTGACCACTCATATATCCAAGCTTAGAGCAACTGTTATAGCCAAGTGGTCATCCATCTAGGTACTAGCAAGGCTCAATGTTGTTCAACTTCAGTGATCGTACAAAAACAAGTGTTCCGTAAGCCATGAATGAAAGCTGACTGAAAGTGAAGAGGACAGTTAATAAAAGGCCAGTGAGGTCAAGATCAATATATTCATGGGAAGCATCCACATGGGAGCCTATCCCACAAAGTGGCAGTTCCTGGGACAATACTATCTGATTGGAACTTCCTCCTTACAAATGGAATATGGAGGAAATGAGGTTGATTCAACTGTGGACACAGCATGTCAAATCTTATCCAAAAATGACTGCTGGAACTAAAGAGTGGAGATCATCTGAATATTTGCCATGGAAATAGTAACAGACATGCAACATTGTGAGAATGAAGATTGTAAAGGGAAAATAAGTTTTCCCCTGTGTAAATGATTTTCAGAACCCTACCAAGGTCGTCATGACATGTCTGCTGAAATAAATGTATATGCAGGTGATCAAGAGATTTGTGATATTGTTTTCATATTCTTTTGTTCCATTTAATGTTGACTGCTGTAGAATGGTGAGAGTCAAGGAATATTCAAATTACTGTCTCAGAAAAATATAGAGTAGCTTCAAAAATGATAATACAAAGACTTCAGTAAGCTCTATAACAAAGACAAAGGTTGTAGATCAATTATATCTGAATTCGAGATGTCACTATTTTAGCTAGACCATTTGTGCTGTTAGTCTCCCTTATCATAATACAGCGACTTCTCGCCAAATTCACGGTTGGCGCCTGAACGGTTGGTACGCAGGCTCCTGGCCAAGATGTTGACCAGGGCTGTGTATTTATTTACGCTCCCATTTTTTTTTGTCTGCCAACTTGACGATAGTTGGAAACTACCTTTATTTCTCTATTTCGCCTCTTTACTTCTGGCACCTTGCCCATGTTCGACTCTCGGCATTCCGTCCCTACTGGCTGCCCGCACATCATCCATAACCTTTCCTGTACACTATGTTTGTAATTATTATGGAAGGTTTCAATATCAGACTTGACCAGCAGACATGCAACGCCAGCACTTAGTATTAATCCTACATACCCTCATTCTGTCGTCCGTTTTGTTTCACCCTGTCAGATGTAACGTCTTTGATATGAAAAACGCAAGCAAGCCTCTTGTGACATCATCACTTTTGTGATATGGGGGCGCTCGGGCCACGCTTTCATATCTCCTCCCCCTTTCCAGGGGTCTGCTCTAATGTGACCACATCAGCCCTTACAACTGGACACTGAAGGAAAGGATTATGGCAGCATTCACCAACTTAAACAAGGTGCAGAAGATTCTGGAGGCTGTGGTTGAAGCTAATGTCAATTTTATTGAATAAATTTACTCTTTAGTATTTCAAGATATTTTTGTGTAGTTTTGATAAATATCAGATTGGTGCAAAAGGAATATCCAATTTCATGGCCTATATTAAAATGAAAAAGCCCATAATTATGAAAAGTATTTGTTAACATAATCTCCTTTGTTTTCTAGAACATCATTCCATGTCAACAAGATTATAAATGCCATTCCATGTCAACAAGATTATAAATGCCATTCCAGTAAAATGTCTAGTTGTATAGTTCTCCAAGTTCCCTAAAGGTAATGATGGGATCGTCTGTAAAAAACAGCTTCCAACTCTTCAAAATTAAGTTTTTTGGACCACCCTCTTTTTGCTCATCATTCAAACTGAAATCCCTATTTTGAAAATGGGAAAACACTTCTTGCAATTTCATTCATTCAGTTCATCATCTGGATAAGCGCTCTGGATAGACTTTGCTGCTGCACTTGCATTGACACCGTTATGAAATGCATATAGTAAGATATGTTGACTGTATACAATATATCTCTGGGGATAAAAATGATTCATGAATCAAATATTGCTGCAACATCTGGTCTGGCATTTCTGATATATATCAAGAGATTCTTGACAAAATCCAAAAAAGAATTTGCTGCTTTATTGGTCATGACCTGGCAGTTAACATTGGCTTCAATCATTTTCCCACCACCTTAATATAGCTTGCCTATACCTTTTCTGTAAATGCATTTCTCATCTGTGGTATGTTGAGCATATTACCAATTTGGTTACTAAGTTACTATGCTTTCTTCTTCTGCATTTTGCTCTTCATGAATCGTCTTTTGATTTCCTGCTTTCTTCACAACTATTATCTTTAAATATTTAAATACTTTTTCTTTTATTGCCCTCTTTATTTTTTTCACTCTCAGTAACCACTTGCATTCTATTGTCCTTTATTAAATTGCTTGGGTTGAAATCATTAAACATAGCAGTCCTGGGTATGACAATAGAGTATATCTGGCATCAAAGCCTCTGCAGGTATTGAAGAACATTAAACCACCTTTTAATTGCTGTTGTTCCCAGGTTCACCCTGACCCGGAGTGGTAGCACCTGGTAGGGTCTCAGCTATGGGCAAATATTAAACCTCACCACCAAACAAACAAAAAACCCTATAAAAGTATGAAAATTCATTTTTATAGGAAAAATACAAGCAATAAATTTTTATATCAAAAATCATCAACAGTACCTATTTATAGTAAAAGTACCAACAATACATTAATGTAGGCGATCTGGGATTGCAATGGAAATATTTATCACGGATTACTTCCACAACGCAAAGAATAAATCACTACGTTCAGACTCAAACATCGGGGACAGAAAGAAATGCCGAAAACTCGATTCGCAGGTATTATCTCACAAATCACAATGCAGACAACCAATCAGAAAAATAACTCACTCTCCGACAAATGCAATAACCAAAATACCCGAATTTTTCTGTCCTCAATTCGAGAATGCCAAATTTTTGCATATCAAAATAATTTTATAGCGACTCCTGTGACGGACTTGTTTTTAATCTAAATATTCCGTCTGCAGCATATCATGCAGAATACGTGCGCTATTTTGGTAAGTAATTTTCTTTTTCACCACATTTTTCATCGTAGGATACACGCGATGCTATGACGCTTGGTTTGACAAGTTAAATTGCCGTTTTCTTCGCTATAATTAATCCATACAATATTCTAAATTTCTTAAACAAATCAAACTGTATTCCAAAATACTGTGTCTAAATCATGTAACATGCAATAATGGTTCATCCCACAGAAAGGTTTCATATCTAAAAACCACTAAACTAAATGAGTTTATTTTTTTCCTGGTTTTTGAGATAAGTTATTTAGCCATTTTGACACGATTTGTCATAAGAATCCCTGAAAAACCCTTTGAGTTATTCAGCTAGAAAGAGAACAGGTTAAAGTTGTTTTGTGTCAGCCCCACTGTATTTCAAATGAGCAATGGTGAGAGGAAAAAGATCATTCAGGCTTACAATAAGGGTACCAGCATTCATACTCTGGCTTCCATCTTCAAAGTTCATTCAAGAACCATCAAGGAAACGGTGAATAAGTTTAAAAAAACAGGTAACAGTAGAGAGGAAAACTGGATCAGGAGGTAACAGCAGCAAGAGAGATCATCATTTCAACTTGAAGCTAAAGAGATAAATTAGAAAAGATCCAACTCAATTTATAAGACGTTTGGCATATGAGAGAGGAGTTTCAGCTATGACAGTGCAAAGATCAATTTTATTTGCACTTTATTTCAATCCTTCATGAAGTTCTGGTTCTTAGTTATGATTAATTAATGATAAACATGTAAATTTTGTTAATGATTCATTTCATCACAATTCTTCTGTTAATCTTGGAAAGTAGTTATACATTCTTATTGCTCAAAGTAGAGTCCAATAGTTATATAAAAATCTTGGAGAATTCCAGTAAAATATTTTTAATCATTTCTAAGATACAACAGTTCAGATCTTAATCTCACATTTAGACAATTTTGCTCTTACACCTTGTATAACTTCAACAAAACTATAATATAAAACACACATATTACCACCTGTAGTAATTATGTCCACACAAACATGTATATGTACAAAAGGTGAGTAACATCTACCATGTACACAATTGTGAAATCAGAATAACATAAACCATATTTTTATTATTTCAAAGATCCCAAGAAAATTAATTTTTGGCATTAAATAACCCATAAGGATGTTGATATGCCATTTAACAAATCAACTCATTAAACATAGAATAAAATAAAAGAATCCTTTTATTTCTTTGGAAGGCAGCAGCCATGGTATTTAAATAAAAATTTGATATAATATGAAAGCCTATGTAAAAACTTTCAACATGCTGAGTTTATGGCCAATAATAAAGACGGAAGTCTATTTTTGTAAGCATATGAGACAAAGTCTTACATTTTTGTTTCAGCAAGATGTTCTCTGGGAGAATGATATTTGTTGGTAGTGAGTCCAATGCTCTTCACTTCCATGTTTTCTTGAAATAGTCAACATATGAGCCAACAATAAATGAGACACAGTTTTTATATCCATAGATAAAAATGTCTGTAGAAATAAGAAAAATACATTGCCAGCTTCTTTACATCAATGTTGTTCATTAGTACAACGTTCCCACTGCACCAAAAGTACTTTACCATTTGTGACCTGGTTTGACAGGAAGAAAATTACTTCTAAAAATTTGCTGCATCCAATTTATATTCCTATTATTTCTTAACAAAGAAGTATAGATGCATGAAAAGACTGAGGGTTTCTTTTAGTTTCAAGTTATAGGAAGATAATATGAAAAATAATCCAATATAGATAAAATAGTGAATGGTAATAATGAAAAATCAGGAATAAATACCACAAGGGCAAAGCAAACTCTTTAAGCAGCTTAAAATTAAACGCCAGTTACTGTTTAATTTTAAGCTATTTAAAGCTCAATTTCTAATCAGGTGACAGTTGTTGTCTGTTTATTTCCTTCTGGTTCAGTTGCCTGGGAACTGTCAAATACGCACTATCGATTTCAGTGGCTCTTCTACCACAACCCCATCATGGAAGTTATATTAACAAATAAAGGCAAATAGAAGAATGGATCCCAAGCATACATGTATATAAAACAGATAAGATCAACTACTATCAGATGAAAATTTTTTCCTATTTTTTTCACTTTTGCCATTTTTACCTGTTCCTAAATTCAGATAAAATATAATTAATTACGAAGTGGTTAAATTTATTTTGGGAAATAAATTTATTTGGTGCTTTAGTACGCATCATCAGTGATGTTTTTAGCTGAAGTTTTAGGTTTTACAACATCACCCCCCCCCTCTCCACGGCAATCCAGTGGATACTGATCGGATACCAGCGTGTGTACCAACCATTGGCTACAACTATTCTCATAGTATGAGACTTTCCTAACCAACTTTTCATGCTTTTATATTCTAATCACAAGCGATTTGTAGTGCACCAGATTCTTTGTTCTTCCATAAAAAAGGAAGCAAATGCAGTGACTGTTTTCTTAGTAAATACTGTGACACTCTTGACTTGAAATGGTAAGTAATGTTCTTTTGTTACACTCACTGATATAATAATAATAAAAAAATACCCCCAAACTATCCAATGATAATTTACTCTATTTTTCAACTCGTGCATACTAATCATCTAATCAGCACTAAAAGAACAACTCTCCCTTCTCAGGTGTCTGGTGAAAAGAAAAAACAACATGTAACCCTTGTTAGGGGTTATAATGGTAGAGACCTTAGGGGAGAAAGATTTATTCTTCCATTTGTATTTCCCCCATTGTGACCATTATTATATCTGTGATATAATAACACCAACATAATTCATGGCCGAAAGGAAAAGGAATGACAAACATGCCTTGTTCTCAGAGAGACTTTTATATCACTAAGGCATACACAGAACTATATATACATGTATCCCACATGAAGAATAATATATCACATACAGAGAGCAGAGTGTAAGGAGAAACAAAAAGAAAGGCTCTTGCATATAATATGGAGATACTCCTGCATCTGGGGAAGCGATGTTTAGGGCTCCAGATTCAAATGAGCCAGATTCATCTACTATGTCCCAGGTGAGAACATATTCCATGAAGAGGAAATGATGAGTCTTGGGTTTTACCAAATTGAGGACTGCGAGCCAAAGTTTTCTTTTTATATCTGGGAAAGATATATTTCCAAATGGAAACGGCACCATAGATTTGTAAGCTGCTAGAGAGGCAGATTTAGCCTCTGCCCAGGCCAATGAGTGGAGGGCATCTGAAGAAAGCAACCTCTGTTTGGCTTCTGAAAAACAAATTGAAATTGACTGCTGCTTCTGTATGGAGTGACATCATTAACCAGCCATTAAGTGATGCATGTGACTTATCTCCACCAAAAGAAGATAATTGTCTTTTGTATCCCTACAGGGGAAAACCAGTCCGCTATATCTCAGCCAAAGATCACTAATAAATAACAAGTACCAGGGGTGATGCTAATTTTATCCCCTTTCAAATATTTTTTTATCAAAAATGTAATCACATTCATTTTCAATGGGAAGTCAAATTTTCAATTGCATGATCAAATACATCATGGTTTTCCACTGAATGCTTGATAGACTCTTTTTAACTTCTTTTTTAACATTCTGTCATTAATGAAATACTCTTGTGACTGAAGCAATCAAACATCTTTAGGTGCTAAATCTCATAGGGACCCAAGAAGGGATGAGGAATTAAAATTTAATGATCGCCTCATTAAACCCAACCCCCCAGAAGTTGAGTTCAACATGAAGGTGCCAAGTTTGAATGAGGTCAAAGAGATAGTAATGGCAGCGAGATCAGCTTTGTCGCCAGGTCCGAGTGGCGTGCCTTATTCCGTGTACAAGCGTTGCCCCGGTCTTCTCATGAAATTATGGAAGATCATTAAAGCAATTTGGCAGCGAGGTAAAGTTGCAGAACAATGGCGATACGCAGAAGGTGTTTGGATCCCAAAAGAAGAGAACTCAGAAAATATCGAACAATTTCGATGTATCTCGTTACTGAGTACAGAAAGCAAAATATTTTTTAGTGTTATTTCCCGACGGCTATCAGCTTTTCTGCTAAAAAATAGCTTTATAGATATATCGGTACAAAAAGGTGGAATCCCTGGTATGCCTGGCTGCATTGAGCATATAGGAGTTTTGTCGCAATTAATAAAGGATGCAAGGAGGAATAAAAGAGACCTGGCTGTTGCGTGGTTGGACTTGGCCAATGCATATGGGTCCATACCGCATAAACTCGTGGAAGAAGCTTTAGTTAGACACTACGTCCCAAGTAGCATCCGCGAACTTATCCTAGATTACTACAGACAATTCCATCTAAGAGTTGCATCCGGTTTGGTTTCTTCAGACTGGCATAGATTTGAGAGAGGAATTATTACAGGCTGCACATTGTCAGCCACGCTTTTTGCTCTCGCGATGAAGTCCGCTGAGGTGGAATGCCGTGGCCCCGTTTCAAATACCGTTAGGCAACCACCCATCTGGGCTTACATGGATGATCTTACAGTCACCACGCATTCTGTTACAGGCTGTAGATGGCTATTACGGGGTTTAGAGAGACTGATTGAGTGGGCAAGAATGAATTTCAAGCCAAACAAATGTAGATCAGTGGTAATAAAAAAGGGCCGAATGGTAAAACACTATTTCACAATAGAAGGGAGAGCCATCCCGACGTTGGCCGATAAGCCTGTTAAAAGTCTAGGTAAATCCTTTTGTAATGCTCTGAAGGACACACCAGTTATCGAAGCTATACATACTGATTTTGACTCGTGGCTGGCGAAAATAGATAAATCGGGATTGCCAGGGCACTTCAAAGCCTGGTTATACCATCACTGTGTGCTCCCACGAGCATTATGGCCACTCCAGACATATAGCGTTCCCATCTCGACCGTGGAAACTTTAGAGAGAAGAGCTAGCAGTTTCCTTCGTAGATGGTTAGGATTACCTCGGTGCTTAAGCAGCGCAACCTTATATGGATCCTCCAATGCCATCCAGCTGCCATTCAGAGGACTAGTTGAGGAGTTCATGGTGTCACGGAGAAGGGAAAGCTGCCATTATAGAAACTCCCAAGATCCCAAAGTATCAGGTGCGGGAATTGAGATCAAGACTGGCAGAAAATGGAGTGCTAGTAAGGAACTAGCTATCGCAGAAGGGAATCTGAGGGTAAAAGCAATAATGGGTTCAGTTGCAAAGGGCAGAGCAGACCTGGGGTTGATTCCCTCCTACAAATTTGGAAAAAGCACCGTGAAGGAGCGTCAACGCCTGATACAGGACGAAGTCAGAGCAGGGATGGAGGAAAAGCGGATGACAAAAATGGCAGATTATAGCCAGCAGGGCGCGTGGACCAGGTGGGATGGTGTAGATCGGCGGAAAGTGTCATGGTCAGATCTTTGGAATACCGACTTCAGCCGATCTAGATTCCTGGTTCAGATGGTGTACGACGTATTACCAAGCACGACCAACCTACACCTATGGGGAAAAATAGATTCACCAAAGAGCCCCTTGTGTTTGGGGAGGGGATCACTGCAACACATATTAAGCGGGTGCAGAACAGCTCTGACAGACGGGCGCTATCGGTGGCGTCATGACAAGGTTTTAGAGGCGATAGCACCCATTATTACTGAAGCTTTATAGAGTAATAAACTCATCCCAGAAAGAAGAGCTATCTGCTTCGTTAAAACAGGTGCAAAGCCGAGTAAGAAGGTTGCAGGATCCCATTCACTGTTATTGTCCACGTCGGATTGGCAAATGCGAGTCGATCTCGGGAAACAATTAAAATTCCCAACACATATATCGTCCTCCAAACTCCGTCCAGACATAATCGTTTATTTGGACGCCACAAAACAGATTATTTTGCTGGAGTTAACTGTCCCATGGGAAGAGCATATGCAAGAGGCATTTGAGAGAAAGTATAGTAAATATGAAGGACTCTTAAATGACTGCAGAACTAAAGGATGGCACACTCATTGTTTCCCTGTCGAGATTGGCTGTAGGGTGTTCGCTGGACAGTCAATGATACGAGCCCTTACTTGCCTAGGGATAACTGGACAAAAAAGAAGGTGGGCGATTCAAATGATCCTGGAGTCCGTTGAAAAGGCCACCAGGTGGTTGTGGATAAATAGAGCTAATGAGTGGCCCAAAACTCCAAAAAATAAGAACGTTCCTAATGCAGATGTACATACGCCATAAATGCCATCACTAAATACTTTTAAGGCTGATTAGTATATATATATGTGAAATTTGTGTATATAGATGACGAGAAACTTGTGAGAATCAATCTTTCGATTTGCATTCAGTCTCATATGCAATGACTTTTTACTGGTCTTCCGAGTAGATTTATTTTATTACAAAACATTCTTACAAGTAATCTTTGCTTTTTTTTGAAACGGAATTTTAATTTTTTTTTTTGGTTTCAATCATGGATAATTTTTTTTTTTTTATGAGTAACTTATTTTAGCTAAATTTACACGCTATTTTTTCTTTCAACTATTTTTCGACATGTAAATATCTCGATCATTTATTTTGAGGAATTTTAGTTATTTCTCTTAGTTTTTAAACGAATTCCTTCCGGTAAGGATAATATTTTGGGGGGTGGGGTGGAGGGTTAACTTATTTAAAATTTACATGTGTTTTTTTTGTTTTTTTTTAACTAGTATTTAACATGTAAATAGCTTGATTAATTTGTTTTTAAGCGATTTTAGTTAAATGTGTTTCTCTTAGTTTTTAAAGTTGTAAATAGTCTGTCATTTTAATCACTCTATTGTAAACATTTTATTAAGTGTAGTTTAGAAAATAAAATAAAATAAAAATAAGAATAAAAAAGTAAAAAGAAAAGAAAGACCAAACAAATAAGTTAGTTAAAAGGGGAGGTAGAGAAAGAACAAGTTGCAAGACGAGCCAATATAATAAATCGTTTGTTTTTTTTTTGTGTATATATGTGTTTGTATATATATATATGTATTTATGTGTATATTTATTGGTTTATTTTCTTCTATTCTTCCAAAAAAAACACCCATTCTTGGCCGCATATATTGAAGATCAATACAACCATGCATACCTAATCTATAACTTCGAATAGCCCAAGTGAAGCCTTGATTGGCTGTTGTCTACTGGGGCAACTTATATAATTCACGTCCTAAAGCTAGTGGCAAATTTTTGTTCTAGGTGCGGGCCGAATACTGATCATATTCGGTCGGGTCGCCCATCGAAGAAGTCTGTTGTTTATTTAGACCCGAAACTTCTAGTGACATAGGAGCAACAACACTGACGACGCATCTAGATTCAGCACTTAAAGGTGTATTCTAATAATAAAATAGCCATCTTATTTTTTATAATTCTTTTTTTTAAAGAACTTATCTTTGAGTTATCATACTGGATAGTAACATCTTTTTTTTTAAAGAGATTATCTTTGTGTTATCATACTGGATAATATCATCTTTTCTGTTTACCAAAACAGGTCACTTTGAACATAATGTTTCATGTACATGATTAAGTTACAGTCAAAAACGTTCTGTCAGTCATTGTCCTTCTATGTTCAAGCAGTTTGTCCTGGATGACATGTTTTATATTCAACCAGACACAAAGCAAGAACTGTTGATGGAATTTTGGTTTGGGTTTTGGCACTGGCACTAGTTGTTCATTTTGTAATAACCACCGTTTTTTTCATTTTCTGCCAATATGCAAAACTCACTTTTCATCACCAGTAAAAATGCAATGCAAGAAGAAATGGTTGGTATTGCTGGTTAAAAGACTGCTGCAGATGGTGAAATGTTGTGTTTGGTTCTCAAGTGAAAGCTCTTGAGGAATTCGGATTTCCTTTTTGCAAGTTTTCCAAATTAAACTCTGAAATGCAAGGTAAACAATACACTGTTGGTTAGAAGAAATGATGAACTAATTCCAGACATAGTTTCCTACCATTCAATCTTTGTTCTGTCTTGGTTGGTTGACTGTCATATAGGACATAAATGAATGGAATTGTCTGTTTACATAAATAAGTAGAGTTAAGTGGAGTCAAGCAGAGTTAGCATTAGGTCCATTGCTAAGTGTATCTTTGTGTAGTAAACCTTCTATTTCATTACTTACCTACGAGTTTGTCTTCCTTATTTATTTCCCTTTGTGAGATACAGGATTTGAATACAACAGTTGGTGACGAACAATGTCGATACAACATTGACTCATAATTCATAGACATGAAATACATAATTATTTTCCAAACCCCCTAATAGAAGAGATGATAAACTAATTGTAAACACAGTTTCCTACCATTCAACATTAGTCCTGTCTTGGTTGCTTGGCTTATAATATATAGCTATGAAATATGTAATTACTTTCTGAACACCTGAATAAAAAGACTATTATTGCTATAAGCTACAAAGAATTGGTAGTTGTGGAGAACCATGATCATCCATGTCCTGACAAGAAACAGAAACCTAGAAGAAAACAACCCTGACCTTGAATTACTTTAAAGACAAGTCAATGTGACATTCTGAAAGAAAGGCTCTTCAACTGCATGCAAATCTTTTTAGAGGAAAATTCAAGAAATAATCAAGTAATATTCTTTACTTCAATATATTTAAGGATCAAGAATGTTCATAATTTATATTGCTTTAATAAAAGTGAATAAGTTTTATCACTCATTTGATTATTATTCTATGAATTATTCGAGCTCTAAGCCAATACTAAGACTACCTTATATAAGGAATGTAGCCACTAAAATTCAAATGATTTGTAGTCAGTATAACAGAAAATCTTTTCATTGCATAACTCTTTAACAAAATTAGAAAAATATGAAAAAATATATGACCAAAATTTATTTAATTTTGCATACAATTGTGTCATAGATTATTAAACAAAAAAATCAAGTTGACTTACAAAAGTTCTGAACATATTTAAGGAGAAAAGAACACATTTTCTTCTTCAGGATGAAGTAAAAAAAATATTGCTTGTAACATCTTGTGCTGTTATGGTTGGAAACAATGAAGTCTGTTGAACCTTAAGAGCTTTTGAGTGCATCATGGATACTACTTCTTAAATTGCCTAAACCTCCAGTGACTATTCCGTGGAAATTATTTTAACGTTGACCAATCATAGTTTCTCTCTTTCACTATACATGTTCAGGCTATCTTGATTTCATCAGATTTCATAGACTATATCTGTTCAGTGATTTTTAGACCTTATTTTAGTGGGTGGTTGATTTTTCTTTAACTCATTATCTTCTGTGTGACAGAGAAAGAGTCTGGGAAACACACACACACACATGAATATTTTTTTTTAATGAATGTGGAGTAGATTTGAATAGCAAAATTAAATCAGAGAATTTTGTTTACTGATGGGGTAATCTGATCTAGGGCAGAAGGTGTACCCATTGAATCTGGGTCATCAGAAGACAATGGAAACGGTCAAAATAATTTTTAGCGATTAAAAATTGAAATAGAGCTGAGTAAGCTAGAAGGAACTTTGGAATTCACATAATTTTGGTTGAAGCAGCCAGAACCCCATGATAATCGCGTGCAAAGTATTAGGGCTGAGAGTCAGTTATGACCAGCCAGGATTATGCTGAAAAAGGTAGACTGGAGAAAATTCTTGAAGAGAGAAGAGAGAATTGGCCAAGGCGAGTGTTGGGAGGAGGAACGCCACTATAACTTTAAGCCCCGCACAGAAATTTTTATCCCTCCATTGCAAGAGTCATATATTGTTCTGAGATGATTTAACAAGTTAATTACATACACACTCCCTCTCTCTCTCTCTCTCTCTCTCTCTCTCTGTGTCTAGAATCCAGTGTATGAGTTTTTTTACTTTTCTTTTCTGTAACCCGTTTCTCTTCTCTACTATTCTTTTCTGCTATATAAAAGACATTACCAATTCAACCATTGAATTGATGTTTGTCCAACTTTCTGCAGATATTAATTTTTTTTTTTTTTTTTTTGCTGCATTCTAAATTTCTTAGCGCAGACTCCCTAGCTGTGTATACATCTTCAGTCAACCATGAATGGACGAACATCACTTCTGCTTTCTGGATCAAACAAATCACAACATGGGCAGGAAGCAGGATTAAACCAGTGGACCGGCTGAATAATCTACGGATGCTCAGGGAACCTATGGCCACTCCCTTAAGTTTGGTTTGGACCGAGTAGACACCTCAACCCAGAGAGTAAGACGTCGGAGGTTGAGGAGCCGGGGTGAAAGTGTTAGACTGTAACTCAACTTGTTTCTCTTGGTTCAATTGAGATAAACCAACAAATGTTTGTACAAATTGGTTTTGGACATGTATTGCTGGTATTTTTTTACTCTAAAAATCTATTTTTATACTTTTATAGTGTTTTGTTTTTGTTTGATGATTCACTATTTGCCTGTAGCTGGAACCCCCCCTAACAGGTGCTCTTAAACCAAGTCAGTTGCTGCCAGATGTAGTTTATTGTCATAACTATCTCAAGCAGAGAATTGAGGCAACAAAAATGTTGTTCTACATGAGGATACTGAGAATACCATGAGCTGAACATTTGAGTAATGAGGAAGTTTTAAGAAAAATTGAAATAAAAGGATGCTTATACATCAAATCAAAAAGAGACGGTTAATATTCCTGGGACACATGAGGAAAGATGACTTGAAAAATTTGATACTCACAAGACAATAGCTAATAAGCTTTTTTAAATGGATGGCAGGACAGAGATGGGAAGTGATAGTAAAAAGACAACCCTTAGTAAAAGCTCTAAAGGATAGGAATTTGTGCAGAGCTATGATCACTTATATCGTGAAGGAACATCACGCATAGAAAAACATTCGAAACCAAAAAATGAATGCCTGCCACACCCCAACAAACTAAACAATTCTTAGAAGAAACTAACAAAGGCAATCAGCTAAAATTCCATGACAATGTAGACAAATTCTAAAGAAAATTAAGAGATGATATTTTTTTTTTAAATCAATTTCACTCTAGGTAAGGCTGTTAAGCCACTGCAACATAAGAGGTTACAGAGTGTGGAAGAATTAGGAAGAAAACATTAATAATGAGTGGGAAGAGAAAAGAGTATTCAGGAGGACAGTAGATAATGACTGACACTGCATTGAAATTTTTGCAGATTAAAGTTGGCTGGAAATCACGAAGCTGGAAGGGAGTACCACAAGTGAGAAGTGCCAGAAAAGAAACTGTATACGGCTACATCTAGCCAGCTCAACTGTAAACTGATATCATCTCAATGCTAGTCTAGTACTAAATTCAAAACGTCTAGGTACCATAGTGAAGAGCTCATCTGAACAATCACCATGAAAGTATTTTTAGAAAAGACACAGAGAGCCAACCTTATGGTAGTGGGAAAGTGACTGATGGTGAGCTGCCAGATCAGGATCAGTAATATTGCTGATTCTTTCTGGATTTTATCAAGGAGCTCAAGGTAAATAGCAGGAGCATGGGACCATATGTAGCAGTGATATTTGAGAATGGATGTATGGTAGAATTATAGATATAAACAAAATAAAAATCTCCTGACATCCTTGGCAATAAAACTAGAAAAATATAGAAAACTCCAAGAACACAAGAAGAGGAAAGCAGTCAAAGCAAGAGAGCATGAAATTAATCCCCCCCCCAAAATAAAATAATAGTTCAGATGAAATGATCACATAAACTGCCTCATAAAATCACAAGCATTTATCAACTCTAAAATATGACATAGAAAACTTTAGAGTCAATGCAAATTAATGAACCAAACAAAAAACAAATGAGGAAAAATACGCAAAATTATACTTGGAAATAATTAACACTTGACTAAGAGCAAAAAAAACAAAAACACATTAATAGACTGGTTCCATAACATCCGACTTGATATGAAAGATTTCTGTCCATGCATTAATCTATATTAGATAAGGCCTTCTCCTAGAAAACATATGTTCACTCAAAAATTAATGTTTAAAAAATGGAAGAGAAAAAAATCTTGACATAATCATGGGAAATTAGGATGGAGTAAACCTGAGAACTTGTTGGACTATATATTGTCTATATATATATATATATATATATATATGTGTTGTAGACTAGTTTTCACAGTGGAGGCTTGTATTTCAATAAGTCGTCCTAAATTAGGTTTGATGTACAAAACGTTAGGAACTTGAAATAAGAGTTAATGACGCAGTAATCTAGTTGTGATGGTTCATACTTCAATGTCTGACATCAACTGACTCGTTCAACACCACTGAGCCCAACTGGCGACTGCTACTACTACTACTACATAGGCTGACTATGAATGAGTGATGCAATAGCTTTAAAATCTTGCATACATTCATTTAAATTCTTTTTATTAATAACTGCATCGTTTCATTCTAGGCATGAGAGTGGGCTGAAAAGATCATAGGCTGACTATAATGGAGTAAGGCTAAGGCTGTGAAATCTTGCATGCATTAATTTCAACTGACATCTGATTGTTCAAAGAACACTACGAATGTAACGAGTCATGAATTCTCTTAAAAATGGATAAAAATTTGAATCTTTCAGCCAACTGTTGTATTAGGACTTTAGACCAAATAAAAGCATAATGATTTTTTTAATGAGATTTAACATCTCTCCTCATTATTCTATTTGGCCTACTATGTATATGTGTGTATGTGTGTGTGTGTACGTGTGGGGTCATTCACATAATAACAACAGAGATTGCCTCAAGTTCACAGGAATAAAAACATACACAGAAATAACACTAAAAGCATGTTAAATTAAATTCATGCAATTTTATTTATTTTGTGTACTAGTGTGTGTGTATTTTAGTTATAAGTGTTTTAATGTTGCATGTGATAGAGGAAGAAAGTCACTTTGTATTATAACAAACAATGTCACAAGGAAAGGAGATAGACATCTTGACCCTCCAATGGGCAGTGGAGAAGAGAAATAAGTTCAGCGTTTTTGGTGAGAAGTCCATTTTCAGGCAGGAGAAGTTTCCATTGCATTCTGGGAAAACTTTTATTATTTTTGGTTTTATTTTATTTATTTTAAACAAAGTTTTAATTTTATTTTATTTTATTCATGATATTATTATTATTATTTCATATTTTTATTTATTAATAATAATAATAATGTCCCTACATTTATGTGTGTGTGTATGTGTACACGATAATGTTGAAAACCTTTCAATCAAAAAAAATTTCTTACTCCTAGACAGGTCAACTGCAAACTAAAAGTTATTTTAACAATTTCCAGCACTCAACTTGAACATTATACAAAAAACCCAGGAAGAAAGAGATTATCAATGGCCAGGAATTAAAGTAAATGTTACTAACAAATAGAGTTGGATTAATATTATATGAAGCAACCTCAAAGAGGGCAACGTTATTGATAAAAGCTGTGTATAATGAACATCTTACACTTGCAAATGAAAGCCTTGGTCATCAGATCCGTGTAGTAAAAAATAAGTAATTCAAGACCGATCTTCATTGATTGTAAATTATTGTTTAGAACCGACACACACACACACACACACATAATTAAGTGGTAGAAGTTTTACTTGACATGCAATAAGCCAATAAGAATCAACTTTGGCAAGTCAAGTGAAATTTGATAAAGAAAATGAAATTCAAGAAATGTTTTCTGAGCCAGAAGAAAGAAAATATTCAATTGGCAACTGAAATCAATTTGGCAAGAATTCCTCTTTTGTGAAGACAATATCCAATAGACTGAGTAAATTTTAGGAAATGACATTTTTAAGAAATGGTTGATTAAAACTGATTTTGGATCTTGTTGACTCACTTCAATACTGAAATATTTGGGGTTTTTTGGAATTAATAGTTCAGATGGCAAGAAATGTATTTTGAAATTCTAGAAGGGAGAAGAAAGTGACTCTGATTGGGTGTGGCTATCATGACACAATCAGTGAACCAAACCTGACAATATTGTAATATACTGCTCAAGTGTCAAGGGATTAGTGGCAAATGGTAATCCACTCATAGAAACGGGATTGATATGAACAGATATGAATAGATCAAGATTAACAGACAACAAATAAGTCAAGATAAACTGACAAATATACAAAGCAGATGGCACCTCAACATGAGATTAATGGTTATTGAGCTTCATCCTTTTACTCTAAAGCAAGAATATTTTTGCCACTTCAGTCTTGGAGCATGAAGATCCTCACACTCAAAGACAGCAGATGAAAGATGTAAGTATACTTGCTTAAGAAAAGATGTGTTTATTGTTTTAAAACAATTCTACATTGTTCTGCCCTATTTTTATTCTTTTTATATTTTTATAGTCTAATATATATCCTATTAATATGCTAATAGATAGTATATTCCAATAAATAACATTTACATTGAATATTATTTTAAGATGTTTTTTATGTTTATATGTTCTTTTTATAGATATATAAATAAAAATTTTCATAGAAAATATGCGTCCTCCGATAGGAATCAAACCTGCATCCTATGCAGAACTATCATATATATCATATATAGGAGGGTGCATATTTTCTATGAAAATTTCTCGGACATTCAGGCCGGTAAATGTTGTTAATACTGTTTATTATAAACAGAGCATTTATTTAAATATTTGTATCTATAAAAAGAACGTATAAACATAAAAAATGTCATAAAATAATTGTCAGACTTTGTCCATTTCATATTGAATATTATGTATATATAAATTTACATCAAATATTATATGCATATATAAACCCTAACATGGCATCCTTTTACATTTTCTATAAATACTTTCATGTAATTGTTCTGATGCACTTTCTTCTATGGTACCTAGACTTTATGAATTTAAGTACAGTACTAGATTGGCAGATAGGTCTCATTTTTCAGCCAAAATTGCTAGATATAACCATAAGTTCTATGCTAATAGCTTCTTCTATCGCACTTCTCACTTGTGGAACTCTCTTCCAGTTTCTTGCTTCCCTGTCAACTTTGATCTTCAAAAATGTAAATGCAAAGTCAATCATTATTTGCTGTCTTTTTTTTTTTAATCAATTTCAACAACAGAAACATAACTAATGAGAAAGAAGAAAAAGAGGAATCTGGAGGACAGTAGATAGGGTTATGAATTTAAAAGCAGGAAGATGAGACGATGATAACTTTAAGAAAGGCTTTATTCAAAAAAAGAAACTATGGTGTCTCTCCACATAATCCCCCCCTCCCCCAAATACAGCAGAATTTCTAATAAAAATGTATCTTCATTCACATACAATAAATTTATATACAAAACGCATAACGAATAATGTTCCTTTCCATAATATCTCCTGCAGGAAGGAGAAGAATGGTTGACTTACATAACAAAATATTCGGACGTTGTTAGTGCCTTTTGTGTGCTTCAAGACCTTTGTCAAACATTACTACTTGAAATTGATTAGAGGCTGGTATAACATCATTAGAGACTGACTCAGAATTATCAAGCTGGACACAGCTGAAGTACATAAGTCAGGTCCTCAGGAGCATGTTGGATATTTGGGATATTTATTCTCCCAATCCAATTCAGTGAAGGAATAAGGTGCCAAATCTTGAAGAGATACTGTTGACTCTCATCCATCTTTCTTCTTTTTATGTGCCATGTCCTTTCAGGATTTAGGCAATCATGGCTCCCTAACCACCTCTATGCCTTGCAGCTGTCAAGTTCCTTTTCTCTGCTTCCTCTCCCAGACCACGCTCTGTCATCCAATTGCTTAAGTCCGCTAGGCATGTCACACATTAGGGTACCTAATATTTACATATGTAGGTTTTAGTTGAGCAATTCTGCTCTACTGACAAAATCATCATTTTTTTTCTTGACTGGACAAAATTCTTCATTAGTACAAGTTTGGGTACAAGCCATGATGGTAAAGATGAGTCAGCTGAAGAGCACCATTGGAAATTGAAGAACATTTCATGTGGTGTCGTATCGGTGGATGTTGAAAATAGGAAACAAAGAGAATGGAGAACATTTGGTAAAACTATTTCCCAAAGTTTTATGTCCATTTTGCATGTTCTCAAATGCCAGGCAAATATTTCTCTAAATAAGTCCTTTGTACTGTTCAGCTTATGAATTGCCTGTTGGGTGGTATAGAGTAGACATGCTTCTTGTGGCTATTCCTTTCTGAGTTAGGTAGGACTTTAATTCTTGCCTTATAAAGGATGCACCTCTATCAGAGTAAACCTGAGATGGAAAAATTTTGTCAGGGCATTGTCACTGAACTGACATCCAGATATGAAAATGGAAATGGGAAAATTCATCTATAACCATTAAAAAATACTTATTACAAGTATTAGATGGTAATACTCTATATATCAAATCTATGCTTAAGTGGTCTATGGAACCCAATGCTCTTATTAATGTTACAAGATGAGATCTTGCCCTGCTTCGATAAACGGAAGTTACCATCACGAGTCCCCGACTCGAAATGAAAACTGCACGTCTACGCATAGGCTCGACGCAGATACTTCCGTTTGGGATAAACTCGAAAAAAAAAAATGAAAAGAATTAAATCAACCAATCGGACCGTCTCCCGCGTATTCAAAAAATTGCCATTTGGAGCTGATAGGCGTGTATAAGTTCAACACGGGAAAGTCACCAGGAGTGCCATTCAACAGCGGAGGCAGAAGGGCCACGTCGCTCGCTCCTGACACACTGGCCTGGCGACGAAACGAAGCATGTGACCACTGCTGCTAATGAAGTCTCGTCCGACGCCTTGTCAAAGGGTACCTTTCCCTCAACTTCTTAAATACAAACTTTTTACTTGTTCTTGTTTTCCACACTAAAAGAGACTATAAAATATATCTACAGTCTTTCTTGTTCTTTCGATTCTGAATTTCATTGTTTGCAACCAAACACAGTATTTCGCCCACATTGTTTTCACATCGCCCACGTAACTAAAATACGGAATATAACACTGGTGTCAAGCGTGCAGCGAAACAATGGAATACTCAGGCCTCTCTCGCTCAGAAATTCTGGAACTCATCAAGCAACAGAAAACAGCGATTCTCCAAACGAAAATCGACATGGAACGCACTGACAACCCCTAAGCACAATCGATCATTAACGAACTAAAAGCAGACCTTAGAAGGTTTGGAGAACTTTGGCTTGATTTAGGAACAAATTTGACACTGAGAGCAAACCTTTTTCAAATCTCCTGTTGGTTATGGAAGGTTTTGCATTTAATGAAGTGTGACATCTGTGTGATTCATGAGTTACATAAACTACTATGAAGTTCTTTTAGAGATGAACTTGTTAGAACTGCATAGTGAGTTCATGGGAGAGCATCTGGGACAACATTGTCAGGACAGGGTTTATATGTGATTAAATAACTAAATTCAGCCAACTCCACTCTCCAATTCTGAATTTTGCTGTTCTTAACCTTTGTTCAATTTCTATTGTCGAACATGAATACAGCAGAATGTTGATCAATTATTAGAGTAAAGTGATTGTGCAACTGTAAGTGTCACTACTTTCTAACAGCTTCAATGAGAGCTGTAGCCTCCTTTTTCCCTGCAGGGTAGTTTAATTCACCTTTATTTAGTCTGCGTGACATGAAGGCAACAGCACGGCCATTTTGATTAATAGTTGCAGACACAGCAACATTGCATTCTATCAAAAAAGGAATACTTTCATCAATATGGCTAAGTATTGCAGAGCACAATTCCTCTGTGAGCTCATTAAAAGTCCCCAAAGCTTCTTTAGTAATTGGAAAAGGATTAGTATTGATCAATGGACAGGTCTTATTACAAAATGAAGGAATCCATTTGGAATAATATTAAAATATACCCAAGGTCTGCCTCAGTATCTGATTAGTGGGTGACAACATCTGGAGTGGGCACAGGTAGTCAGGATCTGGTCATATAGTATCATGGCTCACATTATACCCGAGTATTTTAATAATTACAGATTTCTATTTATTTAATGTAAGACACCATTTCTGGGCTGCTTGTTTGAATCTCTGACAATTCTGATCATGGTGTTTTTGATTATAACCATCAATGGTGATGTTGTCTACATAAGGATATGTGTCTGTAAGTTTCTCTTTTTCAACAAATTTGTCCATTGCCTTTTGAAACCTAGAGACCTCATTGGTTACACCAAAGGGCAATCTACAAAACTGGTATAGCTTCCCACTGGCTTCAAAGTCAGTAAACTTTTTATCCACCTCAGTTATAAGGTATCTAATGGTAGGCACTCTTCAAGTCAAAAATCGAAAATACTTTGTACCATGCCAGAGTGTTTATTACATATTGAGGCATAGCGTATGCATCTAACTGTTTATAGAGATTAACCATTTTGGAAATAATCTAAACAGAGCTGTTTATTTTGCCTTTGCAACAACCAACTAGGCTCTTCATGGTGAGTAGAAGGGGGTCAATGATGTTACCTGAGAGTAACTGGGAAATGTTCCCCTCAATGAATGCCTGATCATCTCTACTAAAATGCTGGGATTTGGTAGCAACAGATCAGACACTCACAGGTATATTAGAAAAATAATGATGGTATATTCACCTTAGCTGCAGCAAGAACACAGCATTTCTTCAACTAACTTTTAAGTAATTTTTGTTCCCACTATAAGTGAAGATTATATTTTTGTGTAGCTTCTGAAACTCATATCCAAGAATTACCACCACACATAGGTTATACAAAACCCCAAATTTCATTTTTGCATCTGCCTGGTATAGTTGATTCCATGGTTTTAAAAGTCATAGACACTTTTTTTTGTACAGGGGAGAAGTTTCAGGCTTAATAGCTTAAATGTGTCTTTACTAATAAAGTTTTCTGAACTAAAAGATTCGATAAGAGAAGTAAACTGTCTGCCTTTTATAGTGATCATTGTAGTTACATAAGAGAGATTTGGGCAACAGATTATCTGGGATTATGCACAAACTTGGTTTAAAATTAAATATCATGATCATCGTCCCAGATGACTTGGTCTTAGATAAGCAAACCTTCAAAGACTGTCCGTTTTTCCCACAATTAAAACATATGACATTATGATCAGGACGGACAAAATTGGCATTTTTTCTGGTAAGATCCTTTTGACAGGGCTGGAGCTATGGAGTACTCTTCTGAACATTTATCCTTGGTACCAGCAGAAGCTACTATACCTGGGACCAATGAAGTGCTTATAAGGAAATAAAGTTGTGAATTTCTTTGGGTGAGATCAAGTGCACGTGTTTGATTGAAGGCCAGTGATAGATCCAGAGTTGAATTTTCCAACAACTGCTGGCTAAGATAATTGGATGAAATGTCAATTATAAAGGTATTTCTGATTTGCTTTTCTCTGTATTTTCCATCTGTGACTTTTTTATAGTTGCAATCTTTACTAAGATTTCAGAGTTCCTAAAGAAAATTCTCAAGGGATTCCTTTGGCTTCTGGCATCTGGTCAGAAGCTGATGCCTAGCAGAGATCTCATTAGGTGTCTTGATATAGAATTGGCCTAACTCATTGGATGGTTTCCTTGTAATTTGTACAATCTTTGATGTACTCATACACTGCAGATGATACACAATTTATCAGAAATTAAAATGTGCTCAGATCTTCTTCCTCACATTTCAGAATAAAATTTTCAAATTTTTCCATTGCTTCCAGTCCTTAGAAGCATTAGGGACATTGTGATCTAGGTCCAGTCGATGTAGCTTGAGTATTTTGGATAAGTTAAATTTTCCCTTTTCTCCTGTTGAATACATTGTCATGAATTTAAAAGCAATTCAAAGCAGCAAATTTAAAAGCAATTCAAAGCAGCAGGAAGATGAGACAATGATAACCTTCAGTAAGGCTTTATTCAACAAAAGAAACTGAGCAAAACAACAATATTGGTGTCTCTCCCCAAAATACAGCAGAGTTTATAAAAGAAAGTGTATGGTTATTTGCATACAATAAATTTACATACAAAACACAAAATAAAAGTTCATTTCATAACAGATAGTGATTGACATTGCATTTAAATTTTTTTAAGATTAAAGTTGGAAAGCATGGAGCTGAAAGAGAGTTCCACAAGTAAGAAGTGTGAGAAAAGCCAGTTCAACTATAAATTGATGAGACCTCATCACAAGTCAAGCACTGCACTTAAATTCCTAAAGTCTACATATCCTAGCAAAGAGCTCAGCCAAACAATTACCATGAAAGTATTTATAGAATAAGCATAGGGAATCAACTTTACAGTGGTGAGAAAGCAAAACGTCAGATCAGGACCAATAATATTGCAGATTCTTTTTTGGATTTTATCAAGAAGCTCTAGATAAATAGCAAGAACACTGGACCATATTTGACAGCAATATTCTAATCATGGGAAAATAGTGGACTTATAGATATATATGTTTTTCTTTTATTGTCTTCTCTCCTTAATAGTATATTTTCTCATATTCTCTAACACTCAGTAGCCCCTTGCATCTAAATGGCTTCATTGCCTTGCTTGGGGTGAAATGATTAAATATATATGTGTTTGTGTGTGTGTAATTCTGTAGTGAATTTGTGTTTTAGAAATGCAATGGCTAACTGAATTCATATGTTGCCACTTATTTCTGGTAAACTTGAATTATTGGTCACCCCTGATCTCAATTAATGGATATCTATGATTCCTGAGTGTTCACTGTATCACATCTCAGTGGGTTGAGACATGGTTGTGCACAGTTTAGCAAGGTATTGAACTGGAGGGCCAAACCAGCACAAAATGTGAAGATTCATTGGAGTTTGTGTTGTTGTGAAACCACAGGAGACACTGTGCCCGTCAGCCATGGTTGAAGAGAATAATTGGCATTGGAAAACAACTGGGATTTATATGTTATATGAATTAGAGAAATTAAACCGGATTGAGCAAATCTATGACGACATAATTGTGGTAAAATTGACAAATATAATTAAAAAAGTGAAAATTGTTAGGGTATTTATTTTATAGGCATTACTGCTGAAAGGAAATTGAATTTATACTGAGTTTGAAAATCAATTTGCACAGAAGACAATTTTCAGATTTACCATACAATTCAGCTGCTGTTGAAAGTCTGGCCTTGTAATTTGATTCAATGTAAAATGGAAAAGTAAGAAACATAAGTGATTTTATTAAGCAAGATAGTAAAATTTCTACCTGAATTTTTAGGATGAGGAGTTATAATCATTTAACTATCTACAGTTAGACTATTGTCCTCATCTCTGTTGTTGATGTTATCACAATGTTTTGGCTATTGTGCCCTCTGACTCTCATCAGGCATATACCGATGTGTGTAACCCACCATTCATACTGGGAAAAAGAAAGAGATCATTTGATGCCTCTAACACCGGGCAAAAATTGTAAGACACATATCAACAAGAAATGATCAGCATTAAATGTACCCTTCAGAATAACAACTACTTCAAAAACATCAGCATATACACATGAGAACAGGTCAAGCAGGAAGACCAAAAAATTACAATATGGCTGTCTACCTTCAAGGACTTATCAGAAAAGATTCAGAATGCAGTCCATCAGCATCAGGACAATATTTAGTATTAGTTCAACTCTATGGTGAAATCTATGTTGAGTTAAGGGGGGGGTCAAATGATCAAGAACCGTATGTACTGAATACCTTGCAGTTGTGGCAAAGAATATGAAAGTGAAGCAAGCTTTCCCTAAAATGTAAGGCTGGAGGAACATTGAAAAGCCATAGTGAGGGGCAACACAATGAAATCGGGTATGACTAATCATGTATAGAAAGAAAAGATGTAGAAAAGATGTTTTCAGCCTTTGTGGAATATTAGGAGAGTTAGACATCATTGAAAAAAAAATCCTTTCTTTAGCTGTATAGCATGTGCTATACCAGAGCTACATACAGTTTTTCCTTCTCCTAGACCAGTTGCCATCCAAGGCTATAGAACCCAGTCTGTCCTAGAATTTACCCATAGCTGGGTGGAGAAGAAGATGATTCATACCTTTCCCAAGGGTATGAGCATGTAAGAGAATGTAATGGATCAGACTGGAATTCAAACTCAGTTCTCTGATTCCTCAATCCAAGCTGCTCTCCATTTTGTCACCGTACCTCATCTTTGTTGTTATTCCAGGAAAAGGGGTAGTTATCAGCCCCTGTGGGATGAAGTGAAAATACTGGACAAGGAAGAACATCTAAAAGAATCAGTACATGTGCTAGTAGGCCTAGTATAGAAATAAATATGATATGGGAGTCGTTAATAAAGAAAGAAAGCACTAACAGTAACAGCTGTTAATAAATAAAGTACAACAGCAACAGCACTAATCAGCAGGTAGGTTAGATTTAAGGCTCCAAGTTCAGGACAATAACCTAGTGGATAAAAGCATTGGTTTGTGAGTTTGGTGACATAGTAATTGTGAGTTCAATTCCTTGGCTGGGCACTGGAAACAGAAATAACTGAGTAATACTACAAATAAAAGCTTGATATGATAACAGTCTACACCCCATATAGATATATAGAACTTATGATCACAACTTGCTAGTTCAACCGTAAAATGATGAGACTAATGTAGTAAATGTTGAATAACAATAACAAAGATGAGGATAATAGGCCAAATGTAAAATAAAAAGGACAAGTAATTAGACGTATGCAGATTTTTCTTATGAAATACCCATCTTCAGTGTCTACTTTTCCAAACGAAAATACTTTTGCAAATATTTAATACTATATATGTTTTATTCTGTTCATGCTCAAATGATTCTAATAACTATTTCTTGTAATGTTCTACCTTAGCAGAATCCACTACACATACACACATACATACATACACACACACACACATATATATACTGGACTCTCCCGTCATTTTTGACATATGAGGGTCAAGCAGCTCAGTTCTTAATAACAGCCAGACTAGACACACATATTTGAGTCACAAGGTCCCCAAATGACTCTCCACAGGTTTTGAATTCAAAGTTGCCCTTATCCTTGAATGTTCGCCACCCAAAGCTATAGGACCCAGTCTATCCTGCTATTTACCCATAGCTGGAGGGAGAAGAAAAGCATCCATTCTTTTCCCAATAGTACCTGCATATAAAGGAATGTAATGAACTCAACTGAAATTTGAACTTGGTTCTCTGATTCCTCAATCTCAACCACTACCCATTACTCCACCATGTCTCTTAATATATATTTAACCAAGGGGTTACTGAATGTGATAAAATATAAGGAAAAACATAGTTTTAAGGAGAGAGAACAATACACAAGGGGTTATTCAGTGTTAGAGAATATGAGAAAATATTTGCATTATTTACACTATTTGGACCGTTATCCTCATCTTCATTGCAATATTCACAATATTTCGGCCATTGTACGCTCTGGCCTTCTTCAGCTGATTGGAATTTCAATCAGAATAATGTAAATGAGTCAAGTAATCATAATACCTCATGTTAGAGATATAGACAGATAATGATAAAATATACTCTTAAGGAAAGAAGACAATAAAATTAAGAAACCAGATGGACATTGCATTTAAATTTTTGAAGTTGACTGGAAAGCAAGAAGTCAGAGAGAGTTCCACAAGTGTGAGAGAAGAAACTGTTAGCATAGAACTTACAGTTGCATCTTGTCATTTCAGCGGTAAATTGATGAGAATTGAGTACTGCACATAAATTCATCAAGTCTAGGTACCATAAAGGGGAGTTCATCTGAACAATTACAATAAAATAGAAAAGCCACAGGGAAACAACATTATAGCAGTGGAAAAGGGACTGAAGTCAGCTGAGGACTAATAACATTGTAGATTTTTCTTTGTATTTTATCAAGTATCTCTAAATATATAGCAAAAGACCAGATGTGGGAGCAATATTCAAAGCATGGAAGAATGGTAGACTTATAAATAGAATTTCTCTTGCACTTCTCACTTGAGGAATTCTCTTTCAGCTTTTTGCTTTCCAGTCAACCTTGATCTTCAAAAATTTAAATGCATTGTTAATCGTTATCTTCTGTCTTCTTAATTTTAAGTTCTTTTATTGTTCTCTCTGCTTAATATTGTTTGTTTGTTTTTTTTCTCATATCCTATCACACCCAGTAACCTCTTGAATCATAGTGGCTTTATTGCTTCACTTAGGGTGAAATGAAAAAAATAAAAAAGATGGTAAATGAAAAAGAATTCTTTGGAGCAACGAAAAACAGGAAGTTGTGGAGAATCATGCTCACCAAAATCCTTAAAACGATATGGTATATGAAAGCAGGATATTTTGTGTGGTGTAATGGCTCATGGCTCAGAATGAGAAATCAGAGCTGAGTTTGAATTCTAATCAATTTCATTACATTCACTTACATGCAATTGACATTTGGAAAGGTATGAATCCAGCTTTTTCTTCTCCCCAGATATGGGTTAAATAGCAAGACAGACTGGGTCATGTAACTTTGGTTGACAACCAGTCTATCACAGAAAGAAATGACAACCTACTGTAAGAAAATCTTCTGCTTAGTCAGTCATGAATCAAAAGAGACATGATCATCCAACTGTGTATCACATATGGCACTTAACTGAGTGATATAAAAGAAGAATAGCTGAAATTAACAAAAGAGAAGAAAAAGAACCAATTGAGAGAGAGAGAGTGTTTGTTTACATGACAAAGAATATATATTTTTCTCTATGATAATTATTTATAGACATCCACCTCAGTTACCAGTTATTACTATCTATGTACAATAAGTAGTTCTAATATACAAGTAAATGTCTGAGATAGACAAAGAATTCAGATATTAATTAAGAAGTAAATGACAATAATGTCTTCCTATATCAATAAATCAATAATCAGGTTCAATTTATAAAATTTGCTTGTAATTTTTCACTTCAAGTGACAAGCAGCAGTAACAACAACTGTTGCTTTCCATAGTTGTTGCATTGAAGACAAGAAAAAAAAAATCACTTTTCTTCAAATTGACATCAATACATTTAAAATGCTGTTAAAAGCAATTTAAATGAATGCTTCTTCATTGTAAAATTAACCTTGTCAAGTTGATGAATATTTTTTATGCAGAGCTATCCAAATTACAACCAACGCGACCATACAAACCCAAACACAAAGTTGGTAAGTTTACTTTACAAAATTACTGCAACCTTTGGAATTTACTTTCTCTTTATGATTTGGCCAATTAATACAAAATGAATGTAAGTAAAACTCACAGATTATAACAAAATAGATAATTTACTTAATACACTTTTCAATTTTTTTGTTACAAACTTAATACAAATTAACTCTTAAGCACAAAGTTGTTGGACGTCATCTGATAATTATCTTGAGATTATTGATGTTGAGGTGAGAGGTCTTGATAGAATGATCCAAAATGTCCTTTATGTTGGATTCTAGCAGATTCAGGTTAACAGTAGTCCAGATACCAATAAATTTAGCTTTGCAAAACCTCTGCACACATATGACTGCTTGACAAGAAGCACTATCAAGGGTCCAAACATAATTGCCCTCCATGTAGTTAGTGTTTAGTCATGGCAAAACACAGTATATCAACACCAATATTTTTCTCAAAGATTGCAGCAGAATGTGAACATATTTTTCTTGTAAGAGGTAACACCTGAGCCCATGACCTTTGTAATGAAGATATTCAGACATCAACTGTTGAGTGTACAATGTACTTGGCATTTAAACAGTTCAAAATATTATGTGTAGAAAATTTTCTAATCAGAGAATCATTTGACTGTGGACCCATGACTCTCGAGGTTCCTATACACTTTCCTAAGCTTGTCCACACACTGGGCCTTCAAGGAGTTTATCTTGTGATCATGTTGTATGATTTAACATCAAAATAATTATACATGTTTATTTTGACACTCTTAGGATCCATATTTGGCTAACCTATACAAAGACTAGAAAATATTTATGTATGTTAAGCCAATGAACAAGATTTTTGCATGTCATCTCCTCATCACCAGACACCTGATGAACCAATTGACCAATTCCTACAGGCACTACGTGAATTGTCTAAGAGACTGCAACTACAAACCAGTAACTGCAGAAGCATACCGAGAAGAAGCCATTCGTGATGCATTCATCAACGGTCTGGACTCCTGGAGAACAGAATGTTGGACTTGCAGAATACTTATAGCCAGGTTCGTTCTCTTGACCTTGCACAAAGAAATGTCGTTGCATTTATCCAACAGAATTCATCCACACTGACCATGAGTGCAGCTGTCAAAGAAGAGAGACCATTTGCAGAAGCCATGTTAGCCATGTCAAAATCACAATGTTGGTTTTGTGGAAATCTACATCACCCACAAAACAAATGTCCTGCAAGGCAAGTGAACTGACATAAATGTCCCAAAACTGGACAATTTGCAAAAATGTGCCACTCAAGCAAGTTCAATACTCAGTCAACTGCAATTGATTGCACAGTAGACACAATATAGGTATTTACCTATATTATGTCTACTCATTAACCTGGTTTTGTTTGATAAAATGTGAAATCTACCATATATGTATGTAGTTTTTCACAAAAAATGGTTTTGAACATAGAATAATATTCTAATTTAGTTTTATGATAATTCTTATTTTATTTTACATTTGTAAGTATTGTTAGGTACATATGATTGTATCTGACATCCTATGGGGTCGCAATTGTTGAATGTTAGCGTCAAATTGTCATATGTTTGTAGTGAGTAGTCATTTCACAACTGAAATTTTTAAAGATTTTTTGTAGCTGTGCATAATACGCACACCTAATTTTGCTTATTATTTTTTAGAAAAAAATGTGTATTATACATGAGGAATTACGGTATTCATGAAGGACAAAAACTGAAAGCCCTAATTGATAGTAGAAGCACTGATAGAAACTTTATCAACCAAAAAGTCACCAAAAAGTTTAAATTGAAACAATGCTCAAGCTTGGGATCAATCCACATGGCTGCAGGAACAGAAATCACGGAAATTGCAGGATATTGTATTGTGGACCTCAACCTTCTTGGATGTGAGTACACAAATGTTCATCTAAATGTAATTAGTGATTTGTGTCCTGATATAATCCTTGGAACTGATTTTCAAGAGCAGCATGAAAGTGTTGCCATCAAATATGGTGTTTGCACCCTTACAACTATTAATGTTAACACTCTGAACCTATTTGCTAATTTATCTGCAAATTGCAAACCCACTGCAGCCAAACTGTGAAAATTTTTGAGACCAGACCAACACTTTATTGATTCAGAGATGCAACATTTGCTAAAAGAAGGAATCATTGAACCAAGCATATCACCATGAAGGGTACAACCATTAGTTGTGAAAGAGGATGGAAACCATAGAAAGAGAATGGTCATTGACTATTCTCAGACAGTCAAAAAATATACACTGCTAGATGCATACCCAATGCCCAAAATTGAAAGTACTGTCAACCAGTTAACCCAGTACAAGTACTTCAGCACAACAGATTTAAAAAAGTGCATCCTGATGACAAGCCTTATACAGCTTTCCAATCTGGAGGCCAGCTCTACAAATTTACCAGGATGCCATTTGGCATGACAAATGGAACTGCTTGTTTCCAAAGAAAGATGGATGAATTCATCAGGAAACATGAGCCACAGGATACATGCCTATGTTGAAAATCTGATAATCTGTGGTACTATTTTGGAAAAATATGATGTCAACCTTCAACATTTCTAAAAGACTGCCAAATTGGACAACTGGACATACAATGAAGAGAAATGCAAATACTATATCCAGACAATTGATATTGCATATCCGAAGTGATTATCAAGACTGACCCAGAGTGTCTGCGTGCATTAATGGAACTACCCCCCCCCAACCCAAAGTTCTTAGAACACATCATTGGAATGTTTGCATATTATTCAATGTGGATCAAGAAATGTTGACAAAATCAAAAAATTAAAATCAATTCACACTTTTCCAATATCAGAGAGGCCTTGTTAGCCTTTCAGACATTAAAAACTAACCTGATAGATGCCAGTGATAATCTGATATTTGTTGTAGAAACTGATGCATTACACAGCTCTGTGTCAGCAGTACTCAGGACAATCAACCAGTTGCCTTTTAGTCAAGATCACCGCAAGACAGTGAGTTAAACTATACACCAGTAGAGAAATAGGCTCTTGCAATAGTTGATGCTGTTGAGAAATGGAGGCATCTCCTAATTGGTAGATACTTCATTTTAAAAACTGACCAGGAGTCCACGCGATTTAAGTTCGATGCACAAAATTAGGGGAAAATAAAAAAATAAGAAAATTCTCTATTAGAGAATCAATCTTTAGTTTTAGCATCCAGGACTGTGAGGGTAAAGAGAATGTGGCAGCAGACACTCTCACCTGATCCATTTGTGCTACCATCCTGGGCAACAAACTGTTAAAATTGCATGAATCCCTGTTAGCCAGGTGTAACCAGAATGATACACTTCGTTTGAAGTAAAAACTTACCATACTAAGTTGAAGAAATCAGCACAATGATAGCTAACTACCAAACATGTAACATAATCAAACCAATTTTCCACAAACTATCTAATCTTGACAAGTAGAAAGATTCAATGGTGTCGTCTGGCAGTCAATACTTCTAGCACCAAAAACAAAGAACCTTCCAGAATCACATTGGGAAGAAGTCTTGTCTGAAGCTTTACATGCTAGTCATTCATTGTTGTTTATCGCAATTAACTGCATGCCACATGAATGACTATTCAAGTTCAACAGACAATGAACTAATGGGACCACCTTACATGCATGGTTAAGCCACCCCCAGTAAAGTACTGATTAAAAAATATCCCTGGAATAGTAAGCATGAACCAATGGTCAATCAGGTGAAACTCCTTGAAGCAAACTCACAATATACCCACATCAGGAAATTAGATAATAATGAGGCAACTGTCTTATTTAAACATCTTGCCCCAAAAGGAACTGAGGACAGCAACCTTGCTGAATTATGATAGGTTCATATTCCCATGGAATTACTAATATCAACCAAGACAGGATATCAGTCCCTAAAGTTAGTGATCATGAACTGTCTATCCAACAAATTATGAATGATTCTACAAAAGGACACATGAATAGCCCACAAATGTGTTGCAAAACCACCCAACTACTTAGACGTTTATGGACTCAATTTTATTTATTTCTTTTTTTTTACAATGCATGTACACCCAATTTCTTTTCCAATGCAGCAGTGATTGTAGTAAAACAATATTATTATTATAGTTATCTGCCCTTATTAAGGGATTATTCTCCCTTCATAGAAGAGTTCTAAAATCACCACCTTTGTTAACACCTCATGTGTCTTTTTGATTTGAATAAAACGTTAATTACCCAAAGGTATTTTCTTCAGTCTCGTCATTTGAAACAAGATTACAAGGAGTTTTGTTGGCCTCTCACTCACCTTTGCTTCACACATAATAAGCATTAATGGAATACAGAAGGAATGTGCGTGGTTTGATGTTAAAAGCTTGGAATTATGGGAAGTAAGAAAAAATATTGTGAGAAGAGAAACTTATAGGAAGGAAGAAAAGCTATAAAGCTTCCTTAAAAATAGGAGCTGGGATTTTTTTCTTGTTCATTTCATATGAGAAAGGTTGCATGTAGGAATGAGATTTAAGAGAAAGATGAGAGAAATCTGATCATAGGAGAACTTTTTGGAACTCCACATGTAATTCAAAAAGAAAATTATATAATCAAGATGTTGATATTCCACTTCAAGCAAAATGTTAGGAAGAAAGTACTGGGAAAGCAATGACCATTACTGGACATAGAAAAAACCTATTTATCTGAAAAATTGTTTCAAAAGAAAGATGTTATGAATTTCAACTTAAAATAGCATTGGCTGCTCAGACAATTAATGCTGAACATTTCTTTATTACTATTTCCATACAAAACATCCATTTCTCAGTTATTTTTTTCATTCTTGCATTATTTTATAAATGTTTCAGTATTGTATTGAAGAATCTAAATATTTCAGTATGCTTCATTTTTCTCTTGAATAAAGAGAAAATATGATGAAAGGAAAAAAATATAATTTTCTGTAAATTATAAATGTTATTGTCTGAGAAATTTTTTTGTTATTGTCATAAAATATTTTAAAACAAATATTTCAGATTCAATTTGCTAAAATATTTTACTGATGTAAGTTTATTTCTTGAATAAAATTTTTCCCTATCATTTCTAATGAAAAGACAGATAATAACATATTTTTCTTTGCCTCCATTAACTCAAGTCTGTTTTACTTTTCTTTTTACTTTCATATCTTATTTTAATGCTGTCTGCATATTTCTGTTAATCTGAGTCAAATATACAGGGTAACATCGGGGTTGTTATTTACTAAGCCAGACTCTGATCATTATATAATGGTGAGGTACAGCACCAAGGAATTATTGGGGAGGGTTTCAAATTCCCGAAATAGTTCAATTAGCACTGACCAATTGCAAGACCAAAAGACACACAAGGTAACATTAGAAGCTGATTGATATTTGACAGGATATGAAAGCCTGCATTTGTGAACATTAAGGAAAAATAATTGTTATTGAAAATGTTTTTCTGTTCAAAACAAGTTTCTTTTTGTGCATTTACTAAAAATTTATAAAGTTCAAATATGTGTGAGTAAATAATGCTTTTATTATACATTTATGGAGTTCTAATATCTGTAGCAAAATGCATCTTACCTGCCATAAAATACATGGATCATAAAGAAGAGAATATTTTAACTTTAATTTTAAATTGTAAATATTAATTTTCAAAAGAATATTTGATTGTATTATTGTTATTTTAGGGAAGGAAACTATGAATAATTAGAAAAAAGGTTTTGGAGGACATGTTTGATCCTTTAGAACTTCTTCAGACTAAAGTGATGAAAGGATGAAATATATCATAAAAAATCTTTTTCCAGCATCATGAATTTTTTCCTAAAATTATTCTTGATATACAGTGTGTAATTGCCATCTAAATTACACAAAAATGGAAATAACACTGACATCTCATTTTAACAGAGATATTGACTAAAATTACACAAAAATATCATGAAATATTAAAAAGTAAATTTATTCAATAAAATCGCCATTGGCTTCAACCACGGACTCCAGACAGCTTCGGAATCTCCGGCAGCTCTTCTGGACGGTCTCCTTATTTAAGATGGTAAATGCTGCCATAATCTTTGCTTTCAGTTCATCTTTGGTGTTACAAGGAGTTTTGTTGGTCTCTCAATCGACTGTTCCCCCGACCCACATAATAATCAAGGTGGTTGCAGTCTGGGGAGTTAGGTGGATAGATGTAACAGGTGATATGGTTGCAGAAATTGTCTGACAGCCATGACTGGGTTTTCGTGCTTGTGGTGGCATGGTGCAGAGTCCTTTTGCTAGACATAGGGTCTTCCAGAATCCACCCTCTTGACCCAGGGCAGCACTACCTCTTTAAGGCATTTAATGAAAGCTTCTGTCTTGAGTTTCAGGCCCTGTGGGAAGATGAATGGAGGTATAATATTATCATCTCTAGTGATCACTCCAAACATCTTCGTAATCACCATTAGACACATCCAACTCTTTCCGAATCCTTTGCTCTGTCCTCAGATTGACACACAAACACTCTGAAATGTTTGTATTGGAGCCTCTTGCATGAATGCCAAGCAGTACAGCATGCTGTTTCCAAATTTCTGGCAGACTGAATTGGATCATGGTGTTCTTTTTCTCACAGATGTTGCCCAACTGACCCTACTATACTGTGCAGTCAATAAAATCAAAAATAAACAGTTCACATGGACAAAATTAAAAATATAAAATGGTGACAATTTACACATAGCATCCTGTATAAGAAATTATATATCATTTTCCCATTACAGTTATAAAATAGTCTTAACAAATAATATTCTCGACTATTAAGACTAGAATATGCTAAACTATCTCATCATACCTTACTTTCTTTTTTAAAAAAAGTGAAAATCTGAAAGCTAAAAAATGTAAATTACTGTAAATTATAAATTTTATTTCTCCTGAGAATATTTGATTGTCTTGTTATAAGATATTTTGAAACAAATGGTTGGAATTTAATTTGATTAAATTTTTTGTTGATGCCAGAGTTCATTGCTTGAATTTGAAAAAACTATATTAATACATCATGGCTCCTGACTGGGGAGTGGGGAAACCTGATTGGGGACCCCAAGCAGTTCTTTGACATTCGCTATCAACATATCAATATTTGCTTTTTTTATCTGCATTTTTATACTTTAAAGATTGAACTAAGCAGTCTAAAAAAAAAAAAACACAATTAAATTTGCTATTTTTTATCCATAATGTTGAATGTGTTAAAATTATTCAGCTTTTTTTAAACAAGAAAAATCTCAAGTTGATTTTACAAATTGCCACAAAACATTGTTGATTTATATCCAATGGAATGATCTATTATGACATGTCTCTAATTTGTATTTACATAGATTGTATTTCTTTTCAATTTTTCTAGTTGAATTGTTCACCTATAAATGCATATGATCCATTATTGTACATAATTAGATTACAATAAAATGTAGTAGATTGCAGGGAGGGAGGGGTGGTGGGTATATATCATAGACCTTTCACCTGCCCTGTACATCATTTTTCATGAAGAGCCAATATCTCACTTCTTTTTCTCTATTAGATAAAATCTAATTTCAAATCTATTTTTCCAATGTTAACTTTGGAATCTATTACCAAGCTGTTCTCTTACTCTGTTCAATTGAGTTAAGAATAACATGACATCAGAAAGTTCTCAGCCTCTACATGTTGGAATTGCAGTGTTCAAAAGAAATGCCCACACAGCTAATGCTTACTGGTACCCAGCCTACTGAGTCAGTCTGCCAGTACAGTTGATGATACCTACTTATATTCAATTATTACTCTATTTCTTGGTGTATAATATTCTCTTTTTTTTACTCTAAAATTTGATGTTGAAATCTATTTGCATATATATATATATATATATATATATATATAAAAGAACGTTAAACATAAAAATGTCTTTAATAAATAAATTGTCGGACTTTGTCCATTTCTTAATATATATATATATATATATATATATATATTTGTGGTATATACAAGCAATGTGTAAATATACTTAATTAGGCATGCATAGTTAATTTGAATGTCTTATTTATAATGATAACATGGATTTCAAGTATACAATGCAGTTGACAAATCAAAGCACTTGATATAATTAGTGTCAGTAATTATCTACTTGATATTTCAATTTTCATTTGATACAAGGCAGTCTGGAATGTGCTCACGGGTTGGATGCATCACTGAAAGCCAGTTATGTATCTTCAACTTAGGAATAAGAATCCTCTTTTTCATTGCTTCACAATATTTAAAGAATAGAAAGGATGCGATTCTATATGATTACAATATTGGATTGAATGATAAAATATTGAAATCTTTTCCTGTAGTACTTTATTTTTACTATGGATCTGATTCTTATAAACAACCAATCTTTATAGTCTGTATTGTCTTCACGAAAATGTAAAGGACTGACTCATGTTGTCACTTAGTCAGCACATTCAATTCATTGCAAATTTTTTTTTAATCCTTTCACCCCCAAGTAAGACAATAAAAGCCAATGTAGACAGAAGAGGGGGTTACTGCAAGTCAAAGAAACAGAGAGGACAAAAAAAAGAACAGAATCCAAGGAGACAGAAGATGACAACAGTTCAGTTAAATTTTCGAAGATTGACATTGACTGGAAAGCAAGAAGCTGAGTTCAACAAGCAAGAAGTGCCAGAGAAGAAACTATTAGCATAGAACTGATGGTTCCATCTAGCAATTTCAGCAGTAAAATGATGAGACCTAGCTGCCAATCTAGTACTGCACTTAAATTTCTAAAGTCAAAGTACAAATGAATATTGCTCATTGGAACAGTTACTGTGAAAACATTTATATAACATGCAAAGGGAAACTATGTTATAGCAAAAGAAAACTGGCTGAAGTGGAGATGCCAGGTCAGGATGGATAATGTTCCCTTTGGATTTTGTCAAAAATCTCTTGGTATAAAACAGAAGTACCAGATATGTCAGTAATATTTGATTCATGAAAGAATTTCAGACTTATAAATGTTTATGATAGATTCTGGCAGGAAAACTTTAGAATGACATATTTATAAAATTCTAATAGTGACAGAAAACATGAGTTTTATTTACCATTAAATACTGAGATCAAGGAATAAAATTTTGCTGGCAGACTATTTTAAGTTTCATCTTTCAATAAACTTCATGAAAATCAATACAATGCTCATTGTCAAATCTTTTATTTCTGTTCCAAGACTTGTTTAATTCTTCATAATTTTCCTTTACTGCGGTGGATATTCACTCTTTCTTTCAAAAATGGATCAGATTCCAATCAGTATCCAACTTATAACAGATTCTGTATTAAAATTAACAATCTCACTTCAATGTAACTAACAAGAAAATCTCATAACAAAACCTTTTCTGAGTTAAACAGTCACAAGAAAATTTACATGGCACTTGTGATGTCATGGTAAGTAACATCAGCTCGTAGTTCCTGCAAACAAATATTTTCTGATGTAATGAAGATATTAAAGTATCTTTCTGATGATCATGTTTAAGGATGTTGTATCTGAACAGCACACAGCGACAACTACGGTATTGTAAAATGTGATGGAAAAGGTTGCTAAGCAATAATTATGAGAGAATATTATCAAAGGCTTGCACATTTGATTGTCTAACTGTAATTTTACAGACTAACAAGATTGTACAGTTGCTGATAAAATCCCCTTTTGCCTACAACTCAAAGATTATTTTTTATTTAATGGCATATCAAGTGTTGAAATCTAAATATTTTGTACGCAATTTTATGCTTTCAACTCCAAGTATTTTGTACATACTTTTATTGCTTTCAAATAAAGCTATAATTTTGAGATATATATAAAATGTATTGTCGGTAATTTTACTATTAAAATATTTTTTATACATTTTTAGTGTTGCATTGATTGTCATTTTGTTATAAAAACGTATTTTTGATTCTATTATTATAAAAATGTACTGATTTTTGTTTGGGAGTTTACTATTTGCTGGGACCCTAACAGGTGCTACTATCCCTGGTCTTGGTGGACAGGAGAACAACAGCAATTAAGAGGTGGTTCCATACTCCTGATAACCTCGAATCTCCCAATCAGAGGCCTTGCTATTGGATGTAGTGTATCATTATACCCAGGGCATGCAATTGAAAGAGTTTCAATAAAAGGCCAAAGATTTACCGTTACAGTTATATTTTCAGTAAAAATAAGAAAAAAACATCCACAATACAGTATCTATCCTATGATATAAAACAAAACCTCACTTTTGATATTGTAGTTTTCTAAGAGTAGCTTAGATGTGGCACAATGTTGAAAACATGGGGCACCCAGTGAGAATCAAACTCACTATTCAGTCATAAGTGATCTAGTGAGACAACCTTGCTAACTATTACAAAGTACTCATGATTTTCTAAGGTTAGTTTAGAATGTGATTTTATATATTTATCAATCACACAGCCTGATCTCTATGTCTAATAATGAGATATTCCACTGTTATGATAAAAGTAGTCATTACTTGTTGCAAAGAAGTGAACATGACTTAATAACAGTCGACTATTTCATTAGTAAAAACTGAAACCAAAACTTTTAATACATGACTTTTTATTTCTTTTGTTTTGTGTTAAGTTTCTTGGGATAATATTCCTTTTAAGTATTTAAAAGGTAGAATTATATTGTTTATCTGATTTAAAAAGCAGAATTATACTTTGCATGCAACAACAGAGTTAAACTTCTTGCATGACTAATCTTCTAGTTTTATTTATACAAAAATACTCGATTACTCATGCAGAAAATATAGCCAAGATGCTGAAGTTTTCCAGTTGCTTGTTTGTTTGCTTCATGACATCGCAACTCCTCATGGGTCATTTAATGATGAAATTTTATTTTCTTGCAAGCATTAGTAATTTCTTTTACAAAAAATACTGCTGCTAATAATTTTTTCATTTGATTTTTTTTTTTATATTGCTTGAAATTTTTTTGACTATGAAAATGTGTGGCAGATATTTTTACTATAATAATGTATTTTTATACTTGCATAGTGTTTTGACCCCAATTTGTGGGTTAACTATTTGCCCGTAGTTGGGATACTAACAGGTGTTAGTCAGGGTAGACTTGAAAACAGAAACAATTAAAACGTGGTTTCATGCTCCTCAAAACCTCCTGATTAGAGGCCCCTCTTTTCCAGTTGCAAAAAATGGTTGCACCCACAATGAGGGTTTGTGCTTTCAACATCTATTGGCACCAGGGCCAATGTAGACTACCCTCGGAGTGCAGGCCTGATTGGGGTCTCATGGTAGTGTTCTCACTACCTTATCAACATTTGCTTTTTTCCATGTACATTTATATATGTTGCATATTTAAAGTAATCTGTTGATTTTTGACATCACTCTGGGATTTTTTTCATCCAAATCCATGAATTTGTTTTGCTCTTGCTAAGTCTTGAAAAAATTCAATATAAAATTCATTATTTTTTATCCATGATGTTTAATATGTTAAATTATTCAACTTTTTAACAATAAAAATCCCAAATTGATTTTAAAAATTGCTGCAAAGCATTGTTGATTTATTTGCAATGGAATAATCTATTATGACAAATCACTAATTTGCATTTAGATGCATTGTATTTATTTTCAATTTTTCTAGTTGAATTGTTCACCTATTTCATATGATCCATTATTGTACATAATTAAGTTACAATAAAATTTGTATTTTATATGAATGCTTAAGAAAATTGAGATGTAGTAGAGAGGGAAGCCCCATATCATATGATAGATATGTTGACCCTTGTGGTCTTATGAAGGATTGAACTCAACATCCTTGGTTTCAAAATATTAGATTCTCATTCCTCAGTTTAATGGATGTGTTCTAAGCAGTGACAGTTACTTGTTTCTCTTCCTGCCAAAGTGGGTTTAATCTTTAGGCATTATTTAAGTTTACTGAAATTTCTCAGGGAATATTTTTCTATTGTTTGATGAAGTGCTGTTACTCAGTTTATTGAGCAAGATCCTGTTTTATCATCATAGATTTGGGGGTTTCACAAGACCCTGGCAACAGCCCTGATTGGGATTCAAGTTGAACTCATATATACAATCCATTGCTAAAGTTGTTTCAAAAATAGTCAGCTTGTTTTATTGTTTCAGGGAATTCCTGACTCCTTCGGGCTAACTTTATCTTTACATGAATCAAATTGCTGTATTATTGATGCTGAGCTCAAAATTGTTGATGTTATCTTGTCGGAAAAGCCTCTCTCCCACAGAAGCCTCTCACTACTTTATCATTATTTCCCTGGCAAATGTTCAGATTAGTGCTCCATTCTTTAGTTTCACCAGTTCAAACCTCTACAAGTGGGACATACCATACCATTTCCATGGAGTCAAATCACCCTCATTTCCTCCATGTTCCAAATCTAAGAAGAAATTTCCACACAAACAGATTTTTCTCAAGAACAGCTATTTTATAGAACTGAATCCCACATGGATGCTTTCCTAAAAGCTACATTGTTAACCTCTTCAATTCAAGGGTCGATCATTATCCTTATTATTTTCACTTCCTATCCTACTGCTGTCTCTTTCATTCATATCTCACACCGACTTAAATACAAACATTTTAACAGTAAAGCCACTATCTTGAGTGGCTCTCGAGACTCTTATTAGGTGAATTTCAGTATTAATGACTTATTAATTACTGATGAAGTTTGGAGATTACAACAGACAAAATAATGTGATAATAGCAAAAAAGATGAGGACAATAGCCTGTTTGTAAATAATGTAAATAATATCTTAATTTGTCATTGGCCCCAATCCAAACTGGAATGTTTATTTAAATAATGTATTCATGCAATACTTTGTGGCGCAAGGCTGAAGTGGGGAGAGCCTGATTGATGCTTTCTATCCTACACTTAGTGAATTTGACTTGCACCTCATTCACTCTAACAATTTCCTCAATCAGTACAAGAACTCATCCTGTTCCATTCAATCCAACTTATCAATCCATACTGGAATGATTGCAAATGTGTCCCCTTCCACAACTTTATAGACAGAAAACACACAAATGCATGCTGGGATTTTTTCCAAATCAATAAGAAAGGCAACTTCTTGGTCTCATCTGTCTCCTCTTTTTTGTGTTAACACAGCAGTAGAATGGTTTGAGAACTCCCTATAAAGGCCAGTTTAATGTGGGACTTTCTGAGCCTGTAGGCTTGGGCAAAAATTCCCCGTAGAGCCTGTATACAAAAGGTTGGGTAGCTGTCTATCTCCCCAGACAAGTTCCTCTCTGGCCAAAGGCAGAGAGATCAACAAGCAGAGCCAGGCAGTAAACAGCCTGACTCTTTCAAGATTTAATATACACTGCATATCAGCAAAGTTCTTCTGAATATATGTGTCTAGGACAGATCCATTAATGATGGAGATGGATCATACCACAAACACCATCCTTAATTTGTTGTAAACCTTTTGCCTTTTTACTGTTATTTTGCCTTGCATATATTTTTTATTTGTGTAATATTATTTTTGCTGTTCTCTTGTTATTGTTTATTGCAAACTTTGTCAATTCATTTTATTGGGCATTTCTGCTAATTCCATTTAACTATGACCAATTACACTACAGAGGTTCCATGCCTTGAGCACCTAACTGAAACCTGAGTTTAACCCAGACCTCAAGTGGAATTCATACATACAATCCATCACTGAAGATGCTGGAAAAATCTTCCCTGTACCTGATTCTTTTTTCTACCCTCTTCCCTTACAAGAGCCAAATCAGTGCCTTTTACTCTGTAAACCTCTCCAATGACTGACTTTGGGGCTTTGAATAGGGTGAACATCACATATTTAAACAATGATTAAATCAATCAAAATAGGAACCTTGAACAGCAATCTATGCCATTGAGGAACAAGTTTCTGCCAACTGCATTTAATCATGGTTAATTACTCTACAAAATCACTTAATCAAAAACTTAACACCTTCACTGACAACATTTTTTCCTAACATGAAAAGGGAAGAAATAGAGAATTTCATAAAGGGAGACATAATGGAACTTGGAACTTGACAGGTAAAGTAGCAAAATCTCTAATTCATGTTCTTTGGCGCTGAACATATTAACAATAATATTTATGTGTACACTATAAGTGAAAAGTTGGTGGTGTTGAGGGGGGGGTGAGGATCATCCTCCGGATTGAATAATTAATAAGTTTCATGCCTTCTTTGCTTTAATTAACTCCTACTAAACTAGAATGCTGAAACTCTTTAACCCATTAGTGTATGTCATCTGATTTTTGAGAGAAGGGGCCTTACCTAAAATGACCGTTAGCCAGCAAGATAGGTTAAGCAAAAAGAGCTAAAATTGCAAGGAAACTTTATGTAGTAATGGCTTAATTTTACATTATTTACATTGTTCAAACTGTTGTCCTCATCTTTACTGCCATATTCACAATGTTACAGCCATTGTATGATCTGTCCATCTTCAGGTGATTGGAATTTTGAACTGAACCCTTTATTTCATCCACTGAGGTAGACTGTTCTAGTTCCACGTGCCATGCCTCTTCCGGGTGTATCAGTTATCTCCCTTTAACTAAACTCTCCAAGTTTTTGCTAACTACTGCAGTAGCCAGTTATTGAACTCACAACTCTTTGGCTAAAGCCATTGGGTCCGACCAACACTTTTATCCACTTAGCCATGAAGAAGGCTGCAGCATACACTGGCTGAAACATCATGAATATGGCAATAAAGATGAGAACAAAAGTCCAAACAATGTAAATAATTACACTACCCCATCTCAAAAATATAGGCAAATAGGTTAATTTTGTTATTATTATTGAATATATGATAAAACTCTTCACTAAGAGAAAGTCTGTGGACCAAAGTGTGCTTGTAAGTAAGTTTTGTAAATGGCACACAACAGTCAATTTTTAGACAATTCTGTGAAATCCACTTTTGGCCTATATAGTCCAATGGATTTACCCCTGAAAGTAAATAGCATATGAATAAATTTGGAATCAAAAGAAAGAAAATTTTATGCAGATTTACCACAAAAAAAAAAAAAAAAAAAAAAAAGATGCAAGAACCGATTTTGTGAGACAAATGTTTTATAATAGGAAAAAAAAGAGGATGGTGCTCTCTGAACATTTAGTATTTTTCTTACATGTGAATTTATTAATTACTTAAGCTTAAATATCCTGTAGGTGTTTCTGATGCTTTGCATAGTTTCTTTACTTTGCCGAACATTAAAGAACTTTCTTATGCAAACAAATAAAAGAACTAACAATGCCAGAAGTTATACAATTCTCTTCCATTTTATCCTGTCATATGCTTTTTAGCAAGTGAATCTCAGGGCAACAAAACCTTTTAATCATCCCCCACTTATGCTTCATTTACATCAGAGATCATTTTTCCAGATTTAAGAGTCTAATTACTGAAAGCAGAAAATTTTTCACACTCATTGATTCCAGTAAAATCAGAAAAAAATTAATCTCGTTTTGGATTTTTGACTGAACAAAAAAATTCATGAAAAACTCAAAACGTTTTTGTTTTTGAGAGTTGCAGACATGATTATGTCAAAACTTTGAGACAAAGAAATGCCACAAAGAACATTGAACAATTTACAAGTAGATGCCTGAAAACATCATCTTCTTTCTTTGATTGGAAACATCAGTGTTTCTACTGTGGTTTAGAAGCTCCAGGAAATTCAAAAACATTGTCAGAAGAAGAAGAAGGTTTTTAAATCAGCACTACTCCACACCAGGGACAAAATTCTGGAAAAATGTAAACAAAAATGGATGAAGATTTGTTGGTGCAACAAGTATAAATCTGACTTGTCATCGGCATCAACCTTGTTCAAGCTGAAGCTAGATAACACAGTGAGTGCAAAAACTTCTTTTCATTTGGAAGCAAAGGATGTAAAATTGATGTTGATGCTGAATTTTATTTTGAGAAAACCTATTCATACTTGGAGAATGTAGAAGAAGTGAGTTTACAAGATCTCCATAGCAAAATAAGTGTTGGCTGGCAATTTTGCTGGTCAGGTCTACAGCAACAAGTGGACAAAAGAGTTATTCAAGAAAAAATATGGTGAACAGTTGTTTTTTTTTTTACTGAGACCAATAGGAAAACCCAATATGATATGTTTCCAAGACATGGTGAGTGATGTCAGGAATGGAAAATATGGTATGTAGACAAGAAAACAAACATTCATGATAAAATGGTATGGATAACAACAACTGCAGAAAAGTTGATACTGTCTGATTTATGTCAATGTTCATAAAATACCAGCAGTTATCCAAATGCAACTGAGATTAGGTCAGTTAGTGTTGACTACTTGCTTTGACTAAAAGAGTCCAAATATTGATGAAAAAGTCACATCTCTTTTAAAAAGAGGCTAATATTGAAAAGCGTCTTCTGAAAGTCAAAAGATAATTTCTGTACTTCATCCACTGCTGTTCGGTTTGAAATGGATATTATTTTTGACTCAAAATGGCTTATCAATTTTTTTTAAAAATAATAATGGTTCATAGATACAAGTTTTACTAATTAAGCCATAGATTGGAGAGAAAAAGGTAGATTCATACCTTCCCCAAGGATATTTGTTTAGTGGAAGCAAAAGGCCCTCCCCACATTGACACTGAAAAAGATTAAAAGACAAAATGACTTATCAATGTAAAGAGTTCATAAATGCTTTACACATAAAATATCTAGAAAGAAAAAAAATCACTGCTCCCTGAGTCAAAATATTTAAAGACAATAAGGTCAGGCAAAATTTATATGAAATCTATAAAATAGACTCTATATAATGCAAAACCAAAATACTGTGGACACATTTTTTTCTTAGTCTTGTCTCATGACTGGTGAATAGTTTCAGCTGTTGTTGCTGGTATGAATCAGATGTAGTTTGAATGCAAATTCTTTTGAATAGCTCATGAATTATTTCATTTGGTGTTCCTAACAAACTTGTTTTCCATTGACAGTAGAAACTTTTTAACATATTTAGCTTCAATTTGCACATAATTGAATATAATGAACCTAAGAGCAATTAGAATTTGGCTCTTCAAATAACAATTCTAAGCCATTATCCATTACACCACCCACACATCCAAGCATACAACACCTGGTATTCCCAAGCAGTCACTCATGTAGCTAATGACCAGGCTCAACATTGCTGAGCTTTGGTGATTGTACCAGAACCAGTGTTTTAATGTGATGTGGCCATAATTTGGATTTGGTATTTCCTATGAGAAAGTCACAAAATATAAACATTTTCCCAGCACCACCAATGTTGACAATGTCCTGTCTACTGAATAATTCACACAGTGAATAGTTGACAACATACATCACAATATATGAGCCCTAGATGGTAATAATGCCTTCCGTACTAATTAATTCTCTATCCACAAAGTTAGATGAGAGTAAGTCAATCCGAGAAAGGTGTTTACAGAGACCAAAGCAAAATCCAAAAGTACAGGATCTGATCTTAGGAAAGGCAGCCCCCTATCAAAGGAGAAAGGACTGCAAAATATCACTTTTTACTTTGCTCTAAAGAAATTCATCAACTGTACCATGATCAACTAAAACAGATATTTTATGGCAATTTAATACATTTCCTTAATACTGCTGATAGACAAAGGTCTAACTGGCTTGGATTTTTGCAGTATGTATCACAAGGAACACCTTCCACAATCCAAAACAGATTTTAAAATCCATTAGAGTATTCCTGCAACTATTCACTTCTTGTCTATACTAAGCAAGCAAGGAAGTCATATATCCTGATGCCATGTATCACATTTGATTAGCCACTCTACATTAAGCCAGAAACAAGAGCTTTGCGTGGACATACATTAGTTGATAGTGCTACTGATAGTCAACATGCAACCAAAACTTGATGATGTTGCTTTCAATCCCCAGGAATGACTGCAAAACACTTAACCCTTCCCAATTTATAGGCAGAAGCACAGAAATGCATGCTGGGATTTTTTTCTAGGCAATAAAATAAGCCAGTTCTCACTTGTTTTGAATTCAGAATACTACGTTCATTTATCACAACTGGCTCTTTTGTGTCAACCCCAATTCTTAATTTGTGAACATTTTGCCTTATTACTGTTGCTTTGCCTTATTACTATTAATTTGTGTTGCATATATAGTTTGCTTGCTTTATGTTATTTTTTTGCCCCATTTTCTTTTCTTTTCTTTTCTTGCTATTGCTTATTGTAAACTTTGTCAAATCTGTTTTTTTGGCAGTTCTGTTACGTATTTTGCATTTAACCATAGTCACTCACTCCACAGATGATAAAAAAAAGTGATGAGACTGAAAATGTATTACTCCGAGAGAAACCACACTGGATCAAAAAGACTTTGAGGAGCTGAGCAAGATTTTCAACACAGACATAAGTGATGGAAAGACAGGAAGTAATATTAGATAATCTAAAGCAAATGCCAAATTGAATCAAGTTGTAGAATTTAAGATGCAGTAACTTTCCCTGGCATCTAGAAAAATAAAACATTAGCTACTATGCTCATTGATTTAGAAAAGCAGCTTATATGCTCAGAATGTATGACTGATTGGGAGCTTCATTTTATTGCTATGTGTAAGAATCTAAATGTTTTTGTTTCAACAGGCAATACTCACTATATCAAAAGTGACAAATTGTATGTTCAAAAGATGTTGAAATTGTCAGCAGATCATCCTTGACTATATAATCTGCTAGGTGTAAAAAAATTGTTCACAATATGAAGAAGTGATCAAAAATTGGCTAGACTTTGTACTTAGAGATTTTGCAGGAGGCTGGGACATTATGAAACCACAAGGCTACTCTGTGTCTAGAGTATTCACTTCTGAACAGTTCCATCATCAATGGCAGCAGTAACTGGTGTAAGTCATGAGACAAGTGAACAACATGTGGAGATGGATAGAAGCCAGTGCTTTGAAGATGCTTAAGATCTTCAGATGATTAAAGACTGGTTTTCTCAATACAATCCTTTTAATCCCATCAACATTAAAAGGTTTGTAATCCCTTTCAACTGGGCTAAATGCTTCAAAGGAAATGATGCTGAGGAGAGTCATGGGTCTATACTGTGAGGAATACGAGTGCTCACTTGCATTCCTGAATACAGAGCATACACTTGACACTTTCCACAGACTTGTGAAAGATTTCTCCTTCAAGCAGTGGTTAAATAGTTTTGCTACAATTGGGGATAATTCTGATTGGTTGAATTTCTAGGATTCAGTTCTTCAGCTGTCCAATAGTTTTTCTCTTCATTCATATTGGGACTAAGATTAACAGTCACCAGTGAATATGAAATATCACATCTTACCAGATCTCTCATGCATCTATCAACTATAGGATACTTTTGTCAGAATTAACACAGAGAATTTTGTCAACCCATTACTGATATATTAAAAACATATTTCATGAAAACAGGACTAAATATTCTATAATAAAGTTATACTTCATTTTTTGAAACCATCATTCGGGGTTGACAAGTTGTTTTGACTTCATCTCATTGTTTTATGCAAGCAATTATGGCTTGCCACAACTTCCTGTCCTTTGTTGCTTTAAGTAAATTTGACATTTTATCATTCCATTTTATCACTTTTTTGTAAGCCATCAATATAAACCTGTTATATAAGTTACTGTTTCATTTTAAGTCTCTTCCCTTTACTATGACCTGTGAGAGTTAATTTCTCTTGGCCCTTTTTCTTCATAATGTAGCCCTAAAATTTCAACTCTTTCTGATTGTAAGTATCAGACTCCTTAGCATTCTTATTTATCTTAAAACTTCATTGTTGAGGTCTATGCCATTCTTATTATTTGTTGGTAAATAACATTTCAATTGCTTCAAGTTTCTTTTTCATCAGTGAGGAGGCTGTTCAGAATTCATCACCAGATAGCAGACTAGATATTTCATTGCAGTTCAGAACTCTTTTCTTTCTTTGTAAGTATATTTTCCTAATATCTTAAAGCATATATATTTGTTGGTATCCCTGCAATAGTCCTTAAGAAATATGCTCCTAACCTGGCTCCTCTTCTCTCTAGACTATACAATAAATGCCTTGCTTTCCTGTTTGTTGGAAATCCTCTACTGTAGTTCCAGAACTCAAGAGAACTATCAGATCCTTGTCACTATCTGTCTGTTAGCATTCTACATCTTTTTGGCAAAGTACTAGAGGCTCTAATCATCTCTGAATTGGTTACGTATCTCACCTTGCAGAGTCTTCTTTCAGATAAGTAATATGGCTTTCACTTCTCTTGGTCAAATCCTGATGTATTAATAATTATTGCTGAAAGAATTTATCAAGCTTTTAATAAGAATGGTGACACTTTGAATCTCTCAAATGCATTTGACAAGGTTTGGCATGCTGGTTTTCTACACAAGTTGAAAAGTTATGGTATTTCTAGATGAATTTCTCTACTCTTGAAATTTTTCTTTCAAGTCATAACATGAAAGTTGACTTGAATGGCCACTCTTTAGATCTTTTACATTAATACCAAAGTTCTATCCTTGGAGTGATGTTGTTTCTAATTTTCATAAACAACCTTCCTAATATCAACAGTTCTCAACTTGGTATCTATGCTGATGACATGACTATCTACTCCTGTCTTAACTGGTCTAAAAAAATCACCTACATTCTATTAACTGGGACAAGGAGTGGCTTGATAATTTTAACATGACCAAAATTAAACTGCTCTCTATTAAGCATCTGAGAGAAGCCTGTGTCTTCCATCAGCATGGCTAAAGTTAATCACCAGAAGAGTGACTTGTTGCACTTTCTTGGGCTGACATTTTCCACTGATATGAAGTCAAAAGATTATATTGAATAATTTGCTAGGTCTTTTGCTAGGGAAGTTGCTTCACTGTGTTGTGCTAGATCATTTTTCTTGCATATTTATAAATCTACCATTTTTACATGCATTTAATATTACCACCACACCTGTTCTGGTTCTTCTGAGACATATTTAGAGATCCTTGATAAAATCCAAAGAAGAATATGCTATGTCATTAGTCCTAACCTGGCATCTCAGCTTCAATCATTTTCTCACCACCATAATGTATCTTCCAGCACCTTTTCTATAAATAATTTCATGGTGTAATTGTTCTGTCTTCTATGGTAACTAGACTTTATGAATTTAACTGTAGTTCTAGACTGGCATCTAGGTGTAATCATTTTATAGTTTAAATGGTTAGATGCAACCATAACTTCTATACTAACAATTTCTTTTCTTACACTTTTATCTTGGGGAACTTTCCACTGATTTCTTGCTTTCCAGTTAAGTTTGAATTTCAAAAATTTAAATGCAATGTCAATCATTATCTTCAGTCTTCTTGATTTCTGTCCTTTTATTGTTTTTGTTCCCTGATAATTTTTTTCTTTTTCTCATATTCTCTCATGTTCAGTAACCTCCTGCATTTTAGTGGCTTTGTTGCCTTGCTTGTGGCAAAATGATGAAAAAATACTTTGCTAAGTTTCTGAAAGGTGGAATAATTTTCTGTGGTTAAATATAATTGGTAAAATTATCAACAAGCCGACATTGCTAACAAAAAGACTTACATTTCATTGAGCTGAACATAACTCAATACATCAGCACTTAAATAAACATTCATGCCCACACTCACAGATTAGATAGATATTAGTTGAAAATACATCTATATTACATAAAAGCAATAACAAGCAAAAACTAAAAATCCTTTAAGCTCTTTAGACAAATGAGTTAAAGCCTAAAATAAATAAAGTCAGCAACAAAGTCCTTAAATGCTTATGAAAAAAAAATTATTATATACACATGAACAAAAACAAAAAAGTTACTTCCCTTACATAGAAAAAACAAAACAAGAACATGTGAACTTTGAACTTTGAAATCTAAAACACTGCATAAGTGAACAATTGAAATGTTTTAAATTCACAGAAATACACATACATACTCACAGACAACTTAACACCCTGAACATGTTCTCAGATGAGATTGAAAGTACTTGGAAAAATAAAAACTATTCAAAAGAAAATTTTGGTATTTTTCTTACTCAATTTTCTAAACCTACCAAAAAATTAATCACACCAAAATCTAATCAACATGATATATCAAAATTATTTAACCAAACCTGTTTGATTGAAAATATACTGCCTAAATATACACAATATATATATGTGTGTGTGTATGTGTGTGTGACAAGTCAAAAACAAAGCAACTATAAGGCAATAATGAAGCAAAAAAGTTCATAAAGTTAAATAGTGTCCTCATGCAAAAGGGATCGAGTCAATTAGCCTTCTGACTTCAAGGACAGAAAGAACAAAAATATAGGAATAAGATAAAGAATTTTTATTCACTGCTACTATTAACTCCTCAAATTTTTCATGAAATAAAAACCAACCAATCAAGAGAATTTTAGAATAAATATTTAAAATGTTAAAGTTAAAAAAATATATTTAACACTCACAGGATCTATTAAGTGCAAGAGAAACAAAGGGAGATAATAAGTAACCTACCTACTTTAATGTGATAGCATATGGAGCAATTCACTTGTTCTGTAAATGCAATGCACAGTAGGTTTTCTAAAGGATTTAAAAAGAAAATAAGGTTTGTGTAAAAATTTTCAGCACCCTCTTTGTAAAAATCTACTAGAAAGTGGTTTATTTTTTTAAATGAATTTTGGAAATTTTTGAACACATGTAACAGGAACATTTTGACAATATATAAATGATGAGAAGCTTAGTTCAAACTTTAACCATTATTCATTGATAATGACTTCTCTTTTCATCTGATATGTCATATCATTGAAGAGATCTCCTCAATGCAATGTCCTTGATATTGAGCTTTATGGCCAATAAAGAAAGATTTATGAAAAGACAACCAGGTTGTCTGATCCTAAAGAAAATCAGTGAAACTATCGTCACCATCCGTCATCAGTGTTGTGAATTTCTAATACTTTTTGCTTTCCAAAAACAATAAATCTTTCCACACCGCATGACTTTCCAATAAGTTGTCAGTTATTATCCTACAATACTTTGTTCAAAAATCTGACACTTTTTTTTATTGTTGAAACATTTGGTAACAAATTAATAGGCAGATTTTTTCATAGATAAAAAGATGGCTGCTACTGCACCACCTCCATCTCTGTTGGCTCAAAATACACAAATGAGATTTGATTTTAGTATTAGCACAGATTTTTCAGTGACTGATTATTTATCTTTTATTATTGGTGTCTGGAATTTTATACCACTTGTCTCTTAATATTTGTTGAATAAAAACCAGGGGTATTGCTCTTTTGAGCTACCTCATGCTGTTTTGTGTTGACTCAATAAATATAAAAAAATTGTTCAATCTAAATGAATGGTGGAATAATGGTTAGCAGCTCGGATTGTGGAATCAGAGAGCCAAGTTCGAATTCCAGTTGAATCCATTACATTCATTTACATGCTAATACCCTTGGGAAAGGTATGAATCCTCTTCTTCTCCCCCTCCAGCTATGGGTAAATAGTAGGACAGACTGGGTTCAGTAGCCTTGGATGGCAACTGGTCTACTGCAGAAAGAAATGGCCACCTACTACGGGGAAAACTCTGCCTCGTTAGTTATGTATCAGAAGATACATGATCACCTAAGCATGTATCATGCATGGCACATGCCAAAAATCAAGCAACTACAGAAATTTGACTGTTTAGTGCAGTAAACAAGTGACAGAAAAATCTGAAAATATACAAGAATAGCAAAGATGTCTTCTGAAAACTAAGAGAAGTGTTAAGAGATGGGGATAGTTCATGAGGAACAAAAAAAAACAAAACAATGAACTACAATGTAATATCTGACCTTCTTCATGGCAGTGAATGCTCGTTAATCTCCTTATAGATGAAGAACTGACCTGATGGTAGAAATGCACTGAATTCTAAGAATAACATGGACAGAACATGGGAGAAATGAGGAAGTTCTAAGGGAAATAAGAATGACAAGAATAAATTGATATTTACATAAAGAAAGTGACAATTGAAATTTCTGAGATACATAACGAGGAAAGAGACCAGGTGAATTTAACACTCATAAGACATGCTGAAGACAAACAGAAGCAAATAGTGAATATTTCCAGATTTTGTACAAACTGATGGCAAAAAAAAACAAAAACAAAAAAGGGCTGGTAAACTTTTAAAAGTTAACTCAAGTGAAAACAGGTGGAAATTTATGCAGAGTCAGGTTTGTTAAACTCCTGCTGGATTAACCTTTTTCACTCTGGTCACATATACTCCAAGATCATTTCTCTCTTCTCTCAGGGTGGCCACTATATATATATATACATGAAGCTAGCTCAATGAGTGGCCAATAATAAAAATAATAACTATTTCCATGGAAATAACTTAGCAGTGCCGCCTGTATAGATCTACCTTTTCCAAAATGTCAAGGGGAATTTTCTCAACAATGATTATCACTTCCCTTAAAGAACACAGCATGCAAATGACAAAGAAGAAAGGATCATATTGTTATAGCCTGTTAGGGGCCAGAAAGAAAGACACGGAAAGAAGAAGGTAGGTTGAACAAATGAATTGATATAAACAGAACATATATGCAAAATAAGAGTGTTATTAGTCATCAAATAGAAGTGTCCATCAGAACTGTCAGGTTACACTGCATCCTGACTGCCTCCATAGGAAGTTTCGCAGGTTAGTATTTATGAAGGAGGAAGAGTTCATTCTAATGTAGGTAGGTCACCATAACACATATCCAGTTTTGTTCGGTGTGTATTTTATAAAATATTTTATCTACTTCAAACATTTATCTTCTCACAGAATTTGGTACAATAACTTCATTTGTAGCATCATTAATAAACGATCAACTTCCAGTCACAAAAATAAATTAAACAACAGGAAAGAGAGATGACAGCCCTTGGACCTAACAGTAGAAACGTTGGAATAACAACAACAAAGATGGAGACAATAGATTGTGCATAATTAATCTAAACAACGATAACATATCATCTTAGAAACAGGAAAAAATAAGATTTTGTAGTTACTGTAAAAAGGTAAGCCGAAAAATAAAATAAAAAAAACTAAAAGAACTCATTTAAATTGAATTTTACAAGAAAGGTGAAAATGGTTATCATCTTGATGTTGTAGAGAGTTCAATATTTATGGCTAAAACTTGAAAAACACAACTGGTCTCCAAATGTGACCTGTTTTTATTTTGAATTGGTCATGTTAGTTGAAAAATTGTCATTCATCTGCCAAATTTGCATATTGTTTTTACTGTTTAACCAAAATTAAAACTAATCCGTACCTCACCATATTAGTTTTGTAATTTACTATTTTAAATGTCATCATGGGCAAGAGGATAAAATTAAGAATAAATCAACATGTATCACTCAATATTCAGGAAGGAAACTGGAATAATCCAAATAGGTGTGTCAATAGTCGGAGACAGCTCAATAATAGTTAAATAACCATCAGTGTGCTCAATCCTAGACAGGAAAGTTTATTTAGATTTCTACCCAAAGGTCTTAGAGATGATATATATTAAGTCCTTCCAGCCCTCTCTCTGTAAACAGAAGTAGTGTCTTCTAAGCTTGAATTTTATCAATCTCTGATGATTATATATTTAATATTTGGTATTTCCTATTTTACTTGCTGTGCACATTTTTTCAGTCTTTGACAGAGCTCTGATGAGAGAGAGAATAAAAATTGTTGTTTTTTTTTTTTTTTTAATTTACCTCTTTATAGTAACCAATATGTTGTTTCTCTGTCCTGGTGTTTTATTTTAATATGTTTCTATGACAATTATTTTATGAGACATCTGTTTCAGAGGTCTTTCTTCTTCAAGAATTTTCCACAATAATTTCAGTGTTAACATCAATAATAACTGTTATTTTGTGTATTTTACAAAACATATGTTTTTTTGTTCCTCATATTTTCACATTTCTTCTCCAAGAATTTTTTCCAGTTATTTCATTTATGTCCGATGTAATAAATGCCGAACATCCAGTGAGTTGTTTTTTTTTTGTGTATTTTATGAAATATTTAGTCTGTTGCATACTTTTTCATTCTTTCTCCAAGAAAAATTCTATTAACAAAGCTATAACAATCCAAGAAATAGACGAGAGCAAATTCTTCCAAACACACACACACACACAAAAATCCTGCTGGATTATAATGTTTCTTTTCCACTTTATGTTTGTGTTCTGTCTAGTCAGATAACATCAATAAGCACAGACAGAAAGCATCGAGTCAAGAGATTTGTTTCCATGTGCCCCAGAAAATAATCAGAATTGTGTTCTACTTAGTGGAAAAAATAGTTGTGTATTTTGCTGTTACTTCCTGAATGTAAGTTCAAGCCCAGGTAAAACCTACAGATTTCTCAGCACGCATGCTTTCATCCCTTGGCTTGGTTCCACAATATCTGATATTTTTTCTTCTATTTTTTTTAATTGTTTCTTCCCAAGCAAGGAATATTGCCAGTGAGACACAAGGGATTACTGAGAAGTCAAAAAAAGAAGTAAAAAAAAATGAGTAAACATTAGTGAGAAGCAATACAATAAAAGTTCAAAATTCAAGATGGTAATCGATGTTGCATTTAAATTTTTGAAGATTGTAAGAGACAAGAGATCCTGAAGCCAAATGAGAATTCCACAATTCGATTTGATTTGACAGTAAAATGATGAGACCTATCTGCCAATCCAGTAGTATGCCTAATTCATGTGTTTGAGGTACCAAGAAGGACGCCTCATTAGAACAACAGCCATTAGAATATTTACAGAAAATACAGAAGGAAGCCATGTCACAGTGGTGTGAAAGAGACTGAAGTGGAGATGCCAGGTCAGGACTGATAACATTACAGACCCTTCTTTGAATTTTGTCAAGAATCTTGAGATATATAGGAGGAGTAACAAACCAGATGTTCAATGCATGGACAAATGGTAGATTCATAAAAAAAATGAAAGATAGATTCTAGTAAGAAAAATTATTATCATGACACAGCAAGCCAAATTTCCAAGGAGTAGATTTAGCAACTGATTGTATGACAATAAGAAAATAACTGGAATTTCAAGGAATTACCCAAAGAGAAATTTCTGTGCCAATGAACCAAATTAGAAACCATAATCTGAAAGTGGAATGGAAGTAGTGATGGCATACACCATGAATCCATTACAAAAGATCATTATGTGAAATTAATGAATACTAAAAACTTCAAATAACTTTTGGTATATGAATCATGTAGAACAAATTTAGCATAGAATATAAGGAAATTGAATACAGAATAGACTGTGTAGAGCCAGGTTTGTTAAACTCCCTCTGGATTCACCTTTTTCACTCTTGTCACTTTTACTCCAAGATCATTTCTCTCTTCTCTCAGGGTGGCCTCTATATATATACATGAGGTTAGTTCAATGATTGGGCAATAATAATAATAATAATAATAATAACTATTTCCATGCAAATAACTCAGTAGTGCCACTTGTGGAGATCTACCTTTTCGAAAGTGTCAAGGGGAATTTTCTCAACAATGATTACCTCTGCCCTTAAAAAACACAGCATGTAAATGACGAAGAAGAAAGGATCATATCCAGTGTTGTTTGGTGTGTATTTTATAAAATATTTTATCTACTTCAAACATTTATCTTCTCCCAGAATTTGGTACAATAACTTCATTTGTAGCATCATTACTACTTTTACACAATACTACAAATTGATAGAAAACCAAAACATCAATTTAACAACTTATGTCATGTTCATAAATATAGGGTGAAAATAAATGAATGCAAGTTTTAATAACATTATAATGCAAATTAAACAATTTGAAAACAACATATATTCTGAAACAAATGGGTATGAAATGGGGTTTCTTAATTTTTTGTATAACCAGAGTTACACATTTAATCAAATTATTGACAGACTATTCATAACTTGAGGTGTGCACTCAGCTTCTAAGAAATGTTTTCCACCTGAAGGACTATCATGCGGTGTCTTTGTGATTTCAAACTTTTCTATCAGATGAGTAATTGTTGACAGAGCAAAAGGATACTGTTTTAAATTGTTCTTTGTTTTATAAGCTCTCATCATTGCTGCTGCTGCCTCAAAAGCTCTAGTCGACTCTCTAAACTAAGCTTTGGCATATTTTCCAAAGAATGATTTGTCAAAACAAACTCCAACTTATACACATTTAATGTATTACAAATAAATGAGGTGTTATTAGTTGATTGGTCAATTTTAAAAACAAAACATGCACACATTTATTTTCGCCCTGTAGACTTGTCAGATTTAGATTTTAATATGGATGCCATGCATGGCACCAAATTAATTCAGAAATTTCTAAACTGTTAGCTGCATACAGCCACTTTCTATGATCAATGACTAAAAATGGCTTTGAGCAAATGAAGCCTATATGTCTTTTATGAACCTTATTAACTGATGTGAAAGAATTACAAAGAACTATAGGAGCTCACAGAAACTACATCACTTGAGGACTTGCAGAAATTTTGGAACCAGATTACTTGAAGACTTTCAACATCAGCAACAACTAAAACTAATGGCACATGTAACTGAGAGAAAATAATGACATAATCAAGATGCTGACATTCCACCCTACTTCAAACAAAAGGTTAGGAAGGAAACCCCCATCAATACTGAAAAGGGCAATAGGGAGATAACCAAAACACCCAGAAGAGGCATGGCATGTGGAACTAGAACAATCCATCCCAGTGGACAAAATAAAAGGTTCAGTTTGAAATTCCCATCACCTGAAGAAGGCTGGAGCATACAATGGCCAAAATCTTGTGAATATGGCAACAAAATTGAGGACAACAATCCAAACAATGTCAAAAGTGTAAATAAGAGCAATAGCAGTTACCAGACTTGAGAAAACTATTTTCCTGAAAAATTGTTTTAAGAGAAAGATTGTGACAGTGGCTGCTTCATCAATAAATACTGAATGTTTCCTTATAAGGAAACAGCTAATATTATCATTGTTGGAAAAAATCTGAAATATATAATGAACTTCACATACCTAGGGAGTAAGGTGAACTCAAGTGACTCTCTTGATGATGAAAGAGTCAACCATATTGTCAAAGCTGCAAATGTTTTTGGTTGACTTTGTCATCATCTTTAAGGAGGATGGGGAATCTCATTAGAGTAAAGAAATGAAGAACACAAATGAAATATGTTTTATCTTAAGAAGACAAAGTCTTCCACAACTGAGATATGGAAACTGAAAATGAAAGAAGCCACCTAGATTAGAGCAGGAATCTTCTATGTGCTGTGACTATTCAAGTAGGTAGCTCACTGTCCTCCCCTGTCCATTTTGACTTCAATATGTCCTCTGAGTACCTTATTCTCCAAGTCCTCATTATGTGTCCAAGAAATTTTAGTTGTCTCTGATTCCAAGGGTCTAGTTCAGCAAACTCAAGTTCATTGCTGGATTGCAAAGATATTTTCTGTTCATTTTGTGTTTTTTTTTTATGTATTAATGTGTGCATAGATAGGCAGAAAGAGGAGAGAGGATAATTTTTTTTTAATTTTAATATTGATTTTGATATCTCAAAGTTGTTTGACAGGGTTTTTGCATGCTAGTCCTCATCATGAATTGAAAGGTTATGGTAGATGAATTCTAGACTTGATTCAATATTTCTTATCTAATAACAAAATGAAATTAGTCTTGAATGGTCTCTCTTCTCGATCTTTTTACTTTAACATGGGTGTCACCAAGGGTTCTATCCTTGGAACTCTTTTGTTACTAATTTTCATCAATCATGTCATTAGTTCTTGACTTGGTGTCTATGCTGATGACACAACTATTTACTTCTGCCAAAATGATAAATTGATTCAATAAGGTCAGATGTAAAAAAATGACCTTCAATTTGTGGTTAACAGGGTCAAGAAATGGCTTGTTAATTAGAGAGGAATTCCAGCAATATATAGTAACAGTGCATGTCGTTTTAGCAAGTCAGACATGAATGACTCAGATATTTCCAAAGCAGGAATATGACCCAAAAGAGATGCCACTTCACTGTGACAAGAAACTTTATGCAAAGCAGAAGAAAAGTATTGTGGAACTTTGATTTTCAAAAAGTTCAACATTTTTTTCATTCTCTCAACTTACATCATAGTAGCTTTATTGCTTTGCTTGGGGTGAAATGATTCAAAAAACATTTTCTTTGTACATCCACAAATATCAATTTACAAACATTTTATACACAAAAACTTTGTTGTACAAAATGTAAATCAACTGTGACTGTGTGTGTCTGGTAGGTTGGCTAGCTACTTCAAATTGCAGACACCTGGTTAGGCCCATTTGTTTCTTCAACATCCACATATTGAGTAGACCTTAGTTACAGCTTCTGGGACAGAGTTCATAAACTGGTATAGTCACCAGTTTGAACTAGGTCAGTACACTTTAAGCCTCAGTCATGATGACTTCTGACTTTGTGCTAACACAACCATCAAAAGATTCCTAACACTTCTGTCTATTTGATTTGACTCACAAGGCTTGCATCAACTTTTTGTATGTTTTTTAGTCACAGTCTAATGGAAACATGGAAGGAGGAATCAGTGAGCTGAGTTTGACTTCCAGTTGAGTTTGTAACATTCATTTAAGTACAAATACTCTTGGGAAAGGTATGAATTCATCTCTTCATCTTCCCCTAGCTATGGGTTAAATAGTAGAACAGATTGAATTCTATAGCCTTGGGTAGCAATATGTTTAAGAGAAGGACAAGTATGAATTCAAAACCTTCAACTATGGGTTAAATAGCCTCACCAACCTGCAATTAGTCAAATGTAGTGAGTATGGCTACATTGTCAGTCAGGGAGACGTTCCTCTCAGGAGTGAGAAAGCTCTGGATCCGTTTTAATGAGCTTTCGCTCCTAGTACCTTTCATTCTAATGGTACTAGATGCTGGGATCATCCCTCCAAGTCAATATTATTGACCATGGTGAGATTTGAACATGGTTCTCATGATCAAAATGCTAATAATCTAACCACTCAGACACATGTTCATATCTGTGATGATAACTGATAACAATGGTCTTGTAAATTCTTGATGACAAAAAGAAAACAATGATCTTAGAAATAAACATGTTTTTAATAATTTAATCAATGGGCTATGTGTTGTGGGGTTGTCTTCTGCAGGTTGATATTTTCAAGATGTCCCTACCTTGAGTAATTGTTCATGGTAAGATATAAACCTGGTTATAATAAAGAATGCTAATAATCTAATTACTTAGGCATATGTCCACATTTCTGACAATAACTAATTATCAATGCTGTTGTAAGTTCTTGATGACAAAAAGAAAACAAAGACATCAATAAGAAAGTAACCCAGAAAAATGTGGAAAAGTCATAAAATGAATGTCTAAGTCTTGAGTAGACAATAGCAATGGCATAAAAACAACCTCATTAAAATGTATTTGGAATACATCGAACCTGTATATCTTAAATAATGATGCTGCATTTTAGAGACAATAACCTTCCCATGATTCCTCATCCTAATTCAAATATGAGTTCAGAAACAGAACAATTAAATTACTCTTCATCTTCAAGACATGAAGCAAAAAAATAAAAAAGCAATGTTATTCAAAAAAATAAATTCATTGTTTAAGTTGATGTAGTTCAATTTAGAGATGAAAACATTGCGTTTCAAAAAAAAACACAGCCAAGCTGATGCTGAAAATACTGACTGTAGAGTTTATAAGGTTCTTTTATATTTAATGTGGAAAGAGTTTTGAGGATAATCAGATTTCTTAAAAATTGATATCAGATTTTTAAAAAAGACAAAGATGTATGCAAAATTTAATTAAGTTAAAATAATGGTATGTTGAAAAGAACATGTCCATTATTTAACACAAAAAAAACAAAGTGATTTAGCAAGATAATAAGTAAAACAAAAAAAATAAATACAAAACCCAACAATGTTCAGCCATGTGAATCAAGGTAATCTCCAAACAGTCCACCAAGAATGGTAATGTTAATATTAGCCGTTTCCTTATTACCTTCCAATATTCACAGACTTCAGGTGCAGTGAGATTGTGTGTCTTTGGGAACCCTTTCTGTACCATGCTTATTAATTTCCTGTACTGTGGATTGTTATGTCCTGTTGCACGGATGAGGTCTGGTGAGGTGATGGCTATATTGTTGCTGTCTCCAAATGCTGTTGATTCTACCATGTCCCTTATATCATGGGACTTTAGAATGTCTGACTGAGAGGGTTGGGCAGGAAATACATTGAGGAGGGCCTGCAACATGGCAACTGGGTTGCGTAAAATGGTGTTAGTGCTTCTGTGTCACCTCCCAGGGCAGTGCCAGATAGTGAACCAATATCTCAGAGTTTTTTTCCCTCAGTCTAAGCAGCAGGGGATTTTGAATTTTGCTCAGTACTCTATCACCAAACAACCCTTTTAGTGGTTCATGGTCTATAACCATTATGATGTTTGGGCAACCCATAATAAACATATGACATTTCTCCACTGTCTATGCAATCGCTACTGCCACGCCTTCTATTGGTGCATACCTGCACTCAGCATCAGTGCAAAATCTACTGCTAGCAAATATCAGGCACCAGCCTTCTGGACAACAGACTGAGGCCTTCTTGATGATGCATGGATAATGCTTCTGTAGGAGTAGGAAGCCCATTCCTTCTTTGCTTCAATCTGGAGTGAAGTAAGTTACCCAGTCCTTGTCAAATGTTATGGCACCCTTCCAAACTAGGTTGACTAGTTTGGAATGTTGAAATGCATCCACAAGGCTTTGGTCCTGAGTAAAATGGGTTTCTCATTTGACGAAATCATGAAAGGGCAGCATGACTGGACCCAATGAGTATGCCTAGGCCACATGGTTGACCAGCCTAAACCATGATCTGGCATTGCTGATTGTCCTAAGAACTGTAGAGTTTAGTATCACCTCCAGCATAGACTCAGAGGGGGTCACTCCAGAGGGCGTTATCTGGAGGCCTCCAAATTGTACCACATCCTGGTAGAACTGGAATTTATCCCTGTCAAGTATGATTCCGGTTTTTTTGCGCAATGCAGTAAGAAATCAAAGGTGTGATAAAAGGCTTCCTTGATGCTGGAGTTATACAGCAGATTGTCGCCCATGATCTTCACTTAATGGGGAATATTTTTATTATCTTGTTGTATCTGTGAGTGTAGGCATCTCCAGATGCAAGAGAACCTTCAGGCATCCTGAGATACATGAATCTCCCCAACTCCATGATGAAAATGGTTAGTGGCTGGGATTCTTTATGGAAGAGGACTGAGTGGTACCCATCAACGGCATCTAAAACTGTTCTTGTTTTAGGTGGTACTTGCAGTTCGCACTGGAACATTGACTCAGCACAGTATGTCTCGCCATTTACATTGTGAATTTAGGTGCAAGTTTTCTATGGTTCTCCATGGTTTACCATTCTTCTTGGCAGTTATCACCATTGTGCTACACCAATTGCTAGGCATGCCAACAGGTGCTGAAGCTATGATGCCTCTTTCCAAAGGGCCTACTTCACTGGTTCTTTGAAGTGGAAAGGTACAGGAATTGGGGTGTGCCTGACTTTAGGGACTGCTCCCCTTTTAAGGTGAATTTGGGTGGCAGGCCTAGACATAGATGAGAATGCTCTTTTGGCAAAATACTCCCGGAGTCACTCCTTAAGCCTGCTCATGTCTTCTTATAATGCAGAAAAAGGGGGGCAATTTGGCAGTTGATCCCCACACTTGTCAGATTTTGGGTTGGGGCCTAATTTTGCATGTTGTGTGCATGTCAAGAGCATGTCACTATTGGGGAAGACCTTCAGTGTCATACTGTGGTTACTAGGGATGTTCTTAGCCCATCTGGGATCTGGATTTGGTGAGAATGTGATTGTGGAAACATCGATTTCCATTAGCTGGTTTCTGCTTGTGGACGTGTATGTGTCTGTTGTTTGATTAAATGTAATGTGGATGATGAAAGTGTCCATGGGAACCTCACTAATTTCAATGCTCTTTACAATGGCTTAGTGAGGTTCCTTCTTTGCTTGGCCCACTTTCAAAAGATGGTTAAACTTTCCAAAAGTGCTGTATGTTTGACCCCATTGATGGATACACTAACTTGCAGGAGCTTGTTCCTGGAGTTATGCCATGTTAGTGGCTACCACAACCCAAGAAGGCTTGAGAGGAGTTTGGTTCAGCAATGCTGTTGGTGCGGTCAGAAGAGGTGCTGGTACAAAGATAACCTCTATTGGTTTGTGGAATACTGTTCTTCTCTCTGTGATATGCCAACATCTGAACAGTAGATATGTCTGAAGTGTTGGTCATTGCATTCTGGTCCCGTAAAACTGATTCAAATGCCTCAGCGAGACATGTTCTGCTTGAGGAATTTCAGTACCCTGGCTTTGGACAGTAGGTTTGTTTGGAATGCATCATTTGCTATTCCTCTGATGAGTTGGTCCATGATGTCCATGTTGGACAAGTCATGTTCCCAGAGGGACATGAGAAATTGCAGTCGAGATCTGTAGCCCTAAGGTAAACGAAGTATTGTTGTATTGCTTCATTTTCATCCTGTGAAAGAGATGCAGAAGTGATGCGATGAACCACGGGATTTTAAGTGGGTGTGAATCTTTGTGTTCTGGACAAATTTGTCAGCACAGCTGTATAATTGCATACCTATCTGAGAAGTTGGCTTGTCTATCATTTTCATGAACACTTCCCAATCAATTTGAAATTTTCGGAATTGTTAGGGGTAATTTCAAAATGGAGCTGGGGAAGCTGGTGCCTTAACAGTTGTTGTTTCGATGGAGAGCTTCTTAACTTGCTTAAGGATAGACAGGGCTTCTTCTATTGCTGTGATTCCCAACTTCTTTAACATAATCCAATCCATCATTTGTAAGTTCTCTTTTATCAGCTTTTCATTTGCAAATGTTGCAGCACAGATTTTGGCTGAGTTGTCAGAGATGCCTACTTGAATAAGATAGTTTTGCCAATCTTCAGATTCCATCCTGTTCACAGTATCATGTAGGATTTAGTTGGACAAACAGATCAGTACTCAGCTGTATTGCAAGTTAAGCCTGCTCTGACAAAAGAGAAAAAAAAAACGAACCAGTTGGTAGATGTTCTATATAGTAGACTGTGATGTTCCATTATGCTACTGGGGCCAGCTTATTCTCTTGGTCCATCATTAGACTGCTTTGCAAGCTTGAGTATGGGGGCTGTATAAAGTTACAACCTGCTTTCTTTTTGTCTGCCAAACTGGAGGCTAGTTTGGAACTTTCTTGCAAAGGTGAGTATCATAATTTGATTCTACAGTGACACTAAGGGACTTGAAACTCAGAAAATTTATAACTATTGTGTTGAGGATTCAGAAACCCATTTATAGTGAGCAAATATGAAATATACTTGTTGCTTAGAGAACAAGTATGAAATATACTTGTTGCTTTGTGGGATGACAAGGATTTTAACCACATTGGTTTAAAAAGTTTTTTTTTTTTGTTCTGTGGGTAGAAAATAAAATATTCTTGTGAATATGGAGAAAATTTTGACTTACATAGTTAAAATTCAACAACAGCATAATTGGCAGTAGCTGGAACTATAAAACGTGCAACTGAAGTTGTTAGATGTAGTTGGAAGAAGATGGAAAAATTCTTCAACGTCTCTTATGTCAGACATGATGCCAAACACTGTATCAGAATTCACATACAATCCTGATGACAGACTGACTTTTGCTGCATATTTTTGCAGACAGGAAAATATATTTAGTCGGGAAGGCAAATGACTGGGAAGAGGATAAAAAAAAAACTAGGTTGTTCTTAAGAAAAATACTTTCAATAGAGTACAAAAAGTAAAATGTTATTATATTTTATTAAGAAAACCAAGTAAAATAGGTTTCAATGACACAGTACACACTCTGGCAAATAATTATAATAACAAGTGCTCTCTGTTCCATGCTCATTGGAGGTACATGAATTTAACCAAAAAGAGGATCAAGATTTTTCACGTATGTGGATACCATCAACAGAGAATGTGAACAATTTAAACTAAAGAAAATGACTCTGGATATGTTGAAGGGTTTAACATTCATACAAAGTCTAACAGCAAAAAAAGATGCTGAAGCACAAAAATAAATTCTAGCAAAGTTTGAACATAATAATAATAATAACGTAACACTAGAGGAAATAATTGATGATTGTCAAACAATGCTAAGTCTGAAGCATGATGCAAAAACCTTCAGAATATAAAATGTGCATTGGTAAAAGCTAAGGAAAAATGCACAAAAAGAAATATAAAACCTTGTTTCAGATGTGCAAAATTACATCTGGGTAAAGACTGTCCATGGAAAAATGCAGAATGCTATAACTGTGGTAATACAGAACATATCAAATCACATTGCAAAACTAAACCTAGAAAAAAATTTTCACAGGAAGAAATTAATGCACAATATAATGACAAAAAAAATAGGCACATGAAACAGAAGAAAATTTGTTAACATGCAAATCAATAATGTGGGAGTAAAAATGTTACTATATATTGGGTCATGACATCTCAATAGTAAATGAAACCACATGGAAAGAAATTGGAAAACTATCATTGAAAAGGACTTACAAAGTTGCAACTTCAGTTTCTGGTGAGAAATTATTTTTGGTGGGAGAATTAACATGCGATCTATAAAAATCACATGCTTATTTCAAAAATAATTATGAAATAAGCAGGTGGAAACAAAAGCTTATGTTCTCAGAAATGCAACAAATCTATTTGATACAGACTGGATGGAACCATTTGAACTGTGGGATTTGCCAATAAATGCTTATTGTATAAATGTAAGTGTATGAGCAACAAATTTAAAAAGTCACAGTGAAAAACTGAAGGAAGTATTTAAGAATGCTTTCCTGATGTTCTGCCTAATGAACTGGGCCAGTGTTCAAAATTCAAGGCAAATTTTCAAGTAAAAAAAGGTTGAAAGTGTACCATTTGCAGATTAGAACAAATAAATCAAGAGTTGGACAGACTAAAAAGAATTGATTTATTGTGGAAAATAAACTGTTTGAAATGGGCTGCATCTGCAGTGTACATAAAGAAAAATAAATGACAAAATTTGTGTTTGTGCAGATTTCTTGACTGGATTAAATAGTTGTCTCCAAACACACAATTACCCATTACCAAGTCCAAATTTTTCAAAGTGCAATGGTAGAAAAATATTTTCAAAGCTGGATCTCTCTGAAGCATATTTAAAATTTCAGATTAAAAATCAATGTTCTGAATTAATGACCATAAATATGCACAGAGGGTTAGATAAGTTTAATTGACTTCCTTTTGGTACAAAGGTGGCATCAGCTATTTTTTGACAAACCATGGATACTATGCTGGTTGTGATTTCATAGTGGTGTATTTGGACGATATTTTGATAAAGAGTGTGTGTCGAAAGAACAACATGTTGGACGTGTCAAAACAATTATGCAAAAACTAAGAGAATACAGATTCAAGCTTAGTAAAGAAAAATGTGAATTATTTTTGCTAAAAATAAAATACTTGGGTCTAATTATTGATAAAAATGGTAGGAAACGAGATCCATTGATTTCAAATGCAATTAGAAATATGCCTACACCAACAAACATAACTAAGTCACAAGCTTTTTTAGAACTGGCTAATTATTATCGACTTTATGTACTTAACAATCTACTGAACAAAGGAGTAAAGTAGAAATGGGATCATAAATGTCAAAAAGCGTTTAATGAGAAAAAAAAAAGTTTTACATCTGATTTGTCATCAGCACATTACAATCAAAAAGCAAAAATTTTAGTAGCATTAGATGCTAGAGCGGTGATTTTACACAAATACGATGTGGTAAAATGAAAGCTTTCACTCATGCTTTACACACACTTCTACTGAAAAAGAAAAATTACAGCCAGACAGAGAAAGAAGCTCTAGTAATCATATTTTCTATGAAAAAATTCCATAAATTTATTCATGGAAAAAATTTGCAAATAGACTATAAGCTGTTATTAGTGTTACATAGTTCAAAGAATACCTACCCATACAGTTAAAAGATTACATTGCTTGGGTACCATCTTGTTAAATTATAATTTAATGATGGAATACCAATCATCTAAGCAATCAGGACATGCAGTTAGATTATCTAGGTTAATATTTAAAATGCAGAACCAAGATGGAAATTAAAAACATTCTGTGTAATGTAGTATGGAAATTATCAGTTACACTGGATGAAATTAAAGAACAAGTAGAAAAAAAACATCTTTATTGCTAAAATAAAGAAGCAATTAAAAGAAAGTAAAAAAGAACAGATTCCAGAATTGAATGCATACTTGATATGTGATGATGTTGTAATGTATGGACAATGAATTGTAATAACCAGTGTGTTACAGAAACGTATATTCAAATATTTTCATTCTAGACATCCTGGCATTTCAAGATTGCAATCTCTCATCAGAAGTTTTGTATACTGGCCCAGAATGGACCAATATATCAAAAAACAGTAAAAGTATGTAGTGGACACAGCATGTCGCCCCCCTCACCTCCCAGTGTAAGTGACATAGGTTGCCTGTGCTTTACAGAGGAGATTCAATCTGTGTGAACAAGATGACACCTCATGTGACAGAAAATCTGTGTTACAACTTTGCTAGACACCATAAAAGCCAGGGTTTGTTAACACTGGGGACAGAGTTGAATGGATGCTGCTGGTGTGACAGGAACGAATTATGACAACTCAGCAACAAGGTTGTGCTCTAGCAGCAAAACTACTTTCAAGAATTGCAAGTTTTTCTTTATAGAAAACATTACAATCCCACCATATCACCCAAGGTCTAATGGACAAGTGGAATGGTTTGTGGGAATATTCAAAAGAGAATTGCAAAAAGCAAGTCTGGACAAATAAAATGACGAGGCACTTCAAAATCTTTGAGAATGTACCAGTTACCACTTAACCCCGATGCACCATAAGGCAATGTTGCTGGCAGAATTAAAGTTTGCCAAAAGGGTAAAATCAGCGTTCGATAAGTTATTGCCAAGTAGAAAATCACATACAGGGAATAAAATTGACACCAATACTTCCGAGGTTGGTGATAAAGTATTCTTTAGAGCATACAAGAATGGAAAAGAAACATGGGAAGACAGCATAATAGCAGCTAAAATTAGAAAATTGGTCTACATGTTGAAAGGGAAAAAATTCCAACATAAAAGACACCAAAATTAGTTGAAGAAAAGATTAACTGATGAAAGACCTGAAGAACTGGTTAAAATGTTGTCTGAAATTTTTAATGTGCCAATATGAAAACATATTGTGGAACCAACAAGATCAAGTTCAAGGCAAAGGAAATGTAGAGAAGAATTAAAAGTGAATCCCTGGCCGAAACACTGCAAAGTACGTTGGTGAACACTCCAGGAAGAGATGGGGGAGATACAAATAGGAAATAAACATAATATATTTATTTAATGAAGTAGTAATCTCAAAAGAGGGGGATATTGTGGAGTAAAGAGTACACCCCCCCTGGTGACTCTATAAACTCATCCAATACTATAAAGAGTTCCATGGATGAGCTCATTAGTGGTCGTATTAGAGACAGTTGTCATACTAACTATACTGTTAACCTATCGCCATAAACTTGAATCTAATCTGACAAAACAGAGGTCTTGCTGTTGGATGTCATTTATCATCTTACTCAGGACGGTAGCCTGTCTGGAAAGTGTTAAAAGATTTTTTCTTTTTTTAAATTTCAAATGTTTGACATGATATGAAACAGAAGAAATATAATTCTTTCAACGTTTTACAAACAGAAACAACCTTTCTCCCTTGACTGTTCTCACTTCACGGCTGCTATAATGCAATAAAAGTAAAAAGTTTCCCTTTTTATGGAAATTTCCAATAAAATTGATTAACAACTTAAAAATTGCTTGGGGAAGTGAAGATCAGTTTTAAAGATTAAAATAATCAAGAATACAATATTGATTGAAAAAGAAGACACTGGTGTTCATTATTATATACACATATCTCTCTCTCTCTCTCTCACTCCATATATAAATATATTATATTTTCAGCTTGATTAATTGATAATGACTTCAATCACCTTTTCCAAAATAAAATCATGCTTACCCAATTATATTGGTTAAATAAAAATCTAAACAAAGCTACCTGAGAATGTGCATTTAGTGATATCACATGAAAGTGAAATTGGCTATTCTGTTTCATAGACTTTCACACAAATTCTCATGGAAAGGGCAGACATCCATCTCTTCTCTCCCCAGCTATGGGTAAAATAGCAGGGCAGAGATTTACAGCTTATCAGTGTTTTTCAGGTTATTTTAAAGCTAGAAAATATTTTGCAGATTCTAAGAATTTTGGGGGGATAATAATCTTTCTACTGATACAAGTCTTACTAATTAACCCATAGCTGGGATAGAAGAAAGGGATTCATACGTTTCCCAAGGTTATTGATGTGTAAGTAAAAATGTAACAAACTGAAACTAGTCTTTCCGATTTTCAGTTTGGTGCCGTTATCCTTTACACCACCCTCATATTTAAGCAGTCACCCATTTAGATACTGGCCAGACTTGAGAGTACTTAACTTCAGTGATCATATAGGAACCAGTGTTTCAACCTTATATGAAACTGGGTCCTCTAGACTTGAATAACAATCTGTCTGAGACAATGACTACTCTGAATTGGACCAGCCTGATGAATGCCTTTAGACTATCTTGATCTAGACAAACTCAATGCAATATATCTGCTTGAACCTATAACAGTAATGACTTACAGGGCCTTCTGTCAATTAGCTAAAAATTATCTGGAAACTGGTATTTTAATCAGAATGAAACTTAATTTATTCGTCAAGAAAGAGCATTTTTACCAAATTGCATTAATAAAAATTGTATTAATTTTGTTATTTACACTAATTATAATTGGACTGTTGTCCTCATCTTTGTTGTTGTCATCACAACATTTTGTTTGTTGTGCCCTCTGACTTTCTATCAGGTGTATATTGATCTGACAAAACAATAGCCTAGTGGATTAAATACTGACTTGTAAATTAGGTCACATAGTCATTCTAAATTCAATCTCTGGTCCAGGTAGCAACAACTGAGCAGAACTAAAATAAGAACGAGAATAGTCTACCCACGTAGATTAAATAAAGGGTTCAGTTTAGAATTCCCTGTAGCTTATGCCGATCAATATACACTTGAGGAAGGCCAGATGGCACAATGGATGAAACGTTGTGATAACAACAACAAAGATGAGGATAACAGTCTGAATGTAAACAGTATAAATAATCACTCCTTATCCCAGAAATTTAGACAGAAATACATTTTTGTTGTTATGCTAACAAACACACAAAAATTACTATTATATATAGAGTTAAATATGTATAAGCTAAACATTTTCAACTTTACATTATTTACATTATTCAGACTGTTATCTGCATTTTCATTGCCATATTCTCAATGTTTCAGCTGTTGTACACTTCAGCCTTCTTCAGGTGATTGGAATTTTGAACCAAACCTTGATTTCGTCCACCGGGGTAGATTGTTCTAATTCCATATGCCATGCCTCTTTTGCATGTCTCAGTTATTTCCTTTTAACTCAAATCTCCAAGTTTTGGTTCACCGCTGCTGTAGCCTGGTATTTAACTCACAACTCTTTAGGTCTAGTCACTGGATCTAACCAACACCTTTATCCACTGGGCCATGTGTTGTTGAGGGTTCAGTTTGAAATTCCAATCACCTGATAAAGGCTGGAGTGTACGACTGAAACATTGTGAATATGGCAATGAAAATGAGGATAACAGACCAAATAATCATAATACCTCATCTCAGAGATATAGACAAATATTGTTTTTATTAATTGATATTTCTCAAGTTGATTCTTCTAAATATTTTCAGCTAACAAATTTTCTTATATCTTTATCAGCAAATGGCTTCATCTTGGCATCACAAATAGAGTAAATTATCAACAACAATGATTTTATGATCAGGCAAATTGACATGACAGTTACTTAATATTCCATTAATATTCTGAAACGTTGTTTTGCAAAGCAAATTAGATGAACAGATGACACATAATCAAAGATGACTGACATTTTCGATTAACTGGTGAATCATGACATTTCAAATAAAAGTTTTATCAAAAATATATTCTGAAAATATTGAATTTAAAATTGTTGGATGTAATTTGGTATTCATGTAATTACAGCATAAAAAAATAACAAAACACAAGATTTTTGGTAAGTACTAAAATATGTCAACCTTGGCACAAAATTTTCAAATAGAACTCAAAATGATGAATAATGATTTTTTTATGAACGATGATAAAACTCATAAAAAAGACTGATATGAAATGATTGGCAATGTTTAAACATCATGGCCCCCAAAAAACTCTATGTCAAAAGAATGGTTATTCCCTTGACACTCCTGTTACTGTAGGCATTTTGACTCCCTCAGTAATGGTTATTTACAAGATTATAAAAATATATGAACCAAGTACAATACAATATTTATTATTTACCTTTTATGATAAAAATATAGTTTTCAGTAGGTACCTCCCACTTGCAAGCTTAAAAAACAGCATAGCATGATAAAAAATGGTCCCAGATGAATAAAAACAAAGTTTGATTGTCAAAACATTTATGTTATTATGAAAAGGAAAGACCAAAGTATTTTTTATTATTTTATTAAATTTTTTAATCATTTCTAGCACATTTGAAATTTTGGCTAAAAACCATTTTTTTACGTCAGTAGTCATGTAATATTTATCATTAGTGTTTTAGCACCTTTTTTTTTTCTGGAGAAAAAAATCATTGATTTGGAAATTCTTGCAAAAATCAAATAATTTAATGAAACTTTCAGGATTTATTCCTAAATGAATTAAATTAATTTTTAAACTTTTTTTTATATCTTGGTAAAAATATTTTTTTTCACACAAGTTACTCCCCACTTACTTAATTTCAAGAAATTTTGAGAAATTAAATTTATTCTAGAAAATATTTTTCATTAGTTAAAAGCAGGACACCTTAGAGAATGTAAATCATCATTTTTTTTTTCAAATTACTTCCTATTTGCTCTGAATTGTAAAATAAAAATGCAATAAAACTTTGGCATTATTTATTAAGATTTATTAAGAACACTATTAAGAAAAAAATTTCAATGAATAATGAATTTTTACAAGATTTGTTTTAATTTTTTTTTTTAATTTTATTTATAATAATTTATAATATATAAATCATTTAAAATTCTGAATTACTTATCCTAAGCTTAGGGATATTTTTATTAAGTGAAAACTAAATTTACAAATCAAAAATTGAAAAGCTTAATAACAGTTGTTTCACATCAAGTTTTTAATATCATTTTTAATTTTTTTATATATATAAAATATTACATAATGTTTCCCTGTTTGAAAGTATGGTTGACTATACATGAAATAATCAGAAAATAAGAGTGATGACTATTGTAAATTTAAATTCAACATTCCTAAAATTAGATTAGAGAATATTTTCCAACATTTTTAAGATTACTGAGTACTTAAAAATGATATAAAAAAGGCACTCAACCACCATCTCCTTAAATTATGTTATAACAAAAAGTCTTTGTGGAACAACAAATAAATCTGTCAACACCTTAGTAATGCCTGTTAGTGATCTATGAGTTATAAGCAATGAGGACAAGTGCATTATCACCACTACTGTTTGCTTTAAAAATCCATTTCTCTGTTGTTTTAAACTTAAGTAAAATAATTTTTTCCTGTGTCAGATTAATTATACTTTAAATCAGCTAATATTCCTCAAATAAAGTTTCAGAAAAGTATATTTTATTTTTGGAAGATTTTTAAACCAAGAATTAATTTTTCTTTATAAATTTGTCAAAAATGGCCGGTGTTAAACAATTTTGTGAAAGCAACAAAAAAGTTGAGATTCCAATCAATATAATTTCTATTCGTAATGTGCCAGAGTATTTTGCTTACTGGAAATAGAAAATGTAATCATTTAGCTTTCAATTAAAGCTAAAAAGAAAGCTTGAAACATGTTTTTCATTTTTGAAAAATTCATTTTAATCCTTAGGTATTGAAAAATTAGGGGAGATACCTACAAAGTATGCTGTATTTATAGGTTAAATGCTTAATATCACGAATAGAGCATATGTAAATATACAAGTGGACACTGAGGTCAACACCCAGTGTTGACAGTCCATTTCATATGGCCTGAAGATTGTATTTGATTATTAAACAGACTGTTGCCACTGATTGTTGACCTAAATGTCCACTTTTATATTTATTTACCATTATATAATAATTTATTATTTACCATTTTATAAAAAAACAAATTTGAAAGTAAATATTTTTATTCAAAAATTTATAAAAAAATTACAACATTATCAAAATATCTAAACCAACTACAATACAGTGTTTATTATTTACCATTTTAAAAATAACTATGAATAATCATTTTTTATTCATAATCTTATAATTTATGTAAATTTGTCTGTGTTTGAAGGCAAACAAGTGAATGCATTCATTTAACCTCGCAACAAGTGTCTTATTTTCTATGTATTTTCTACATATTTCTTTGTAAATTCCTCAAAAACAGAATTACAACAGCCTATATATATATATATGCGTGTGTGTGTGGGTGAATATAAGATAGTGCTGGTGTTAATAAAATAGTGCTTGATGTAATATAACATAGCTTTTAAGTATATATTAATAAATATATCTATTATACCTCACCAGCAACACAACTCAGAGTTTCATGTACAATGTAATCTTCAGCTACTGGCTAGAGACTCTCTGTTACATAATATAAATTTTAATAAAAATATATGGTTAACACAATGCTGATGCAGTCCAGATATTATACGGGGATTATGATTTTTTAAAAATATATGTTGCATTTAAAATAGGTGGGATATACATAGAGTGCTGGTGTTAATAAAATAATGCTCGATGTAATAACATAGCTATTAAGTATATATTAATAAATATACATATTATCCTTCACCAGTAGCATAACTTGGAGATTTTTTAAATATTTTTTTTAATTAATTAAATAAATGATTTCCACTGGAAAATACCCCATCTACAAAACCATCTGTTGGTGAGTAATTCCCATTTCTGTTTATTCCTCGATCCATTAATGAAGGATACAGGAGTGCCCAAAAATTCCGAACTTAAAATCTTTCTCACCGTGCTTCATTTTTGTCATTGGTTAATAATTATTATTTAATAAATGTCTTTTGTACTGATTATATTGATACTTTTCATTTGTCCTTGTTTTATTATCTACTTTATATATATATATATATATATATATATATATATATATATATATATATATATATATATATATATATATATATATATATTATTTTTTTATTATAAGTGATTATAATAAAAATATGTAGAAATCACTACACAAAGTCTTTCATGTTTCAATACTTTGTATTTCTTCAGGTGATAATGTATTGTATTAAGCACATTTTTAAAAGTAAATGCTATAAACAGTGGAATTTTTACTCCATTTGTTCTTTCTCTCATTTGGAAATATATATATTATATATGTATATATATAATTAAAAAAATATATAATATATATATATATATATATTTATCTATATATAATTAAAAAAAATTCAGTCTGAGAGGTGTGGCTAGAGTGGTGGGAGAGAAATATAACAAATGCTGTTTATGGTTTTGTATCAAAATATGAATAGATGCAAAGGTGTTCAAATTTAAATTATATATATATATATATATATATATATATATATATAAATATAAATAATTCTCAAAATGTGTGTGTGTTTCCACAGTTTTCATTCAATTTCAATTAAATTTTTTTTGTTTGATAAATAATTCTTCAGTGTCGCTTTTGAGTCCAAATTGTTGGCAACAGTGGCTCTCCACTACTTCTTATCCATTATAACTCTCAGCAATGTTTTACCATTTATTACTATCTGTTTTTGGATATATATCTTTCATAAAAACTTTAATAAAAATAAATAGTTTAAATTATTACAATAATTTTATCTATATCTATAATTCTCAAAATGTACGTGTGTGTGTGTGTGCGTGTCTGTACATGTGTGCATATGTGATCAGATGGTGTTTATGCATTTCCACAGTTTTCATCCAATTTCGATGAATTTTTTTTTGTTTGATAGATAATTCTTCAGTGGCAGTTTTGAGTCCAAATTGGCTGAAAATTTACAAAACATGAAGGTGAAAATTTGAAAAACTCATTTTTTACAATTTGCACAAAAATCAAAGGCAAAATTTAATTTACTTTTTCACATGTAATCTTCCAATCCCAGCTGATGCTGTGGTGTGGGCATGATTCACACCTACACATGTTGCCCATTGGTTGCTGCTGACCTTGATAATTAGCAGTTGAAGCAACATGTGTACGTGTGGATCTGCAACACGTGATGTGTCACACACTGAATGCGACACCTGTTCATGTTGCCAATTGGCTGCACGAACCCCTTTAAATGTCCAATCAAATGCTGCCATGTCATAATGATTGTCTACACTTAATTCCACAATTCCGCTTCTACTCCTGAACATCCAGCCCTGTTTACACATTCCCTTTCTATTAGCCAAGTGTTCCATCATTCTCAAGTGAGGTTACCTTTTCCATTGCATAAAGCCTACTACTACAGTTTTAAGGCATTGATTCATTGTTGTTTACAGCCAGTCCCAAATTAAATTTTCTTATTCTCTGGCCAGTTTTTGCATTGCATTCACTATAGTAATAAGTAAGCTTGTTTTTTTATTACTCAACATTTATTTTTCCAACCTTTCCTAAAGTTATTCGAGCTTAGTGATCCCCATGGCTTTTCATTGTTTTCTTCTGGTATTTGCCCACGCATTCCATTTGATAATTCATACTGCATGAGAGGCTGAAACAAGATTGGGAAAGCAAAAAACGGCCCTTTTCAGTGTGGATTTTTTAATCTGACATTGTTTCTTTATTACTATAATAAATAACTGACATGGGTTGCAAGAAAGATAAAACCTTAAAAAAAAGAAATAAGTTACTGTGAAGTCAATGAGAGATTGGAACACAATATTAGAAATTGTGATAATGTTGATAGGTGGGGGTTGATATATTCTATGATATATAAAACTCTGTTGTGTCATTTAATAGCAAAATCTAATTTTTTATATCTCTAAGTACACATTGGAGGGATTTATACTTAAGTCTATAGGTTATCACCAGTCCTCTTTATACTTGTATTTGCAAGAATCCACCCAGAAAGTGACCTATTTTGTGGGGTCTTATTTCCTTGCAAGAGATACTGTTAACATATTCTCAATCCTGTTGACATATCTGAACAGAGATCATAGAGCAAAAATGTAATTGAAAACTATCAAGAACAAGAAAAAAATGGCATGAAAAAGGCAATCAAAGGTGATATAAGAAAAATTAAAATGGTGTGGGAACATGAAGAATGATTATCTCCCTTTTTTTTAAGAAGTCATGTAGGTCACATGACAGCATACAAATTTGTGAGATGACAAAAGTGGAGTTGATGTGTCTGCCCATGTCAATTGCTGCTGCTGATAGAGACTGATAAGGCACTAGATATCATCACAAGCCCACAAAAGTCAGCAGAACAGAAGAGCCTACATAGTACCTTGAAGTTCATAGAACATAGCAGTGTCCTGGCCATTTTCCCTTCAGGTAATATTATAAATAAGACTATTGATTCTTGCCTTTCCACTCTGCTTGTTTTCATTAGCAAACACGTCTCTCCACAATTTCCTGTCCTTTATAGCTCTTAATAAGTTTTGGGGTTATCTCTCCTAAACCTTGCTACATCATCCATTTACTCAAGCTTGCCAGGTAGGTTATGCATTCGTTTCCTCCATCCTCCTTGTCTTCAATCTGTCCTGTGAGTATCAAAATTTCTAAGCCCTCTTCCCTCATTATGTGCCATAGAAATTTCAACTATCTCTTCCTGATGTTAAGCGTAAGTATCCTTTTTCTGAAGGGACACAGAATATAGAAGAAGATATTTGAAGCTGAAACTTATTTTTTCATACACTTGTATATGTAGAGTCACACTTGAATACACATAGGAATGTTGATTTATGAAAAGTTTAAGCATAAGGTAATGTTTGATGAGGCTATGCAGGTTGACTATTACTACAAAGAGAGTTTGATTGTCATTGAATTTCCTTAGAAAAATCCACTTTAAATAACTCAAGAATATATACATATGTGTGTGTGTGTGTGTGTGTAAAAATTCAGATATAAATAAAACTGTATCTGTAAAAAGATAATGAATTAAATATTTTCTTATTTATTTTATGTGTTTCATCTTCTGATGGACTTTATCAAGATGAATTTAAGGATTTTATTTTGCAACAAATATTTATAAACAGAAGTAAAAATAGAAATTTAAAAAATGTATTTATGAACAGAAAAAGGATCTTATGTGAAACAATTTATCAAATGCATTAGTCATACATAGAAATAAGTTCAACCACCAATTTAATCTAAAGAATGCCACACTTATTAAAAGAGAAAGTAACTTAGTTCTTGTGAGTGCATCTATTGAATCTTACCAAATTATAAACCTACACTCCAGATTTATTCAAATATCTCCTCACCCTAAAGATATATTTCTTTCACATGCCTAAAATATGGGCATATATTTTTTAAATTTAAAAGAAATGGATAAATTCAGTACCTTATATCATTTAAAATAAACTAAAATAATAATAACATTAAAAAAAATCATTAACAACATTTACTAGCTTTTGTGTATTAGTCATTATATATATATATATATATATATATATATATATATATATACAATTGTGTATATGGAATGAATTCCAATAACCAACAATTACTATTCTTAAAAGAGTGCTCAATACAAAGTAATATATATATATATATATATATATATGTGTATGTGTGTGTATAAGATATTTATATATCTATATATATATAAGAGATATTTAATTCTATATATATATATATATATATATATATTTGTGGGTTCATGAGTTTTCATTTTATATATTAGATAGTTTTATTTTAAGTGTTACCTTTTGCCTGGACATTTGAATTTGGTGTTTTCTTATGTGTGTGCATGTGTATATATTTATTCTTCTATCCATTTCTATATATTTTAGTGGCTTTTTTTCTTTTTGTTGTTCATTGATGAATATTTGTTTTTCTATTCTACCCCTATTAAATTTTATCTATTGAACCATTTTTATCTATATATCTTTGCCCATCTAAGTTATATTTAAATAGTATATTTGAAAGTGTTTACTAACACATTCAAATTTGAATATTTGTTGGTGTGTATATTTGTGTGTCTTTATTAATATATGTATGTATGATCACTTATCTATGCCTTTCATTGTATGTATATTTTGTCATCTTTTTTAAGGGTTGTGGACACCTATTTCCTGTTTCATTTGTGTTTTTGCGTGTTTATATATCTAAATATATCTACGTGTTTGTGTATTATAATCTGATTGTGTATGTATTGTCTTTTGCAAGATTTCACCCTCCCCTATCCATATCATCACTTCAAATATACATAAGCTGTAATGAAGCTTATCAGCAACATTAGATTTTAACATTTATTCTAACTGAATTTTTGGCTTTCAATTAAGACAAAATAACAAAACATATGTATTTTTTCCTCAGTTTCTTCTTTAAATAGTTTTATAATATTTTAAAATTAATACAGATTAAATTTAAAATTGGTAATTTTTAATTTTCAATTTTATAGTAGAATTTGATATTAATTTGTTAGAATGATTTCTGTTTTAGTCGAACCCTAACATTAAAGCATCAATTATTATAACCAAGGTTCGTTGTCAAGCTTTTTGAATTCTCATATACTTGTATTTTGATTGGTCATTCCAGCTTATGTAACAGCGTTTCCTCTAGCAAGGGGTGTTTGATTGATTTGAACCTTTTAAAACCCTTTATTCTGCATTCAACACCATCACTTGATAAGACACCAGATGTGTTGAAACAAAATGGCTATTTTTGTAGGGATTTTATAACATATTTATGTTATAGTTTCCAAATAAATTATATATATATATATATATATATATATATATATATATATATATATATATATATATATATATATATAAAGGGAGAGGTTACACTTGTTCCAACAAGAAAAAAGTGTATATTTTAAAGAGAGAAGCCACAAAAGTTTTAATTATAAAGTGGATTTTTTAAATATATATCATACTTAATTTTCCATATTTTTGTTACACGAGTTTTTGATCTTGCAACCTTCATCAGGCAAAGAGTGATTATTTCCACATATTATTCAAATTAATTAATTTTTCTTTATGTTTTCTGATGTTTAACCATTGCTTTTTGTGTGTAGTCATAATCCAAATATTCTATAACTTGTGGAGAAAATATTCTTCTGCTTAAAAGATAAAACAATTAAGATTGGTCAGAGAAAGGAGGTCTTTGTTATATATATATATATATATATAATGGACTCTCTTGTCGGTTTCGACATATGAGGATCTGACAGCTTATTGATTCAGTTATGAAAGTTTGTGCGATAATCTTAAGTGGCATTTAAGACCTGCTAGTGATTTACAAAGGAGACCATATATGGAGCAAGTGTGAGGATTGTGAGATGAGATCACTGTTAGATTGGCTGACCATTTAGATCTTGCTCTCGCTTCTTAAAGCTGATTCAGACAAGCAGATTGAAAATTGCTGAGTCCACTAAAAACACATTGATCGCCATTCTACCTACTCCATAGGGTAAGCGCTTATATATATATATATATATATATATATGTGTGTGTGTGTGTGCTGTCCATCTGGTGTGTTTGATTTTGCCAGTATGTGTGTATATATTTGTTCTCCATAGATATTTGTGCATGTGGTCTGACTAGTGTGTCCAGTCATTATGTGTGCATGCTGTGTGTTTATGTGTGTGTGTGTGGGGGGGGTATGATCTGTTTAGTGCTGATTTAAATTTGTCTATGAAGTTTTTTTTTTCTTGTATTTTAAGTAAGAATAATTCTCTGTTTGATATATTGGCATAATTTTAAATTTTCCTTGATTACATTTGTGGATGTGTTGTGATACAAAGAGTTTTCTGTTGTTTGGTAATTTGATGTTGCTTTTGTGAAGAGAAATTCTGTTGTCTAGTGCTTGGCTGATACCTATATATAACTTCTTGCATTTTGTGCATAAATCACATTTTTGGGGTTACAGTTTAAGTTTTTCTTTATCGTTTTATTTTTTTCTTTATTATATTCTTTGGGAACTATATCCCAAAGAAACTCACCAATTGCTATTAGAATTATGTGAGTCAAAATGCAAAGATGAGGGGGAAAAATCCTGGAATATTTTGCAAAGAAAAATAACCTGGCTAAAAACATTACCAAGAAAGGAAATGTGGGATAATGAGATAGAATCCCAAAACACAAACCAAACTCACAAGAAAACGCAACACAGAGAAAACCTTATAACAGAGGTAAGAAACCTAATATATCCTACCACACACAAACACACCCACACAACAAATACAATTAGCAAAATACATTTAACAATGCACAAACAAGCTTTTACAACATTATACCATAATACAGCAAGACATAGGACCAAACACAAACATTCACAAAGCCAATATTTACATATACCACCTAAAACAATAATAGAAACCTAACAACCACTACTCATATCAAGGAATACAATCAAAATTCCTCTGCGTAACCCCCATACAAAAACAACAAATCTAGAAACATCTGGCACACCCCTTCTAACAAAACCATACACACTTATATAGAGTCATCTAAAAATAACAACTCCCAACTTTACCAACAGAAATTATCACTGTCTGGAAAACCCAAAGCATGCAGAGAGAGTTTACCTCTTAGAAAATCAGGAAAATATGTGGAAAGAAACAATCATCATTTTTAGAAACCCCAATCAGAACAAGAAGACCAATTTAGATAACATAAAACCCAAAATAATTAAACTATCTACATATGCACTTACAAAGGACAAAATTAACTTATTAAAATTTGGCCTAAAATTTTTCCCTGACCTGAAAAACAATATAACAGATCTAAAAAAAAAGACCTTAGAGAATTTGAACACAAACTCAGAAACACTGAATAATAACAAAAACATTACAGATGAATCATTAGTAAAAAATAAATCTAAATTCTTCCGAAACAAAAACAATAATACAAATGAGCTAAGTGGAATTTTTGCAAAACTCTGGAACCTCAACTTACAAGAAAAATCCAAACCATTCAATAACCTTAAATACAAAGACTAGCCTTAGAGAACATCCGAAGAAATAACAATATAATTAAAGGAAGCAGATAAAGACAGCACTGTAGTGATTATAAACAAAATATATTATAAAAGAAAAATTCTAGCGGCACTAAATATATAAATTAATTGTCAGAAATATAGACAAAAATATTATATCCAAAATTCCAAAATTCTGCTTAATAAGATATTAACAAAAAAAAAGTAAATGATTTCCTAATAAACATCATCCCAAAAACAAGCAATTTCTATGGACTACCAAAAATTCACAAATTGAGTGAAATAAAAGCTGCTATTCAGACACAAAAATCTGAATGTATTAACATCCCAAACCCCAGTGACCTTTATGTTCAGACCCTTAGTAGCAGGACCAGCCTTTCCAACTAGCAGTCTCAGTAACTTAATAGACACAATATTACAACCATTTTCTCAGCAGATTAAAAGCTACATCACAGAGATGATATTCACTTCCTTAGCTCCATACAACAAAAAGTAAATCCAGGAACACTCATGACAACGTTTGACATCAGTAGCATATATAACTACATATGCCATGAATTAGGTAAAAAGGCAATCTCATTCTGGATTGAAAAACATCCAGAAATACTACATGTCAGATTTGCTAAGGAATTCATCATTGATAGTATAGACCTAATTTTGAACAATAACACTTTTGAATTTGACAAGAAAAACTATATCGAAACCCTAGGTACTGTGAATGAAAATGACATATGCCATCCTAACATCAACTTATCTAGAGGAAAACCTCTATGAAAAGATTGAACAAATATATGGGAAAAATAAAAAAACCCACTTCACTAAATCTTGGAAGCGATACTTAGATGATTGCTTTATTTTCTGGAAATCCTCATGGGGTGATATTAACCAATTCCACATTCTACTCCAAAAGTTATGCCTGAAAATCAAATTCACCCAAGAATATAATTTTAACATACTGCCATTCTTAGATATACTCATTAGAATAGAAACAATCACATTATCACAAATATCTACCACAAACTTACAGACACCCAACAATATCTTCATTTTAGGAGCCATCACCCAAAAAGCTGTCTAAGATCCATCCCCTATTCCCTAGCATGTAGGGTTTGCACTATAGTGGCTGACAAACACCTCCAAAAACCCCGCCTAGAAGAACTACATAAAACTCTCAAAAAGGGAGTCTACACAACAACACTAATAAACAAAGCTCTTGAACTAGCAGAAAAAAATACCTTTAGACTACCTAGAAAACATACAAGAACAATCCAGAACTATTTACAGAAATAACAACAAATCTAGACCTACTTAACAAGAATGATAAAATGAAAAATATTCTAAAAACAACCAAAATAATTAAAAGAAAACACCAATCAATAAACTTAAAACACATTAACCTCACACAAATTTAGTCAACACACAAATAGAGGGATCACAAAATGCAACAAGATATGGGGTTTGTGATATCATTATAGAGAGAAACTCTTAAACCTTTGAAAACACCACAACAATATTCACAATAAAGAAAAACTTAAACTGATGAAGAAAAAAGAAGAAATCTACTCAGAGCTCACGGAAGTGCATGCATGTTGTCACATGTTTCAAGCTTGAGCAGAGGTTTTAATCATTCAATGTTGCATTTCATATTCCCTTCACTTATAGTGCACCCTAATAGATTGAGGTTTCTCACCCCAAAGAAAAATTTGTCATAATTTAATGTAAGGTTGTATTTGTTAACAGCCTCCATGAACTGTTAAATGTTTGCGATCATGGTCTGACTGGTTTAGTCTACAAACTGTTACATTATCAATGTATTTAAGTGTGTCCTTCAATTTTTCTGTGCTTATACTGTCAATAATTCTTTGAAAACTCAATGCATCATTAATCACACCATATGCAATCTGTCAAAAATGATACAAATGGCTGTTTGCCTCACAGGTTGTATAGAGTAAATCCTCTGGCTTGATTTCGACTTGGTGGTACGCGTTCTGGAGATCAAAACCATTATTTGGCTATTTCACTCACCATTGCATTGATGCAAAGGCAGTGGGTAATGCATCTCACTGAATGAACCTATTAATCATATTTTTGTGGTTCTCAGAAGAAATCATGAGTACCTGTGCTCTTCACAGAGACTCACTTGATTCAATAACTCCCTCTCCAAGCATTCTTGTTATTTTGGTTTCAATAAATTGTTTGTCATTGTGTGAGTACTAGCTAGATTTTACTGCTATGGGTTTACAGTCTGCCATTAGGTTGTTAAAAAGTGATACATACTGAGCGTCAATTGCTGCTAGTCCACAGATTTTTAAGGTTGGTTTGGGTCATCTAAAAGGGATTATGATGCTAGAATATCAACATAGCAAGTCCTACCCTAGTATCTTGCTGCAACAATGATTCTACATTACTGAGAGTTTTTAGCTGAAGTCTGGCCAGGCAGTGCCCAATTACTTGAGTGCACAAAGAAACAAGCACTATAGTTATTTTGTTGGAGCAAGGAAAGATCTGACGCTAATTAGCTTTCACATTTGAATCTATATAACTCGCAGAACTACCCATGTCAATAAGGGCATCCACAGGTATGGTTTTCGAATGACTTTCTGGGGAAGCAGAAGTATTAGAGTGATGCTTTGTTGGAGGGGGTGAAGATTGGCATACCTTAGAAAAAGGTTCAAGTTTTTCATATTTGCAACCATTGGCATTTCTAGCTTGACAGGAATATTAGGTGTGAAAAGAGAGCCCACAGAAGAAACATTTTTTGTTGAAACTGCCATGACTGGTGGCTTGGAGGTAGAACCTTGATCACAGGAAGACCCTGAAAACAAAAATGATGAGTTGGGAGAACTGTGACTCAGCAAGAAGAAAACGGACTGTGACTCTGGGTGAGTTCTAAATTGTGGGCAGTTCTTAATGAATGTCATGGTTTTGTTTTCAAAGAACCTCTGCTTCACTTGAACATTTCAAAGGCCATTTATAAAGGTATCCATAATATGTTTGTTTCAGGATTCTTCAGCAGTCATTGCTTTAAAATTGCAGTCTTTGCTTAGTATTCTCAATTCAGTTAGGTCGGACTAGTGAATCACCATCTTCCTGTTTTTGAGTGGCAAGTAGTTGCCAAGCAAAAAACCTCATCATCTTTAGTATAGACCTAAACTGTGTGCAGCAATTTTGTAGTTTCCTTGTAAGAAGAGGTACCTGAATTTATCCAGTAGAAAGAGGAGGGGGACATATAGTTTGTTATCAGACTTGTCTATTTGTTAGCGAGGGTGCTCCACCTTAAGGGTTACTACAAAGTTTTTAAATGTTAAAATCCAATGGGTCCATTGCTCAGCAACTGTGGTATGGTCAAGGTCAATGTTGAAACTTTATTCTAAGATGAATAAATTGTAGTGAAAAAACTGAACCTTTATTCAACTTAGAATGAAGCGTGTCCTATTGGACTTACTTAAATACATGGTTTGGTATGGATTATCTCCCCTTATAGATATGTATAATCCATACCACACCCACTTCATGGTTTAATAATTTCTTTAATTTAATTTAATCTTATTCGACTCCATGGTAAAGAAAAAATTTTTAAGAAAATTTCTTTCTTTTTTCTTTTTAACAGCAAAGAATAAATTCTAAGTATTTCTTAATCTTGAGCATGCAACATATAAATGGCCATACATAAATATTTCTTTGTGGAGCTAAATTCCATCTTTTTAAAACATTTGGCCTTGTTTATAGTTCTTGCAAATGCAGGGTGAACTGGAAACTGGATTTTTGTATATAAAAATTTAAAGAAATGATATACTACAAACAATTTTTATTTAAACTATCATCTATGGACCCCCATCAGTGGACTTTGGATGGAATGGACAAAATCTGCAGGCACAATAAAAAAAGATCTGCAGGAAAGAACTTCCAAATCATCAGTGATGTATTTCAAAATTTGCTGACTTAGCAGAACGAGTTGTATTAGTTCTCAAAGTGACCACTTGGTGGCAGTGGCAGCCCTCTCAAATGTAAACAAAGATCAGTGGACAGTGTATAAAGTATGATACATTAGTGCATGCATGAGAAAGTAGTTGTAAGAAAGCTATTATTTTTGTTATTTTGATTAATATATCAATATAAAATACATACTTATTTATGCCATATATACAAGTTTATAGTATTTAGCCGAATAATATAGCCGAACAATCGGCTTTAACAGACCACCCATCCCCTTATTAATTCATTGATGAGAGATTTGTCTGTATTTTGCATGTTAAATAATAAAACTCTTAATTTTTTAAAAAATTAATAAAAATTTATTGTACTAAGATACACACCTTAGTAAAACCAACTGTACTTTGTACCATTTTACCTGTTTGCACTTCTCCCCATAATTTGGTATCAAGTGGTCAATATATGGCTATTTTACAGGGTGTGTTGGACAGCTGGACTAACAGAAGACACAGAATGTTATATATAGATAAATAGTGTTTTTTCACTTTTCAAAAAAGACACATTTTGATCAACATTGTATCTAAATTGTCAAAGGCCATGTTCTGTTTTTGTTCACTGATTTTTGACTGACTTATTCATTATTATGAACTGGATATTGTCAACATTGGACTTGTTTGAATCCCAGCACTAAAGAAAAAAGGATTCTCAGGATGTATCCCAGAAAATCTTGTCTACCACACTGACAACACCAAGTTCAAAAATTGGAAAATACAATAAAATATTTAACATACCATTCTCTCTGTCTGTCTGTCTATATATATATATATATATATATATATATATATATATATAAAAACATATATTTCTCTGTTTATAAATCTAAGTATATATATTTTCTATTAACAACTGGTATTCATAATTCTTGATCTTATATCCTCAGGCCCAAGTGATTCCAATATTTGTTAATAATTGGCAAGAAAAATTCAAGATAAAAATGTATGTACCAAAAAAAAAGAAAAGACAGTCATACTTATTTAGTGGGTGTAATTTAAAGTCAAGATTGTGAGTAAACTTAGCAATCATTTAAAATCTAAGCTGAGCAAAAGTAAATTGAGTCACGCATGTTCTTCATCTAAAGATACGAAAGTAGTTATAACTTTCTTCCATATGGACCAGACAAAAACAACTTAGAAATGTTTTCGTTAAATCTTCATCTTAAACTCTGTCAAGTTTAAAAGAGGCTAGGATTATAAACAAAACAATCAATGTTAATTCATTCTTATATGCATCAATTCAATACAAAGGTTATTTATAATTTTGATCATAAGGATTAGACAAGATTTCGTTACAAATGAACAACAAAAAGAACAGTCTACGTCTATGGGTTAAATGAAGGGTTCAGTTTGAAAATCTCAAGAAGACATCTGGATTGACAAGCATCTTATGAAGGTTGGATGGTCCAACAGCCAAAATGTTGTGATAATAGCAGCAAAGATAAGGATGAGAGTCTAAATTGCTGGAAAAGTTAAGATAATTCTATCTTAGGATTGATTATAGATTATGTCTGACACAACCTGATGGAAAGAATGACTATTAATCATGGGTTGTAAATTACTTACATTATTTACATTATTCGGACTATTATCTACATCTTCATTGCCATATTCCCAACATTTTGGCTCTTGTACACTCCAGCTTTCTTCAAGTGATTGGAATTTCAAATCAAACCCTTTGTTTCATCCACTGGGCCATGTGTCCTTAATACATTACCCAGTGAATAAAGGCATTGGTTAGATTCAGTGACTAGACTCAAAGAGTTGCGAATTCAATTCCAGGCTGCAACAGTGGTGAACCAAAACATGGAGAGTTGAATAAAAAGAAAAATAACTGAGACATCTGGAAGAGGCAAGGCATGTGGAACTAGATAATCTACCCTGGTGGACAAAATAAAGGATTTGGTTCGAAATTCCAATCACTTGAAGAAAGCTGAAGTGTACAACAGCTGAAACATTGTGAATATGGCAATGAAGATGAGGATAACAGTCCAAATAATGTAAATAATGCAAGTAATCATAATACCTCATCTCAGAAATATAGACAGATATATAGAGAGACATAGACATAAAGGCCGGAGTGTACAACGGCCAAAACGTTGTGAATATGGCAATGAAGATGAGGATAACAGTCCGAATAATGTAAATAATGCAAGTAATCATAATACCTCATCTCAGAGATATAGACAGTTATATAGAGAGACATAGACATAAAGGCCGGAGTGTACAACGGCCGAAACGTTGTGAATATGGCAATGAAGATGAGGATAACAGTCCGAATAATGTAAATAATGCAAGTAATCATAATACCTCATCTCAGAGATATAGACATATATAGAGAGACATAGACATAAAGGCGGAGCATACAACGGCCGAAACGTTGTGAATATGGCAATGAAGATGAGGATAACAGTCCGAATAATGTAAATAATGCAAATAATCATAATACCTCATCTCAGAGATATAGACATATATATATAGAGACATAGACATAAAGGCCGGAGCATACAACGGCCGAAACGTTGTGAATATGGCAATGAAGATGAGGATAACAGTCCGAATAATGTAAATAATGCAAGTAATCATAATACCTCATCTCAGAGATATAGACAGATATATAGAGAGACATAGACATAAAGGCCGGAGCGTACAATGGCCGAAACGTTGTGAATATGGCAACGGAGATGAGGATAACAGTTCAAATAATGTAAATAATGCAAGTAATTATAATACTTCATCTCAGAGATATAGATGGCGATTGTGACGTGTTTAAAAAAAATATTATGGATTAGAGATAAAGAACGGATGTCTAAAATAAACAGATGTAAAAAAAAAAAATGCCTTCTTATTCATTCTATTAGAAATAAGACTAAGCTGATTTGGTCAAAGGCCATTCCAATTTTTTTACTGATAAAATACTCCTGTCACAATGGTAATTCCTTTTATTTATTATCAATAAACTACTATAACTTCTTGAGAAATATAGTGGAGTGGTTTCCTGTTGTCGTCTCTACAATTTTTAAGTTCAGAGTTTTTCTTCCTTAAGTTAAAAACTATAGAGTCTTACATGCAAATAACCTTGGGAAAGGTATGAATCTTCTTCTCCCCTCGAGCTATGGGTAAATAGCAGGAGAGACCAGGTTCTATAGCCATAGATGGCAACTGGTCTACTGCAGAAAAAAATGGCAACCTACTGTGGGAAAAAAATTCTGCCAGTCATGTATCAAAATATACATGATTGCCTAAGCATGTATCACGCATGGCACATAACTGTTTGATACAAGTATATTGTGTTGTTTCAGTTTACAAAATCTCTTCTTATTAAAAATATACATAATAATTTAATGGTTTAATTTTTATAGTTACTTTTTTGAGACAGTTTTTGAATTCCTTTAAACTTGAACCAAGATATTTGGGGCTGTTTTCAAAACTAAAATATAAGAAATATTGCAAATGATTGTGACTAAGCAAAAACTATCATCAATGAGGGTTGGCCATTTATGAGAGCAGCAACAAAAGAATAGGGTCATTGTATCAGGTTGGTTTTGCATTGATACAATTAAACTAAACATTTTGAATATTATATTTTATACTTTAACATTTTAGTCTAATAGGAAATAGCATCATGTTACATGTTCAGAAAGGCTTTTGTGTTTCAGTTGTAATGATAATTTAAAGGTTAAAATCAAAATTCAGTGCACCTTAGAGTCAAACTCTATAACATTTAATATTTCCTCTTCTTGTTAAATCTTTAAATAAGAATTTGTTGTTTTTTTTTCTGAATCAGAAACAATAATTTTAGTGTAATTTGCCAAAATGCCCAGTTAAATGGAACTGATAAAATTTCCAAGAATCAAAAGAAATAAAGAATGGTAAAATGACAACGAGCAAACAATATATCTATATCTATATATATATATATATATATATATATATATATTCAAGACAAAAGCAGGCAAAACAGTAGTAATAATGTAAAAATACACAAAAGAAAGAATAATGTTAGCATACAAAAGGGATACATTTGGGTAATTATAGCATTCTGACTTAAAGACAAGATAATAAAAATTATGATTGACCTCTAACCTCAATAGGAGGTGAGGGCCAAACCAAAATTTGCCCCATCATGTGTGTGAAAGAAGGGTTGCAGGGTGTAAAATAATTTGTCATCCACAAGAATGCAGAGACTGGAAAGCAAGGACTCAGCAGCAGCTGTACTCCATTTTTGGCCTGATCTTGTAAAGGTAAAGAATAACAGGAGGAGTCAGGTATTTGCTGGAATAATACAGGGAATCTTTAGTGATGGGTCTTATGTATAAGATCCACTTGATATCTGCGTTGAGTTTAAGTCTCAATAGTCAATCAAACATGGGACCCTCCGTGAGGGAACATCCATCCATCATAATTGATGAAAGTTCTGGATCTGATCGGCAATGGTGGAATTTCACTATGTAATGTTCTGCGCAAGAAGCTATCGATGCTTGCTAGGCGTCGATTAATGCCTTGCTAGGATTTTAGGATGGTTCTTGATTGTCCCTCTGGTGATGGTAGCCTCCTATTCCCTTTTGCTGTTAAGCTGCTGATTAAGATTCACCAGATGTCTGGAGGGGACCTAACTCTTGTGTCTCTATGGGTTATTACAATGCTTTCTTTTTTTTTTTTTTTTGAGAGGGTTTTTCTTTTGGGTCCGGCCACAGCCATTCTAAAACCAAATCTTCGGATGAGCTACTTTCCAAGCCATCTTCGGACTTTCCAGAGCTGCGAGAATCAAGCAAATCAAAATTGGAATCATCAGAATGAAGATCTTCTTCATCACCCTGCAATGTGAGATTCTGAGTGGAAGAAATAGTTATGGTCTGGTTTGGAGAAGAATCAAGGTCTTGGTCAGATGAAGTGTTGGACATTTTCGAACAGCTGGCATCAGTTCTAGAGGTTTTGTCATGAATTTTCTTGCGTGACTGTCTAGGGTGTAGCATTTTCTGGATGGAGTTGAGGGGAGACATGACTTGTGGCTCTGGCACAGACGGTTGTGGACAAGGTGCTGACTTACATTTTGTTGACATCTGTTGGACATTTGAAGAGGAGTACAATGGATTTTGAAAATCTGTTGAAGCAGCTGTTGTTGGACGTTTCTTAACTTTTTGATAAAACTTGAGAGCGTCTTCATAAACATCATTTTGAGGAAGCAAATATGTAGCATTTTGTGACAATCTCTTGCTTTGTTGGAAACTGCTAGAAGCAGTTGATGAAGGAGTGGCAGGAAAATTCTGTTGACAACATTTAAGCTTCAATTCATTTATTTCATGTGACATTCTCTTCGTTTCTGTGCACAGCATTTCTTGCATTTGGATGAAGTGTCTCTCCAAAGACAAATGGGATTTTCGTCATTCGTTATCCAAAAGAGATGATAACTGGTGAATATTGGTGTGGGCGGTCATCAATTCTTGTTTATAAAGAGCGTTTTCAGCTTCAAGTTTCTGGACTGTGGAATTGATTTTGTGGAGAGTTAGTGATTGTTCATCAAGTTGTCCTTTTATTTGGTTGGGAAGCCCCAAAAATAAGAATGAACTCCTGTTTGCTGGAGTATCCATTTCAATTGGTGGTGGCAAGTTCCGAGCTCCAGCTGTGTGGAACATGTATTCTGTATCACTACCACTGCTATGTGGGTTCCGTTGATCGTTTTCAATGCGGTTCACTGAGCGTCGATTGGTCTGTGTTCGTGGGGGATGATTTGTTTCCTGTTGTCTGTTTCCGTCGTTTAATCTTCTGAAACAGGCAAAGGTGAAGTGTCCCCACCTCCCGCAATATGTGCACTGGGTATGAAATGCCGGGCAAGACGTCGGTCCCTGCTCATGAGGGTATTTTCCGTTGCAATTCCTGCACCGGTATTGCCGGGGATAGTTGCTTGGTCAGCGCTGTTCGTCCGCGACTTTGTTTATTGGGGCGGTTGTAGCAGTAGCGGTGTTGTTGTCTTCCAGTCGCATTGTTTGTAGGTGCGACGCTATCGTCTCCATTGTCCTTGCGTAGTTTATTAAGTCATGTAGTGACATATCCGAGTTCATGAGTCCCTTCTGGCAGACTTTTTCCGACAGGCAGCCTGTAATTAGTTGGGACTTCACCTCGGAATCCATGTCGGAAAAATGGCACATAGACGCAGCTTCCTTTTAGTTCTTGGTAGAATTCTTCGATGCCTGGGCTATTTTGTTTAATTTTCCGGAACACAAATCGGTTGTATTCCGTGTCATTTTCCGGGTTGAAGTGGTTGTGCACCGCTGAGACAAGCTTGTCGAAATGTGTTTCCTTTTTTTCTGGTGTGACTCGCTCCTGTGGTATCTCGTCGATGATGTCATTCGTAGCCTCGCCGACAAACGTTAGAAGGATTGCTTTTTGCCGTTTGTCATCCTCAATGTTATGTGCGACAAAATAGTTTTTCAGTCTTTTTATGTATTTTGTTCATCTTGCTGCTTTGGCTGTTGACTCACAGTCAAATTCGGGGTAGTGTGGAACGGCGGCCATATTGGTTATATATCGAACACGTGTTGAATTTTTTTTTTTTTTTAAGTGTGTTGATGTTCTGTTTTTGTGAGGGTAACGACTCAGTCCTCGTCGCCAATGTAATGTTCTGCGCAAGAAGCTATCGATGCTTGCTAGGCGTTGATTAATGCCTTGCTAGGATTTTAGGATGGTTCTTGATTGTCCCTCCGGTGATGGTAGCCTCCTATTCCCTTTTGCTGCTGATTAAGATTCACCAGATGTCTGGAGGGGACCTAACTCTTGTGTCTCTATGGGTTATCTCCCTTCTGTTGCTGGGATATTACACACTAGTTTGTATTTTTTAAGGTAGAATATCATAATTTATCATACTTTTTTGACTTAATAGTTACTAGCTTAAAAGCCACCCTATTGGGTAGCATTTAAGCTAGCTCCTGCAGAGGGCTTTTCATTAAGCCTTCATCACATTAGATAGGGACGAGTAGATATGATAGGCAGCAATAAACTACAGAAGAACTCAAAATTGATTGCTGCATTTAAGTATTACATTAATATCTAAGCTTATTTAAAGGTTTAATGATAATTCTTCTACCACAATTTAATTTAAGCACAATTTGATGTATGTAGATCCTTACTTTCCACACAAACTATTATTTTCATTTCATGGGTTTCTTTCATTCGATTTTACAATTAATTTCAGTTATTCCCAAATTTATTTCTAAGTTATATAAATTAGCGTACAAAAAAAAAAATCGTTGCAAAAAATCACAAAAAAATTGCAGTAGTGAAAACTTAGCAATTTCAGGATTGCAGGTCTGTATCCAGCCTGGAATATTTTGAATTTGCTCATGGAGTCAACCTGATTCCAAAATGGTATGATATATCGGGCTATGGCTTCTAGGAGTAAAGTTGAATAAATGTGACACAGTGACACACTGACATTTGCCTTTATTATATAGATTAATGAGATTAATTTTTTATTTGTATAGATATTTAACGAAAGAGCTCTCTTACCAATGACAAAAGCAAGCGTAGCTATTTTCCATCAAGAGAGAAGACTTTCATTTTTACTTAATGAAATTGTGCCAATCATAAGGGCCTCATTATTTCATGTCTAACAACTGTATTTTGGACCAGTTATCTTGTTGAAATAGTTTTATTAATTGAAACTTTCATTTATAACAAAAGAAAGGAATTAATCAGACATTATCAATCAAACTTAAAATTTCTCATCTTTGACAAGCAACTGATGAAGGCTCGAGGGTATAATGGCAGAATCGTTGTCATGGTAACAACAAAGATGTGGATTTTAGTCTGAATATAAATAATGATAACTCCTCATCCCAGAAATTTTAATTTTTTTGTATATTTTTTAATCAATTAGACACTTTTCTAAGCAATTAAGATTGGATTTTTTTTTTAACTTTAGTGAAAAGTGTTATTTTTTACCCACAAGGATGCAAAGACACTTTTGGTCTTTATTGAGACTGGAAAGTGAGGACTGGGGACCTCCTGCCTAAATATGACAATAGTATTCCATTTTAGGCCTGATCTGATTCTTGTAAAGGTAGAGGATAACACGAGGAGTCAGGTATTTACTGGAAAGGTACAGTGAACCAACTATTTATCCTGCATCATTAACTATGGATCATATGTATGAGTTCCACTTGAGGTCTGAGGTGAATTTAAGGTCCAATAGTCACTCAAGGTATGGGGTCTCCCTAAGGGGACATCCATTCATTGGGACTGGTGGTAGTTCAGGGTCCAATTGGCGAGGATGAAATGTACCTAGTTTGATTTTGTGACATTAAATGTAACCAGCCAGTTCTCCCCCATTGAGGTGTTAAAGCAAGATCAGATGAGAGATCAGCTGCCAATCTCTTGTCATCATGAGTTTTTCTTGCTCTAATTTTTACACACCTATCCAAAAATGCTCTTAACTGACCAAGAAAAAATTTATCCCGAAACACTATATTTAGGAACATAAGCACATTACTCACTTATTTTTATGATGAGACAATTCAATGCATCAGGTTTGCTGTAAATACTTGTGTATAAGCCTATTTTTATGTATAGTGCGACCCCTGAAGTTTTGCGATAAACCTGACTTTTTCATATAACTCATGTATAATGTGACCTCAGATCCTGAACAATGCAAGTAGGCCTACCGTACTTTTGTTTTTGTTCATGCTTACTATGGTAGTTCATTTACCTTGAGCCCGTTTCCTATATAGCCTAAGTTTCTTCCTTTTGCTTCTAAGTGATATCCACTATGGATGTCACTTAAAATCAAAAAATATCTTATATAAATGAAGAATTAATAGATTTTTTCCTATCTAAAATTTGCATTCATCTTCGTCTCAAAAGTTTTTACATCGCTGAGGTATTGCCATTCCAATGACAACCTTTTTGTCAGGATTACAGTTACATAAGACAGGGTGTCCTATGAGTTGTGGTACATACTTTGGATTATAATAAATCAAGTCATTTTAAGTAAAAAGTACTCTATACATATATGTTATTTTTGCTTTATTTTGCTAGAAACTGATGATGTTTAAATGTGTGCTGTAGTGTGTCACCAGAGCAGCTCGCTGTTGCTGCTGGTCAGTGGGTGTTGGTCAACCTATGATGGTGAACATTTATTTTAACAATCTAGGCATTCAACATTTTACAGAAAGCAGTTATTAAATGATGGATTACATTTTTATGCTTGTTAAATTAAGAGAAAGTATACGTAATGCAACAGTACCATAGTAGTTAAGTACTACATTTTATGCATTGGTAACTTAGCACAGTTAGTCACCCACTTATGATTCATGTGACAGAGCTACTTCCACAACACAGCACAAATTCAAACAACCTCAATTTCTCCAAAACTACATATGTGTCTAAGTTAAGGTTAGCCACAGGTACAATGAGAATGTAGACCTACCAGATAAGTTATAGTCACTGAAAATGCATGAAGAATAAATTTGTATAGTGCAACAGGTCAGCAAAAATTGATGATTTTTAACCTCTTCAAAAAAAAATTACCTCTGTATAGTGTGATCCTTACTTTTTGTGTAAAAAAAACTGATCATAAAACTTGCACTATACTCAAATAAATATGGTAAACTTAATTTTTAAGTTAATTTGTAATGAAACTGCGGCAACCTACACTTGAATTGCACGTTAGGTGAGTGTTCTATGCTAACAGTTTCTTCCTCTTGCTCTTATCACCCATGGAAATCTCTTCCAGCTTCTTGGATCCCCAGTTATCACTGATCTTCAAAAAAATTTAAATGCAATGTCAATCATTTCTTTCTGTCTTCTTAATTCTTCTTCTTTTATTGACTATTCTTGTTAATAGTATATTTTTCTCATATTCTCTAACATTCAGTAAAACCTTGTATCTTAGTGGTTTGTTGCCTCGCTTGGGGTGAAATGATTAAAAAAACTGTCTGTCTTTAATATGCCTACTTACACACCATGATTTTATTTTCAAATCTATCCACTTATTTATTTTATCTATTTTATTTATTTTCAACAGGAGTAGACAGATCTATCTATCATCCAGTTCATACTCCTCCCCTATATTATGAACAGGAGTAGAAATTTATCCCTTGTTTCCTGTTTAAGATGGGGTTTCTAGGTTTCTTCTTCTGAGGCCTTAATAAGGGTGGATATCATGACTTTTTTGGGATATGACTTGCTGGAGGCTACAAATCTTCATACAGAGGGTACCAGGTTGACAGTTTACTGGTTGTTGCATTTTGGCTGGTAATAAGGAATCCAAACTCTTAGGTAGCACTTAGAGTGGCTGCTCTAATCAACAATCACATAATATTGGGGTTCTTGCAGGGACATGAATAGGTGTCCCTGGAAGCACTTCTGGCGGACAACCCTGCGGCCACACTATGCTGCAGTCTGTACCAATTTTCAACCAGCTCATGTTCACTTTGACAACCGGCAATGAATATTATACTTAGAATTTTCCACCTTAAAACTATATCATGACCAAATTGATTTCCTCTCATCAGTGTTGTTTGCTCGATAGAATTTCAGATAATATAGATAAGGCCCTCTCTCTACATTCATCTGCAAATATCTTTGCAGTCAGTTATTTCAATGCCCATCATTTGAATTTCATACTCAAATTCTACTGATCTTGCTAGCATTTTGGACTGCATGATTACTCATTCTCTCCCTAAAACAGTAGACTTACCTCCTTGTTTTCCTAGTACTTCTGATGGACATGGTTCTCTATTTGATCTCTTCCTTACCTCCTCCCCAGATTAATGTCGTGCTCTTTGGCTGTCCTATTGGTAATTCCAACCGCAGTAATGTCTGTAGATATCTCTTTCTGCTCACTATGATTTTCTTTGAGATTTCCATGGAATTTTTTTTTATCATCGTGTTGAAAAATGTACCTCTGAGGTCTCTGTCTGGGTGAAAGCTATACCAATGTCTCTTTGTAACCACCAATAATGAGTGTAAGTGTGTCATCAAAGAAGCAGAGTCACGTTTGAATCTCGAGAATACTGGCAGCTCTGTAAGACTATTGAACAATAACAAATCCTCAGTCCCTCTAATTTTCAATTTCAAGGATTGTTATCTACTGCAGATAAAGCAAAATGTTTTGATGGAAAAAATTCTCTTCTAACTCCAGTATCAGACTAATTTTTCCCCAAAACAGAGTCTCTGAGTATTATGTCTAGAACTCTGTCCATGGTTTCTGCTATCTTTTCTAAAATAGATCTCCAAATGACTTGTGGATTGGATGCTATCCATCTTACACTTTTATCTGGTCTTTTGAACAGGAGGAGAGGTTTATTCTTGCTTCTGGTTTATGTTTGGTTTTCTAGTTTCTTCATGCTGATTCACTCCCAATATGTCGTTGCATCTTAGTAGCATTACTGCCTTGCTTGGGGTGAATTGATTAAAAAAATATTATCCAAAACCAATGTGCTCCTGAAGAGGCTGCTGTTCTTTCTAAACTCTTATTGCTTTGCAGCTTGTTGAAAGTCCTCCACTGTAGTTCCTTTTCAAAATCTGGGCAACCACCTGACCTCTCAAATTATCACCCTATTAGTCTCTTACCTATTTTTGACAAAGTACTAGCGGTTCTCGTCAAGATTGATTTGGTTAAAACATTTTATTTCACATGGCCTATTTTCAGATATGCAATATAGCTTCTGTTTCTCCAGGTCTACCTCTGATGTTTAAACAACCATCACTGAATTTGTCAATCAAGCATTAATTAGAATGACAAAGCTTTGTCTGTGGCTCTAGATATCTTAAAGACATTCAACAGGGTCTTCTCCACATGCTCAAGTGCTACAGTGTCTCTTGATCAATACTTAGCTTAATCTACCTATTCCTAACAAAGCATGTAATAGAGGTCACATTGAATGAACATGCTTCAAGTTTATTTCATATTAATGCAAGAGTCCCCTGGGCTTTACCTTTACATTTGTTTCTTTTAATCAATGACCCTCCTAAGTTCATCAGTTCCTAACTAGGTATTTATGAGAATGAATTTTTTTTACTCCTGTCTTAGTAGCAAAAGCCTGATAGGGTTTGACAAAGTAAAACTGGCAACTGCTTTGAAAAGGACTCCCAATCAGTAGACAAGAAATGGCTTGTAAATTTTAAGGACTTCAAAACAAAACTGCCTTCATTTAATCACCACAGAAAACGTTTTCTGTCAGCCATCAACATGGTTGATGCTTATCTCCAGGAGAGCAACACTTTGCAACTTCTTGGGCTCACATTTTCCACTGGCATGAAGTGGAGTAATTATATTGAATCAGTTGGTAGGTCTACTTCTAGGAAAGTGGGTTCACTGTGTCATGCCAGACAATTCTTTTTGCCAGAATCCATCTTTCACATTTATAAGCCTACCATTTGTGCATGCATTGAATATAGCTGCCATATCTGGTCTGGTGCTCATACTAAATTTCTTGAGATTCTTTTTAAAATTCAAAGAAGGGTCTGTAATGTTATCGGTACTGACCTGCCATCTCAATTGCAGTCACTTTCTCACCAATGTAATGTGGCTTCTCTCTATCTGTTCCACAAATATTTTCCTCCTTGGTGCATTGACTGCACAAATTTAAGTGTGCAAATAAATTTTACGGTTAAACTAGCAATATGCATCCACCATTTCTATTCTAAAAGTTTCTATTATTGCACTTCTCACTTGAGGAACTTTCTTTCAATTTCTTGCTTCCTGCCACCTACAATCTTCAAAAATTTAAATGCAATGTTAATCATGATCTTCTATGTTTCTGAACTCTGTTATTTTATTGTCTTTTCTCCTAACTAAAGTCTGCTCATTCTCTTTCATGTCAAGTAACCATATACATCCATAGTGGCATTATCACCTTAATTGGGGTGAAATTCTGAATAGCAATAATTTTATAAAGAAAGAATATCATATATATAACTTGTAAAGGAATGTGATGAAATTGTGTGTTCAGAATGTGTCACAATTTCAGCAAGTGTCCACCTGACATGAAATGACTTATTTGACATCAGGAGAAATTTGTTCAGGAATCTCCACATTTTTTGCAACGTATAGACATTTTTTAGTAAATATTTAATGGTTCCTGGTACATTTGTATTTCAAACAATATCTGGCAGACTCATGAGAGTCCAGACAAAAATAAGACACAAAAATATGAAATTTAATCAACAAATCCATGTATTAACAAAATGAAATTACACTAGTAGACAATTGAAAGGAAAAGACACTGAAAACTTAGTTATTAAGAATGTGCTTATTAGTATGTGTGATTAAAACATGTCTGTAAGTGTTCAGTTGTCAGTCAACTAGGGAAATGAACAAGAATTAGCGGGAATATCCTTAACTTACATCATCTTGGAGCAAGAGGAAGAAGAAGGATTGTTCTGATTTCGTTTGTTTTACAGCATATCAACCTCAATGGGGTATTTAATGCTGACAAGATTTCTATTGCTAGGCAATATTTTTTTTCCAAAAGTGTATTGCTGGTAATATTTTTTTTTCAAAAATGTATTGTTGGTATTAAAACCTACTTTTATATGTTCATAGTGTTTTGACACCAGTTTGGGGATTATCTATTTGCCCATACCTGGGACCCAAACAGGTGCTACCACCCCAGGTTAAGGTGGACCTGGGAACCTGGTTCTATGCTCCTCAAAACCTCCTGATCAGAGACCTTTCAGCCAGATGTAGTTTATCATCATACCCAGGATGAAGGAAAAGTTTTGACTTAAACAGTGCCACCTAAAGCCAAGTGGAATAATGCACAAATTCACTAAAATTTTACACCAGTTTAAATTAATGATTTCTCACAATATTCATTCATTTATTTATTTATTTAGTCAGTGCATTATTACACTGCTGTGGTCACCAAATTTCTATTGCTGTTGTAACTGTGGTTCCTGGTGATATTCAAGGTAAAATAGTGCAATGGCTTGTTGGTTTCTTTTGCACAAGGGATGTTGAGGTTACCCTGTTCCTCCTGTCAAAAGTTCCTCCAGCCACTGATAAGACAGTTGACCTCTGAGGTACAACTCTTACACCCAGACTGGTGAGTAGAGGAGAGGTGTTCTCCTTCACCAATTGGGTCAGGAAATTCTTCCAACTACCCTCACATTTTAGCCGGCAAATCAATGCTGTTAACCGAGGTGTGGCTGTTGATCTGCCTGTGCAACTTCTTAGAGCCATATGTGAGAGTTGGATGTAGGTTGTGGACCAGTAAAGTTCTGCATCCCAATTAATCTGAGTAAAGCAGAGTCAACTGCTTCATTACAAAAGTAATACCAATGATGATACACTCGTAAACACACATATATATTTTATATTGGATGTCAGCGTAAACAGTTCTTCATCAAATAGAACATGATTTAAGAAAAGAAAAGACACAGTGCTTGACAATGTTCAACAATATATGGACAGTCTGTCTTCTTCAAATCTAAAAACACTAAGCTCTGTCTGGAGGAGAAGATAGCTATAATCACAACCCCAGATCAACATAAGTACTAAATAAACGATGTTACTTAAGAATTGTAAACTAGAGCCAAATAATATGTAAAACACTATCATGATGTAAACATATGCACTATATAAAATGGAGATAATGTAATATATTTTAGACAGAGACAATACTTTAAACTAAACAAATAGTATAATCACCCCCACCAAATGCAATAAATAAACAAAATATTTCAATAAATAAACAAATGATGTAACTACATAAATTAATAAACTATGAATGCACATGTAAACACAAGTAAATCTAATAATAATAATAATCAACAAGAAATAATTAAGTAATCAATAATAAATAATGAGTAAATATGTTAACAAATAAAATATGAATAACTGCATTTGGATCGACAATTATTTCTATTCAACAGCCTCTGGAATAAGTTCAAATATAACCATTACTGTCCACCCAATAACTGTTAGAATAATACAATAGACCTTGCTACCCATAATGCACCATTGACCAGCATATATAAATAAACAAAACAAAATACAACACACAAAGCCTCAAGATTATGTTCAAGCATAAAACAGATTGTTGCTGCTCGGTGTAGACGTCAGTGTCCCATTTTATATATATATATGTGTGTGTGTGTGTGTGTGTGTGTGTGTATGTATGTATGCATGCATGTTTACCCCATCATACACAGGTGAGAGCCTCTCTTTCATCCCACACATTTGTGTTGCTTTTATTTAATTTTGGCATCTATGGACCCGAAGATGACTCTTTACACCAGCACTCAATTTCATTTTTATCAGGCACCTATGACAAACTCTGCATCCTCATAATTTGAGTGGATCCCTATGGTCTAAAATTCACCTTTTTACCACCATGTGCTTCCTCAGTCCAGATGATGATCTGAAAACCTTGTTACAAACAACATAGGACTTGTCAGTAAGACAATAAGCCAGGTTGGCATAGTTTACTGGTTGTTAAGATGTCCTATCAGATCACTTACATGAAAACTAGCACTAATCATTTCATACAAGACGGCATTCTTGTCCAACCCAATTAATTAATTTTGTGCATTTAAGTTTGAATATATCATTTCTAAGAAGTTTGTGATTATTCTTCCAGTTTGCAACAATTATGGGCATTATTAAATCGACAAAAGATTTTAATCTTTTGTCTATTTCTTTTTTTTAGTTTTATTTCATTTTGGGCTCCTATGCAAATGCCATCTTGATAGCACACAATATTTTCTATATCACCTCCAATGACTTGTTCTTTGGAAAACTAGCACCAGTCATTTCATACAATACGGCATTTTTGTCCACCTCAATAAACTTATCAGCAGGTTGATTGTCATTTTTGAAGTGGTCATCTATAGGCATTTGGTGATAAGTTGTTTTCAAGTCTATCTTTTAATTCCTGCAAACAAATGTAATGCTATATCAACTTTCCAAGCAGGGGCATGAATCTTAAACAAACTCTATCGTTTACTTCCACTTTACAATTACCAAATATTCCATGGCTTTCATTTGCCTTTCTGAAAACAACAACACATGATACCCATTTACTGTCACAAGGTGGAACATCTTCAAGAAGGCCTTGTTTAACTAATTTTCTTAGTTTTTCTTTTACTAATCAGGCCAATTGCACTGGCAATTTACTTGCAAGTAGAAGCAGGAACATTTTCATTTAACTTGAGACATAACTTCTAATATTTTAGCATGCCACTTTCTTCAGTATTCACATGTATTAATTAATTTTGTGCATTTATGTTTGAATATATCATTTCCAATTAGTCTGGAAAGTTTATTACAGTCCACAATAATTTCTGTAGTATAGACTCTTTTCTCTTTGAAGCATTATACAGATATCTTAGCAATTTGCAAAACTAAAAAAAAAATGACCTTCTAAAATTACCTACAATCTGTTGGTAACTGGGGTATGAAATACCTTATTAATTTTAATTCTTTCAAAATGAAACTGTTTTCTTTTACTCAATTTATAGAATCTTGATTTTTATCATCATGGCTGATGTTACCCTCCAGGAGAGTGACCCACTGCACTTTCTTAGGTTAAGGATTTCCCACTGACATGATGCGGAAAGATTATACTGAATCAATTGCTGGGTATGAGGCTAGGAAAGTTTGTTGTTGTAGACAAATTTTCCTCTCCAGAAACTATCTTACATATTTTTAAGACTATCATTCCTCCATTCACTGAATATTGGTGTTGCATCTGGTTTGGTGCTTCTGCTATGTATTTGAAGATCCCTGAAGAATCTGCAATATTATTGATTCTAGCCTGGCCCCTCAGTTTCAATCACTTTTCAATTACTGTAATATAGTTTCTCTACACCTTTTCTATAATTATTTTCAGGGCAATTGTTCTGAAGAACTCTCCTCTTTGGTAAAGCATAATACTAAATCTCATCATATGGCAGCTAGGTCTTATTATTTTTAACATTGAAACATCTAGATGTAACTGTAAGTTCTATACTTATATTTTCTTCATTTGCATTTCTTGCCAATAAAAGATCACTTCAAGCTTCTTCCTTTCCTGCAGACAACAATCTACAAAAATTTAAATGGAATGTCAGTCTTTTTTCATCTTTCTCCTTGAATATTGTTCTTTTTATTTTTATCAGTTTCTTTCATGCTCAGTAATCTCCTGTCCCCTTGTGTGGGGTGAAATGATTAAAAAACGAAAATCAAGTTGAATTTCAAATTAACCTGATTATTTCACTGTCTTCAATCTTATTAGACAAACCTGATTCAATTATGAAGCTGAGTTAAACTGTATTGAACAAAACGAGATCTAGATTTAAAATTCAAATGCTAAGCACTGACTCATTGATTTTGTTAGAAATTAAAAAGACTCGAATTTACAAATTTGCTTAACACACATGCAAAAGCAAATCTAAAACAAAAGTCGTGAAATTTCACACCTTGATGTGAAATGTTTTCCAGCCAATAGAAAACTAGGAAACATTTAAAAATGAAATTCAAATAATCTTCAATTCTCAGAAACAAATTCTTTTAAGGACTTTTTTGTGAGCCGACATGAAGTTTGTTTGTGGTCCAATGGAAACGCCCAAATCATATCTGGGAGTGAATTCCCAAATTATCTTTTCAAGTCCCACAAACAAAATAAAAGATGTGCAAGTTTGCCTGTCAACACAGAGAAGAAGACAAGTGTATTAACATGTCGCTTGACAAATGTCAAGCGATCATTATTATTATCTCTACCTTTCTCCCTCACCTTTTTTATACTTGATAAATGAACAGAACATTTTAAGACTGAGCAATTACTTCAAAGACATTCCTACCCTACGCTAATGCTCATACATACATACATCCACACATATGTTCCTGCCCATGTACACCTAAACTCATTCTTGCAAGGACTACTATGAATATTTTGATGACCTTGTATCAACCAGAATACATTAATTTTATTTGAAAAGACCTTAATTGATTTATATGTATATAAATTTGTTGTTTCACTTTACAATTTGATTTTCTTGTTTTATACCCCTCTTATAGTGGGTTATCTAACTAACAGGGCCAAATCAAACTAATCTGTTTCAACACTCATGCACTTCACTATAACTGATAAACCACTATAAAACAATTCAATTCATTATTTGCAGCTCTTGAGAATCTCTTGTGAGAATCAAAAGTTTTGAAATTTAAAGCTTTCTTGGAATCTTCCAAAATATGTACCAACAATTATGACACAAGCCGATAGCCACAATGAGCACAGTTCAGCAGAGGTCAAATTCTAACAATTTTTCTCCCTGTCTATGTAGCACACCTTTTATTTAGGTTTTTGATTATACATACATATTAGTGATAGTTTTAAAAGCCCTAGAACCATACATGTGTTTTATCTCAATTGCAAATGCTGCCTCTGTCTGAACAGGCAAGGTATCATGGTCTCTTAGCCACAGGTAGGTTAGAATTTCTTGGTTCTATTCCACCACACACCTGCCTGATTTTGTGATCACAAAAAGTGCAGCAGGGCAAAGGTTGCTTCTGATGCATACTCCTTCTGAGGTAGATAGCTCCAGCTTGGTTGTGTAGGAGTTCATGAGGCACTCTTGTATCAACCTCCTGATGGCTGGTGACAGGGAGACTACTTGGTAAAGCTGTTTTATCAGCAGGTGATTCATCTGCAAATGAATCTTCATTGGTTTCTGCTGAGGTTGTTCCTACCTGCATCAACCTTTCTCTTTCCTCAGAGCTGCTTTCATTTCCTGATAAGTATGACTCTGTGAAGTGATGCACATCTTTTATGTCATGTGGAACTTTTTACAGACCCCTGGAGGTGGGGATGATATGATATAGGATATAGCCTATGCACCCAAGTAAATATGAGTCACAGGAGGTCTGCAAACATTTAAAAATAAATGACTGGTCAACAATAGGACCACAAAAATGATAAACTTAAATTAATACAAAATTTATGTACCTAATATAAAAAAGTAGTGTTTCAGTTAAAGAAACATGAGCAGCAATGAATGAAGTAAATGGAGGACGAATTAAGTAAATGGTGGAAATACTGACCAGATAGATGATCAAAGATAATATAATTGGGATTAAGAGACAAAAGTAGAGTCCAGGTAAGTTATGTTGGCTTGAAAATCCAGTTTAAATGTTCCAGTGAAAGTGATGAATAGTTGCTGGTTAAGTAAAATGATGGGCCTTTTGTAGTGTTTAACCAAAGTGTACAGAATAGGTTAGTTGAAGCCTTGACAATATGCATGAAACAATTTCCTCAATCAGGTGAGTTAGGTTGACAGGAAATGCTGGAAGTTGATACTTGAAGATAGGCTGAAATAACTGTACTGTCCAGTGCAAGTGTTGTAATGAACTGAGTGAGTTAGGTTGAAATCAGAATGCCAAAAATCAGGGAATGATTTTTCAGAAATCATTGATTTAATTTTGCTTTTCATAGAGTAAAGATCTATTAAGACACAATATTTAAAACTGATAAATATAAATTAATAATGTGGTTAAATTAACTTCAAGGATATTTAAAATATGGCAAAACTTCAAAGTATTAATTATTAAATGTTTTTAATAGAAAAACATGTGATTATTATTATTATTATTTAGACATAATTCTAAATATTAGAAGTTTTATTTATTTCTGTTGATCAAGATGACAATCAAGTGTTGTCACTTGCATTTGTTTTGTTATTTTATTCATTTATAATGATTTATTCTAGCACCCCCGCTACTCCTGTTCATGCTCGTGTCAGACAAGTTATTACATTGAGACCTTTGCTTTTCTTCATTGCATCACACCACTTTCTTCTGTGCAATATGGTAGGTTTTAGATTTTATAATCAACCACATTTCTCTTTGTTGTTTGATTATTATTAGCACAATCTAAATAGTCCCCTGAACATTTCAACTAAGAGAAATGTGGTTGATTATAAAATCTAAATAAGTCTGCCTTGTTGCACAGAAGAAAGTGGGGTGATGCAACAAAGAAAAGGCAAAGGTCCCAAAGCAATAACTCATCCGACATAAATATGAATGGGAGTAGCGGGGACGCTACAATAAACTTCATCAACTTCCACTAACTGCTGATTGCAGTCATGCAGTTCACTTTGAATCCTGTGGTTCAGGTGGATGTCCAATATCTGGCTCTCACTCAGGGTAGCAGTGCAAATCTTCAGGGATATTTCTTCCTCCTTCTTCAAATTCTTGAAGCATTTTTGCGGCACCCTTAGACTCTTTTCTTTTCTGATTTCACTAATTTCACATCAATTGAGCGCCGATATTTCTCAATTAGCTGCGAGAATGTTTGAAGCCTCCTCTTCACCAACATTTCCCCTGCTGCTTTGGCATGCACAGCTGCCTTGCCACTCAAGCTTCTCTTAAGCCAATGATATGTGCACAAGGAATCAGTTTTTAGATGGAGCACTTTTGCCAGATTGACAACTTTTAATACCGCATTGGGCTCATTCTCAGTTACTGCTCCATTATTTTTCCAGCAATACCTCAGTTGTGAGTGAGATTGCATCAACACACATCTCCATTTTCTGGCTGTTAGCACACCATTCACAAGATCATTCTGTTTCACTCTAGTTTCCAGTATCATCATCTTCAATGGAGCATCAGTTGACTTTTCAATCATGTCATGAGGAATAATGTTCACTCACTGTTTTAAGAATCTGGTGACCCCATCTGAGCCAACCATATATGGAGAAATGTCCAACAAGTATTCCACCGAGAGAAAATACATTCGATCACGAGATTAGGTTAGAATTATCAGGAACCATATTCTCTTGGAGGGTGTTCTCCTCCCTCCAGACTTAAAAGGTGTAATACCTTTGTACGTTCCTTTAGGTGCTCTGAATCTCTGCTGACAAATGATATTTGACATATGTCGCCAATGCAACGCTCTCATTAACAAAGCTGTCATTGATGTAAGCAGATGCTGTTTTCTTTCCTTTGTCTTCTTGAAATAGTACAACTTCAGCAACTGCTTTTATTATCATAAGAGCCATGTTGAGACCAAATTACAAGAATGTCAGGCAATATCTTTTGGCACATATCATTACCGTTTGGTATGACCACAGTGAATTGTTAATGTGAACCTGAAGACAGGCTTTCCTCAAATCTGGAAACAACACATTTGCATCAGCATTAGCCATACATGTGTTGACTGTCTGCCCTGTAGTTCATAACTGTGTATACTTTTTATTTGATGTGATGGATCTCATGGCCATTAGAGGCACCAGTCCTTTACAGGGACCAAGTTTTTCTTTGGGGTAGGACAGCAGCCATCCATTTTATATCCAGTTCTGAAGTTCAACTTCATAGCTCCTCCTGACATGTTTGGGAATGCAGTACTCCAATATTTCATTGCACAGAGCTTCTGGCATGTGTCTGCCCAACTACTTTCACTTTGCAGTCCAACAATTTTGAGTTTGATCAAACCCTGTGCAGAATTCTGATCCATTAATTTGGATTGGTGCACACACCTTCCTCCTGACAAAGCTTACTACTCCAGCTGGCATGATGGTGATGTCACTTGCTGCCCTTATGGTGCTGATCCCAACTATGAGGTCAACCCCCAACAGTCGCCCATCTATGACTAAGGCCTCAATGTTCACTGGTTCAGCACCGTCTATGCACAACTTGATCAGACCTCATTGACAACATCTGAGAGATTTCCCATCAGCAGTCAACACCCTAAGCCTCCAGGAATGGCATATAAACTTTCTAACCAGTGTTGCTTACAACCAGTGTCCACCAAAGCTTCCATTCAAAATTGTGTCAGTTGATGGCAGTGTCTCATTCTTCACTTCTTTGGGGAGCAAGTTTACGCTGATGACTTCTGACATGCTTCCCTGACACTCTGATGTGACATTCCCAGCCTTATCACATTGGAAACATTGCATCTTTTGACACGACTGACACAGACAATCCTTAGTTTCTTCTGCACATCCCTGCAAGTAGTTCTCTGGTCAAGCGATTGGGATGGAATCATCTATAGCAGACAAACTCACACTTTCATGTTGTAGTCAGCACACAAGCTTGATAAGCAGCAACAGAAATCTCTTTAGGTTTCTTGCATGTGCCTGGGTTACTAATTATTCCAATAGCATAGTATCCATTCTTAATGATGCCCAGAGAAGCTGCCTGATTTGCTCTCCTGACATGAATGTGCATGTGAATGAATATTTAGAAGAATGTTCAACATCTGATTGCAGTGTTGCCACTGGATGGCAGAACCTTTAAGAAACAGACAGAGTAGATCTAGCAATGAAAGGAAGTTCCAGTTTTGTGGTGTTACCTCTGTTCAGTAAATTGATAGCCTGAACCCCTGAGGCTTTCACATAGGAAATCTTTCAGATGAATAAAATGTATGTCTGATATTGGCAAAAGAAAAGTAGCATTTAGGCAACTAATTTCAAATTCGACCCTGGTGTATTTCAATCACTTTAACAGTAATACCTTTGGAAACGGTATGAATCAATCTTTACTCCCCCAGCTATGGTTTAAATAACAGGGTACAGTCATCTACGTATATTTGGGCTGAAACCAGTCTAACAAGGAAAATTTTGAATTTTAAAGCATGGAGAAGTTAATGGATAATCAGAACAATATTTTTTCGCCAAGAATGAATGGAAATTCAGAGATAATAAATAAAAAGAAGGGACTCAACATTTAAGAAGAAAAACCACAGAAAAACAACAGTGTAAGGAGAATTGGTTTAGTTTATTTTGTCTTACAGCATATCATTTCTAGTTTGAGTTGCCTATAGATGAGGTCCTAACAGGTGATACCACTCTGTGTCAGGGTGGGGACCTGAGAACAAGAGCTATTAAAGAGGTGGCTCCAAGTTCCTCAAAAGCTTCAATCTCCGAAACAGAAGTCTTGTTGCTGGATGTAGTTTATCATTATACCCAGGACCGATACATAGAAACAATACATTTAAAAAAAGTATTTAGTTGCATGGCCAAATGTATGTGATATTAGTAGGAAGATTTGAAAGTCTTACGTCTGTTGTTAGAGCTTCTTTAGATATGTGAGCCAGCTTGTGACGTATGTTGTTTCTTCAATAAGCAAAAACTGATAATGACACCAGCTGTAATTTGCCTGCAAGATTGTGACAGAAATTTCTGTAGAAATTGCAGTGGGTAATCTAAAAGCATTAAGTTTTCATTTGTATCATGTCTTCTTAGATATTCTAATTAATTTTAGCAAGTGTTTCCCAATGATACACATTGTCACGTGGGGTTCTGATGGATAAGCTAGATGGAGGAATACATCTATCTTACTTGAGAGTCAATCTAAGAGATGAGATAAATTGTCAGATTTTAGAGAGAATCATTATTTTTCCTGTTTTAAATTCTGAGCAGAGTTTCAAATAATAAACAAGAATTAAAGATAAAAGCAAATATGAGAAAACAAATAAAGGAAAAAAATACAGATTAAAATAAATCCCCAAACCACATTTATTTTGGCAGATATCCATATTGAATAGACACATAGATGAATTATATATATATATATATATATATATATATATATATATATATATATATATATATATATATTTTATTTTCACATAATTCTGTGTGTGTGCATGCTTATTATAAAAAAAATACATGTATACATATATGGATGTGAGTTGAAAAGTTATCTCCTAAACCAATAAATCTTTTCCCCAAAACTTACTTAGTCAAAGATATTTGTTGCATATAAACACACAGACACAGAATATATTATATATATATATATATATATATATATATATATATATATATATATATATATATAAAAAGAAATATGTTGTAGTGGTTCCAACGAGAGAAAAGTATGTATATTAAAAAAGAGAGGTGCATAAACGTTTTTTATGTTGGGCAATGTGGATTTATTGAGAAAAATAACATAATGTCTTTTATCGAGAATATTCCACATGTTTCTGAACTGAAGAAAAATTAATTATTTTCATAATATGTAAAAATTTTTTCACCTGAAGAAAATAATTAGACCAGACTTCAAACACGTGTGGAAATTATGTAAAACAAAGTATAATATTTTTTCTCAATAAATCCACATTAAACCAAAAAAATTTTGCGGCACCCCTTTTCTTTTATATATATATATATATATATATATATATATATATATATATATATATATATATACCACTACAGACATAGATATAGAAAATCCTAAGTGTGTGTGTGTGTGGAAATTTAAGGACATATATGTACACCAGACACACACATATGCATAGAAATATATATATATATGTGTGTGTGTGTGTGTGTAAATTTAAGGACATATATGTACCAGACACACACATATGCATAGAAAAATATATATATATATATATATATATATATGTGTGTGTGTGTGTGTGTGTGTGTAAATATTCTCAGATGGAGTGTATTTGCAGAAGAGGCTATAGATAGATAGATAGATAGATAGATGGATACAAACACTCATGGATATATATATATATATATATATATATATGCCACAGACAGAGTGATTTATATAGGACATATATGCAAAACACACTCTCACATACACACACACACACGTGTGTGTGTGTGTGTGTGTGTGTGTGTGTGTGTGTGTGTGTGTGTGTGCATCTGTAGATGGAAAATGGATGCAAGAAACCATGCAGATACCATTAAAGCAATTCTACCTTAAGGCATTTAATACAATCAGTGAAGACATTTACCTCAAGGAATGTAATGGACTTTTGAAAGTATTCTTTTGAGGCCAGTCAAAATTTCTATCTGAAACTCTTTTGGTAAATAACTAATGATATAATGGCTCAATATTCTAACAGAAAGCATCATGCTACAACAGTCTGTCCAAAGATGGCCTAAATATTTACAGTACCCCAATCTGATGCCCTCTGTACAGCTGCTTTATTCAAAAACCACAAAATGACTGACCTGTAACCCTACATTATTTCTACCCATATTTTAAAATTGGCTAATAATGGAATCTCAAAATCTATTAAAGAAGAGCAGATTATCTGCCTACATCTTTGAGATGAGGTATTACGATTATTTACATTATTCGTACTGTTATCCTCATCTTCATTGCCATATTGGAATTTTGAACTAAACCTTTTATTTTGTCCAAGATAGAATGTTCTAGTTCCATGTGCCATGCTTCTTCTGGATGTCACAGTTATTTCCCTATAACTCAACTCTCCAAGTTTTTTGGTTCACCACTGTTGTGGCTTGGTATTTAACTCACAACTCTTTGGGTCTAGTCACTGGATCTAACCAACATCTATTCTCTAGACAAAAGAAAGGGTTCAGTTCAAAATTCCAATCACCTGAAGAAGGTTAGAGTGTACAGCAACCGAAACATTGTGAATATGGCAATGAAGATGAGGATAACAGTCTGAATAATGTAAACAGCTGATTTTCTATTATGCATTATTGTCTATGCCTGACTGCATGCACATGTCTTATTTTGAATGCATATCTCTGTATTGTGCATGAACAATTTACATGTTTTTTGTATCATTTAATGTCCATGCAGACATATATATATATATATATATATATATATATATATATATATATATATATATATATATATAATCGACTCTCCCATCGAGATTTGACGTATGAGGGTCAAGAAGATCAGTTTCCAAGAAACCAACAGCCAAACACTGGCACATGAGATTTGATTATGGTGGTGAAGGCTTCGTGCAGGACCATCCACACTTTTTGAAGGGACGAATACAGAGACCTGGTGCACTGAATGCCACAAGGTTCCCAAATGACCCTCTGCAGGTTTTGAATTCAGAGTTGTCCTTCTCCTAGACCAGTTGCCATTCAAGGCTATAGAACCCAGTCTGTTCTGCTATTTTACCCATATATATATATATATATATAATT